>JAJLRJ010000013.1:12341821-12861821 GCA_024195265.1 Dendrophyllia cribrosa | reverse complement strand
AATGCGTGTCATATTAATGTAGATTTTTACTGACTTTATTTCTTTTTGTGGTTACTAGGTTACTAGTAACCACTATGCTGTCACCTGTGTAAGTAAGTCCGACTTTCCGAAGCGCGAAGTTGTGCCAAGTTCACCCGATTGCTGTACGATGAGACAGTTCTGATAGCTTCGGATTAGACGACTCGATTGTCAAGGCAGTTCTGTTTGTACGTGCGCGCTTTGGATTCGTGGAAAAGGTAAACGGAGCTTTCTCGTTATTTTTACTGCTTTACCAAGCACAGCTTTCACCAAATGTGGCCAAGTATTGTTTTCAAATATTATTTTAGGTATTTTCGTGGTTTGGAAAAAGGTTTTAGTGAAAAATCGAGCTGTGAATCGAAGTGTTTGTTAGCAGACCACGAGCTATCCGAACTCATGATTCAAACGCCGCCAGCATTTCATTTCTGTACCTTTGACCATTCAGAACTGTTTTTTTTTTATTAGCGAAAGCATTATTATACGAATCATTTTTCCGGATAAGATTGGCATTCTATTACACAGGAAAAGTCGGCGATTTTAGAAAGTATAATAAAAATAGGTTGCTGAATTGAATTATTTTGTGATGTTTATTATATTTTCGCAGACGCTAGCCGGTTCCTCGCAGTAATTAGGATACAATATATCGCCAAGACTTCCAGAAGCAGAAAATCACTGAATTCTGAAAAGTGTTTGACTCTTTTAATCAAAGGAAAGACATTTTCATTCAAGGAAATATGAGTTTCATTCAAAAGTTTTGACCTTTTATAGAAAATATATTTTAGATTCAGTGATTATAAAAACAGCTTCATATCAAATTACATTTGACATAAAATTTGCATAAAGCAAAATTGTGTATTTGCGACAACACTTTGAAGAAACTGTGAAGCTTGGAAAAAACTTATTACAGATGACAAAATCAAAGCATTTTTTTAAAGAACCAGCTTTAAGTTATGGAAACATTTCATTTCGATTTGGTCTTAAAATCACGGAAAGATTTTAGTGAATGCGTCACGCAACGTTTATTTACAAAATGTTTGACCAATTCATAGCAATTCTCACCAAAGATTTGAAATCTTTAAAAAAATCCCGGATCTCCTGAATGCGATTTCCTGTTTATTTAGGGCCTACAAAAAATTAATGGCCATCCGGGCAGGAGGGGGTATCTGGGTTAAAAATCAAGGTGCGAGGGTTGGTCGGCCTGGCCGGGAAATCCGGGCGGGGGAGGGGTAAAAAAATATTGCATCCGTCGGGGGTGGGGGGGGGGGGGGGATTTTTTCTGGAATAACCCATTTTACACTGGTTGCATGCGATTAAGTAACACAGGAAAACTAAATCTTTATATTGATTATCAAATTTTTTTTTACAGCATGTCATCTACTGCCAATTTTTTTAAGTAGTCTTTTCAAATGTAACAGAAATAATTCACAGCTTGGAAAGTTATAGACGAGTGTGGATTTGATCGGAATCAATAAATTAAATATTAAAAGCGAGCACAGAAAAATTGGTAACTTCAATCGCGCGTCTTAGAGTCTCTTGCGCATGAGTATAGGCTAAGTGTAGCCTCTTGTTACTCATGCGCGTAGCGGCATGAGTTATAAAATGGGCTTCGTTTTTCTTTTTTTTTTTTGTGTCACGATTTTGCATGCAAATTTATTCACGCATATTTTAAATTGTGCATTTCCGGTTCACAGCTTTGCTTTTTAAACTTCCGGTTTAGTGACTTCCGGCTATTCTCACTTCCGGCAAAACATCGTTACTGAAGTGTCACGACAGCGTCTCCTACAACCCTACTCACATTACTAATGTTCACGTCAGGTATATATTATTTTCACAAGAATGACTGGCTTCATTGTGGTACAGCCTTCATTTATAAAACATTCAATAGTAACGTGGTTTGCAGGTACGATGACTGAATGAAAAAAGTAACTCTTCTCCATGTCGGACGTCTTCTTATCTTGTTTAAATTATTAAAATATAAATTGCTTCTTTTCTTATGGTACATTGAAGTATAAGACAAATGTTTGATACGCATGCGCATGACAAACATTTTCCGTCATTTGGTCTTATTGGTGTATAAGTCAGTCCTGTATTTCCCCCATAGAGGTGAACGTTGCTTTTATACACAGCATACAACTTGAGGCCGAGTTTGTTGCGATTCTGAAAAAACTAAGAGCTATTTTTAATCAGAGTTCTTCCGAGGCAAAAATGCCAAACATCGATCTTTCGCACTGATAAGCATATTGTCAATTTATTTCCCGTTTTACTGCCGATTCTTTGCATTGTCTGTATCGGAGCAGTCCTCGCTGCCTGTGGTGAGTAATTTCAAGACTTTTTTCAAGAAAGAACAATAGAAACACACGGCAAAACAGCGTCGTTACCTCAGTCCATCAGATTTAATAAAAAACTTGGACTTTGGGACTGGACTTCTGTGGATTATGGACTGGGGAATGCGTGTCATATTAATGTCGATTTTTACTGACTTCATTACTTTTTGTGGTCACTAGGTTACTAGTAACCACTATGTTGTCACCTGTGCAAGTAAGTACGACTTTCCGAAGCGCGAAGTTGTGCCAAGTTCACCCGATTACTGTACGATGAGACAGTTCTGATAGCTTCGGATTAGACGACTCGATTGTCAGGGAAGTTGTGTTTGCATGTGCGCGCTTTGGATCCGTGGGAAAGGTAAACGGAGCTTTCTCGTTCTTTTTACTACTTTACCAAGCACAGCTTTCACCAAATGTGGCCAAGTATTGTTTTCAAAGATTATTTTAGGTGCTTTCGTGGTTTGGAAAAAGGTTTTAGTGAAAAATCGAGCTCTGAATCGAAGTGTTTGTTTGCAGACCATGAGCTATCCGAACTCATGATTCAAACGCCGCCAGCATTTCATTTCTGTACCTTTGACCATTCAGAACTGTTTTTTTTTATTAGCGAAAGCATTATGCAATCATTTTTCCGGATAAGATTGGCATTCTATTACACAGGAAAAGTCGGCGATTTTAGAAAGCATAATAAAAATAGGTTGCTGAATTGAATTATTTTGTGATGTTTATTATATTTTCGCAGACGCTAGCCGGTTCCTCGCAGTAATTAGGATACAACAAATCACCAAGACTTCTAGAAGCAGAAAATTACTGAATTGTGAAAGGTGTTTGACTCTTTTAATCAAAGGAAAGACATTTTCATTCAAGGAAATATGAGTTTCATTCAAAAGTTTCGACCTTTTATAGAAAATATATTTTGGATTCAGTGGCCATATAAAACATAGGCACGCATTGCGTGCATGAGCTATTTTGAAAATTACCTAAATGATATGAAATGGTGAAAGTAACAAAACAGCGGAAGTTAACTCGCACAAATAACCGCTTGCAGATATACGTTTTTCAAATCCTCCGGCCCGCCCACTACCAAAAAAAATACCGAGATAACCAACTGGGTCCCGTTTCTCGTTTCTCGGCTAGCTTTTTTTCACGGGATTTCCGGAGTTATTTTATGACGAAACTACGGCCCCAGTGAAATGAGCAACTTGTTTCAGTAATGAGTGTATTAAATTAAATGTCAACCAGAAAAGTCCTGCACATAAATTTGATGCATCCAAATTGAAGGCTTATTATTTCCTGGAAATTTGTATCTAGTCTTTTTTTAAAGGTTTCTTTTATTATTCACAAAAGACACGTGGAAAAGGTTCCTTTGGCCTGGAAGAAGCAAACTAATTAAATTAAATTGTTTTCAACTCCAAACCACAAGCTAATTAAATTAGTGACAGGAAAATTCTTTGAACCACCTGTTTCTGTAATGTCAACCAGAAAAGTCTTTCACAGAAACTAAACGCATGAAAAATGAATATAAGTAGTCTCCTAGTAAATTGGAACTAATATTATTTAAACAACTGTTTTTATTCTCCACAAAAAAGTCGTGCAAATAGAAACAGAACTAATTAGATTAAATTGTTTTCGACTCAAAACCACAAGCTAATTGAATTACTTACACGAACATTGTTGAGGTTAACATTTGGAACCAAACACCTTTTCCTGTAATGTCGACCAGCAGAAACTTAGCGCATCCAAAATGAATTTTGCTTGTTTCCTAGTAAATTGCAACTAATATTTTTTAAACAGGCGTTTTTTAACGCACCATATAAATTAATTACATTACGTTTTCTCGAAAACATGTTGAATTTCATCACGTACCAGGACAAAGTTCAATATTTGCACGTGCACACAACGTGACTTCTCATACAAAATACAGTCGCTTCTCGCTTATAGTAATCGCTTGAGGCATACAATTAATAACCTACACATCAGCTCACATTAATTCAAAGAAAGATAAACGTTTTACATACTGTAAATTGTAGATTAATTGCATTACATTTTCTCTGTTGAACTCCATGCATCACGGACAAGTTTCTATAAGGACAAAGTTCAACATTTTCACGTGCAGACAGCGTGTCTGACAAAAAAAATCCAATTTTAAATAGTAATCTCTTGAAACCCAGGCTTGAAACATACAATTCATGTTCCGCATCATATTATTTGAAATCGGCTTGCCGTTTTTGCAATAAAACTATACTCATACTTCAGTATAAGCTCACCTATGAACGTAACCGTAGTCCACATTTTTTGGACGTCTCATCCCCCGCAGACCATTCTACCATTCATGCATAGGGCACATTATAGGCGGTATTTCCGAATAAATGTCCTTGATATTGCCAGGTTAGCAAGCCAGTCGGGATTAGAGAACAGTTCCCAAGCAACAAATTTTCAAAACTTTACACTTTTAGTGTTTGCGGCAACAATCGCGGAGATTCAAGATGGCTGATTTTCAATTCATGTCAAGTGCCCTTCTTTGACCTTCAGTAATACCATTTTAGAAGCGAAAATTTGATTGGCTGACATAGTACACGGTGTACATACTAGAGGCAATCTGATTGGTGTGACATAACCCAAGACATACATACAAACAAACAAACAAACAAACAAGCTAACAAACATACTAACATCACAAACCAACCTTTGCGCCTGCTAATGAGCTATTTTTTTCAAAATAGCTCAAAAAATTTAAAAACAGCTTGCTATCAAATTACATTTGACATAAAATTTGCATAAAGCAAAATTGTGTATTTGCGACAACACTTTGAAGAAACTATGAAGCCTGGAAAAAACTTATTATAGATGACAAAATCAAAGCATTTTTTTAAAGAACCAGCCTTAAGTTATGGAAACATTTCATTTCGATTTGGTCTTAAAATCACGGAAAGATTTTAGTGAATGCGTCACGCAACGTTTATTTACAAAATGTTTGACCAATTCATAGCAATTCTCACCAAAGATTTGAAAACTTTAAAAAAATCCCGGATTTCCTGAATGCGATTTCCTGTTTATTTAGAGCCTACAAAAAGTTTATGGCAATCCGGGCAGGAGGGGGTATCTGGGTTAAAAATCAAGGTGCGAGGGTTGGTCGGCCTGGCCGGGAAATCCGGGCGGGGGTAAAAAAACATTGCAGCCGTCGGGGTGGGGGGATTTTTTCTGGAATAAACCATTTTACACCGGTTGCATGCGATTTAGTAACACAGAAAAACTATTGGTAACTTCAATCAACGCGTCTTAGAGTCTCGCGCGCATGAGTATAGGCTAAGTGTAGCCTCTTGTTATTATTACTCATGCGCGTAGCGGCATGAGTTATAAAATGGGCTTCGTTTTTCTTTTTATTATTTTTATTTTTTGTGTCACGATTTTGCATGTAAATTTATTCACGCATATTTTAAATTGTGTATTTCCGGTTCACAGCTTTGCTTTTTACACTTCCGGTTTAGTGACTTCCGGCTACTCTCACTTCCGGCAAAACATCGTTACTGAAGTGTCACGACAGCGTCTCCTACAACCCTACTCACATCAGTAATGTTCACGTCAGGTATATATTATCTTCACAACAATGACTGGCTTCATTGTGGTACAGCCTTCATTTATAAAACATTCAATAGTAACGTGGTTTGCAGGTACGATGACTGAATTCTCCATCTCGGACGTCTTCTTATCTTGTTTAAATTTTTAAAATTTAAATTGCTTCTTTTCTTATGGTACATTGAAGTATAAAACAAATGTTTGATACGCATGCGCATGACAAACATTTTCCGTCATTTGGTCTTATTGGTGTATAAGTCAGTCCTGTATTTTTCCCACAGAGGTGAACGTTGCTTTTATACACAGCATACAACTTGAAGCCGAATTTGTCGCGATTCTGAAAAAACTAAGAGCTATTTTTAATCAAAGTTCTTCCGAGGCAAAAATGTCAAACATCGATCTCTCGCACTCGCAATTTATTTCCCGTTTTACTGCCGATTCTTTGTAATGTCTGTATCTGAGCAGTCCTCGCTGCCTGTGGTGAGTAATTTCAATACTTTTTTCAAGAAAGAACAATAGAAACACACGGCAAAACAGCGTCGTTACTTGAGCCCATCAGATTTAATAAAACTAAGAGCTATTTTTAATCAAAGTTCTTCCGAGGCAAAAATGTCAAACATCGATCTCTCGCACTCGCAATTTATTTCCCGTTTTACTGCCGATTCTTTGTAATGTCTGTATCGGAGCAGTCCTCGCTGCCTGTGGTGAGTAATTTCAAGACTTTTTTCAAGAAAGAACAATAGAAACACACGGCAAAACAGCGTCGTTACTTGAGCCCATCAGATTTAATAAAACATCTGGACTTTGGGACTGGACTTCTGTGGATTATGGACTAGGGAATGCGTGTCATATTAATGTAGATTTTTACTGACTTTATTGCTTTTTGTGGTTACTAGGTTACTAGTAACCACTATGCTGTCACCTGTGTAAGTAAGTCCGACTTTCCGAAGCGCGAAGTTGTGCCAAGTTCATCCGATTGCTGTACGATGAGACAGTTCTGATAGCTTCGGATTAGACGACTCGATTGTCAAGGCAGTTCTGTTTGTATGTGCGCGCTTTGGATTCGTGGAAAAGGTAAACGGAGCTTTCTCGTTATTTTTACTGCTTTACCAAGCACAGCTTTCACCAAATGTGGCCAAGTATTGTTTTCAAATATTATTTTAGGTATTTTCGTGGTTTGGAAAAAGGTTTTAGTGAAAAATCGAGCTGTGAATCGAAGTGTTTGTTAGCAGACCACGAGCTATCCGAACTCATGATTCAAACGCCGCCAGCATTTCATTTCTGTACCTTTGACCATTCAGAACTGTTTTTTTTTTATTAGCGAAAGCATTATTATACGAATCATTTTTCCGGATAAGATTGGCATTCTATTACACAGGAAAAGTCGGCGATTTTAGAAAGTATAATAAAAATAGGTTGCTGAATTGAATTATTTTGTGATGTTTATTATATTTTCGCAGACGCTAGCCGGTTCCTCGCAGTAATTAGGATACAATATATCGCCAAGACTTCCAGAAGCAGAAAATCACTGAATTCTGAAAAGTGTTTGACTCTTTTAATCAAAGGAAAGACATTTTCATTCAAGGAAATATGAGTTTCATTCAAAAGTTTTGACCTTTTATAGAAAATATATTTTAGATTCAGTGATTATAAAAACAGCTTGATATCAAATTACATTTGACATAAAATTTGCACAAAGCAAAATTGTGTATTTGCGACAACACTTTGAAGAAACTGTGAAGCTTTGAAAAAACTTATTACAGATGGCAATATCAAAGCATTTTTTTAAAGAACCAGCTTTAAGTTATGGAAACATTTCATTTCGATTTGGTCTTAAAATCACGGAAAGATTTTAGTGAATGCGTCACGCAACGTTTATTTACAAAATGTTTGACCAATTCATAGCAAATCTCACCAAAGATTTGAAATCTTTAAAAAAATCCCGGATCTCCTGAATGCGATTTCCTGTTTATTTGGGGCCTACAAAAAGTTAATGGCCATCCGGGCAGGAGGCGGTATCTGGGTTAAAAATCAAGGTGCGAGGGTTGGTCGGCCTGTCCGGGAAATCCGGGCGGGGGAGGGGTAAAAAAATATTGCATCCGTCGGGGGGGGGGGGGGGGGGGGGATTTTTTCTGGAATAACCCATTTTACACTGGTTGCATGCGATTAAGTAACACAGGAAAACTAAATCTTTATATTGATTATCAAATTTCTTTTTACAGCATGTCATCTACTGCCTATTTTTTTAAGTAGTCTTTTCAAATGTAACAGAAATAATTCACAGCTTGGAAAGTTATAGACGAGTGTGGATTTGATCGGAATCAATAAATTAAATATTAAAAGCGAGCACAGAAAAATTGGTAACTTCAATCGCGCGTCTTAGAGTCTCTTGCGCATGAGTATAGGCTAAGTGTAGCCTCTTGTTACTCATGCGCATAGCGCGCATGAGGTATGTTTCCGGCTTCGTTTTTCTTGTTATTATTTTTTTTATTTTTTGTGTCAAGATTTTGCATGCAAATTTATGCACGCATATTTTAGTGACCGGGTCCTCGGGTCACCAACATTCTACAAAAATGGCTGCCGCGCTCGGCATGTGCTTGGTCTTTAAAACCGTAGTTTCGTGTCATCGGATTAATAACTCACATTTGAAATATTCAAAATGGAAAGAGAAAGCTTTAAGGAATACCCAAAGCCGCTATAGTAGAGAAAAAGGAGACCTTTTAGTAACTAATCTTGCTTCAAGGAAATTCATACGCTTTTATCATGGTGGGGCGATCAAAACCGAAGAAGCAGAGTTTTAAAGAATTTTCAAACAGACGAGGGACTTTACCGTAAAATAAATTACAATTTTTGGTGAGAATTTATGTTGATATCAATTTGTGATTCACTTTTTCTTTGTGTTCTGTTTAGTTTTGGAGAAATATTTATAAAACATGTTAAAATTCAATCGTAATGACATCTGATATTATGTAAACAAAACAAGACTTTATTTTATACCGGTAGGTTCTAACTTCACACGCGTCGCCTAATACGCAAAGATGTCTGTGTATGTTTTGCAATTTTCATTTCCAAATCAGTTTCTAGGGCAATTTCCGATACAACTGGTGTATTTTATTCGAAAATTAGTCATACTTTTAGTCTAGACCGAGTAAAAGTTTTTGTGCACGGTCGAGTAATTCTGTTATTGAGATTCACTAAAATTGAAAAAATAGCCCGGTCGTTTGCTGATTTCATTGCTTTTAAAAGTAGTCTTTTCAAATGTAACAGAAAGAAGTCACGGTTTGGGAAACAAAAGACGAGTGTGTATTTGATCGGGAATCAATAAATTAAATATTCAAAGCGAGTACAGAAAACGTGTTTTAGCGTGTTCTTTAGTGTGTCACGCAAAATTCGTTGAGGGGGGAGGGATGCGTGACCCATTTAAAATAAACTGTATAACTTTCTTATGCAAGCGCATGAGTACAGGCTACCAGTGTAGCCTCTTGTTTTGTTTTTTTTGGTGTCACATTTGTGCATGCAAATTTATGCACGCATATATTATTACTAACCGGGTCGTCAGGTTACATACAAATTCTACAAAAATGGCTGCCGCGCTCGCATGTGCTTGGTTTTCAAAACCATATAGTCCAGTCAATCTATGGATTTTTAGTGGCCAAGTTCAAACAAATTGCAAAAGAATTTTTCTCACCGGCATACAACCAAGTATGGTCGACTTACTAACATACTAAAAGTCCCCCAAAATCTGTTCGGTGGAACATGGTGAAATTCGGCTTCGAAGTTTCACCCAAATACCACAGGGTACCCACGTTATCTAAAATTAAAAAAAATTGCTAAATTGAATAGAAATATATTTTTAGGTCAAATATTGCTTATGATATGATAATTTACTCAAATAAACATATTACATGACAAAAAAAATCTGAAAAGATTGTATATTTTCATTTTACGTTGCGCACTAACCACAGGAAGCCCAATTCGGGTAAAATATGAAAATCAACTATTTTATGTTAGCTCTGGCGTTTTTATGGGCATAATGGCCCGAAGTCTTACCACGTTTACAAGTTTCACAATATTTTCAGCGAATACACTGTTTAATTCACTTCATTTACTACTCAACTACTTGATATTTGGGCCGCGTTACGCGAAAAGGGCCCGGACGACATATTTTCTCGATTTTGAGTTTTCAGCTTTTTTGCCCACTTCAATCCCTAAATAATATGATGAAAGCGAAAAAAGTCCGGAAATAAAAATTAATAACCGTAAAAATCGCGCCTTGAATACACATACCGCAAGGCTTCCGCCATTTTGAGCAACTGATTTAAATGCAAATTACTCGAAATCACGTGCCATGTCATCCGGACCCTTTTCGCGTGCTCATTTTAATATCCGCCTTTTCATACATGTATATCCATCGGAAAAAATCTCCCTTCTGAATGTACTACACTCGGAAATCTTCATTCATAAATAGAAAATGATTAAACTCAACACACTTATCAGTCACGCTAAAATGATCAACTATCTACATTATCATCATCAAGTTCCAGTGCAGGGGAATTTTTACCGACTCTCCTTTGCAAACGCCACAGGCAGGCGAGCAGTCTAGGCCATGCTTCCTACATGTACACCTCAGTGTGTTACATTCTGATTTGCAATTACAGCGGATAACGTCTAACTTGTTCGGGCTGTAGGAACGGAGACCCTGTAGCGACTTTCTTGCAGAAGCTGGTATAACGCAGTACATCAAGGCTTCCATCTGATCCACCGTACAGACATAGCAGAGCCTTCTCTCCCACCTGGATGATCTCTTGTTTGGTAGCGTAAAGACGATGCCATTTGCGCGAAGACTAAGGATGAACAGCAGAACCTACGGAGAACGCCCGCTTTGTCATTGATGTGGGATCACTCCTTCACAGTGTACCCTGGCCGCGGGCATTTGCATTTGAGGCTATTTGTTCTTTATATGTTCAATACGTTACTCGAAAGTATGGCAAGGCCACAGTAGTATTTGACGGATATGAGGATGGACCTTCAACGAAGGACTGTACACATCCAAGATGGACGGGTACGATAGGCCCAACTGTAAACTTCGACTCTGACATGGTGATTAAATCCAAGAAAGCTGAATTTCTCGCAAACAAAGCGTGAACAAACAAAGGTTTATTAACGTTCTCGGTGGCAAATTAGAAGCGAAAAGTTGCACAGTAGTTCATGCACCAGGTAACGCCGATCTTGAAATTGTTCAGACGGCTATACAGTCAGCTTGAAACGCTACAACGGTCCTCATCGGGGATAACACAGTTCTCTTAGTCTTACTTTGTTATCATGCTGTGATGGACGGCCATGACCACTTCTTTATACCCGAGCCGAAGCAGACTTCAAAGACAAAGAAAAGTGTAGAATAATATATGTATAGAATAATATTTATGTTCGTGCACGCAGTACTCGGATGCGATACTACTTCACGACTTTTTGGAATTATCAAATGACGCAAAGTTTCGTGATCAAGGTAAGATTTTCGATCGTCTTGACGCTACGAAACAAGAGATCATCCAGGCGGGAGAAAAGGCTCTGCTATGTCTGTACGGTGGATCAGATGGAAGCCTTGATGTACTGCGTTATACCAGCTTCTGCAAGAAAGTCGCTACAGGGTCTTCGTTCCTACAGCCCGAACAACTACCACCTACATCCGCAGCGGCAACTTTTCACAGCTTTCGAGTGTTTTTTTCAAGTGCATCAGTGGAAAGGAGATAAACAGCTGAGGTCAGAGAATTGGGGATGGTCAATTACAGATGGCAAACTTCTTCCCGTTCGCACCAGCCCTGTAATTGCAAATCAGAATGTAACACACTGAGGTGTACATGTAGGAAGCATGGCCTAGACTGCTCGCCTGCCTGTGGCGTTTGCAAAGGAGAGTCGTGTGAAAATTCCTCTGCACTGGAACTTGATGGTGATAATGTAGATAGTTAATCATTTTAGCGTGACTGATAAGTGTGTTGAGTTTAATCATTTTCTATTTTTGAATGAAGATTTCCGATTGTGGTACATTCAGAAGGGAGATTTTTCCCGATGGATATACATGTATGAAAAGTCGGATATTAAATATCAAGTAGTTGAGTAGTAAATGAAGTGAATTAAACAGTGTATTCGCTGAAAATATTGTGAAACTTGTGCAAGTGATGAGACTTCGGACCATTATGTCCGAAAAAACGCCAGAGCTAACACAAAATAGTTGATTTTCATATTTTACACGAATTGGGCTTCCTGTGGTAGTGCGCAACGTAAAATGAAAATATACATTCTTCTCAGATTTTTTTTTCATGAAATATGTTTGTTTAAGTAAATTATCATATCATAAGCAGTATTTCACCTAAAAAATATATTTATATTCAATTTAGTAATTTGTTTTAAATTTTAGATAACGTGGGTACCCTGTGTTATTTGGGTGAAACTTCAAAGCCGAATTTCACCATGTTCCACCGAACGGATTTTGGGGGACTTTTAGTATGTTAGTAAGCTGACCATACTTGGTTGTGTGGCGGTGAGAAAAATTCTTTTGCAATTTGTTTGAACCCAAACCATAGATTGACTGGACTAATAGTTTTGTCTTATCGGAGTAATAACACACATTAAAATATTTATAATGGAAAGAGAAGGCTTTAAAGAATACTCAGAAGCCGCTGTCGTGGAGAAAAAGGAGAGCTTAAGCGACGAAATCTTGCTTCGAGGAACTTCATACATTTTTCGCAATGCGGGGCTGTTTCTTTCGAAGAAGCGAAGTTTTAAAGAATTATCAAGAAGCCGAGTCAAGCCGAGGTACTTTACCCGTAAAATAAGTTAGATTTTACGATGGGAATTTATGTTGATATCAATTTGTGATTGACTTTTTGTTTGTGTTCTCGTTAATTTTGGAGTAATGTTTATATAAAAACGTACTCAAATTCAGTTGTAATAATATCATATGTAAACAAAACAAGACCGAAATTCATAGTTCTTACTTCACACGCGTCGCCTCGCAAAAATTAAAAAAATAGCCCGGTCGTTTACTGATTTCATTGCTTTTAAAAGTAGAATTTTCAAATGCAACGGAAAGAAGTCATGGTTTGGGAAATAAAAGATGAATGTGTATTTTATCGGGAATCAATAAATTAAATATTCAAAGCGAGTACAGTTGTGCGATCTTATGTTACAGACGGTCGCGTAATACTGTTTTTGAGAATTGCTAAAATTGAAAAATAGCCCAGTCGTTTACTGATTTCATTGCTTTTAAAAGTAGTCTTTTCAAATGTAACAGAAAGAAGTCGCTGTTTTGGAAATATTAGACGAGTGTGGATTTGATCAGGAATCAACAAATTAAATATTCACTGCGAGTACAGAAAACGTGTCTTGACGTGTTCTTGAGTGTGTCACGCAAAATTCGTTGAGGGGGAAGGGGTGCGTGACTCTTTTAAAATAAACCGTAAAACTTTGTTATGCAAGCGCATGAGTACAGGCTACCAGTGTAGCCTCTTGTTTTATAATTTGCGTGCGATCTCGCACGCTAAGTGTGCTGTGTCTCCTTGTTTTAGAAGTTTAACTCGCTTCTTTGTTAGACTGCTCACACTATACCAATACTCCCTATCATCAAACCGTGAAATAACGTGGATGCAGATTCCCAAGACATTTATTTTCCAATATGCCTAATGCGTACAACGACGCCCAAGTATACGTTCCCACAGCGTCTTGTTACATGGGCGTGGCGACCAAGTATAAAAATGCAGTTTGGTCGTACACAAATGTGCAGTATTGCGCAACTCTGGGGACCGGCGGGAATATGAATTTGTGCAAACCTTCACCGCGGTCAAACGTCCGAGGCGTTTTTCGTTTTGTTTAGTGCGATTTCATTTCATATTAAGTGGAAACGTGGGCAAGGATGTATAAAATAATTAGTTTATATGTTACTTTCTTTTTATCTTTCTCAAAATATTAAGCTTCTTTTCGTTGAAAAATGATCAAACGTGCCTGAGAAAAATTGTGCGGTTCATAGTTTTCAAACGCTTAGAACTTTTTTAGTAAACTTTCAAACCGATTAGTGAATTGATAGTGTATTGTTAATCTGTTAAACTTTTAACAATGAAAATGACAACCTTAACTTTGAAGTACTTTGGTTAACTTTTGCAAATTTCTCTCGTTTGACCGCGGTGGAGTTCAAACCTGTTGTTTGTCGATGCGAGGCGAACGTGACAAAGTGCGAGATGTGTTTTCTCTGTTGCATCTAACAGTTTCATATTCAATATGGGTAAGGAAATTACTCAAGAAGACACTGCGAAAGTGTTTGACACTCTCGCCATTAATTCTACGATACCTTCGAATTCAGGACGGAAACCCGCTAAAACATACGTAAAACATCAGAAACATTAGCGAGCATGAATAAGACTGAGACGAACACTCTGCGCCATAGCGCTTGTTTAACAAGAAGTTAACAGCGAAGGAAGAATTATAAGCGTGGAAGGAATCCCAATTAATTTCACTTCTTTCGGATTTTTTTTTCTTTAAATTAACCTTTATTGAAAAACAAATTCACTTACACTCATTCACTCATTTACATTACTTACATTATATAAACTAAAACACCTACAAATTAATTAAACAAAATAAACAAGTTACAGGGAGTATACAGTACTTCTATCTAAATTATAGAGAGCAACAGTTGCCATTTTTTGTTATGAATATCTAAAGAATTTAGACCTTTGGCTATCAGGGACTCTAATTTATAAGTATACCTTATTTTGTCCGCCTATTTTAATGAATTTGTTGTTCCAAATTATTTGTTCAAGAACATCCGACGAGGAGGAAATCTGCTTCTGCCGATAGTTTTCCCACTCGTGAAGGCATTCCTTGTAGAATTTAGGTATATTTTTCGATAATGATGCTGTGTCATAATTACATTTTAAAAGAAAAGGACCTCCAACATCTTTGAGATAATAGTTTAGGAAGTGTTTCCAAGAGCTACTGTTCCCATCGTAATATTTTTTCAGACACATGATCCTTTGTGTTTTAACAAGAGTATCGATATGTGGCATTCTCATTCCGCCTTTCTTATAATCACTAATTAAACTTAATCGTTTAATTTTGTCTTTCCCTCTCCATATAAAACTAAATAAGGCGGTATTAACTTCCTTAATAATGTCTTTCGTAAGCGGAATTTGTGCTGCTCAGTCGGAACATGAATTTAGGGATTGCAAAAGATTTTAATTAATAATTTGAATTCTGCCAATTAAGGTTAGATTTCTCCATTTCCATGCATTTAGAGATTTATTTATTGACGTTATAATATTCTCAAAATTAAGTTCTTGGTACTTTTTCCAGTCATAGGTAAAGTAAATTCCCAATATTTTCATTGGCTTATTGATCTTTTCTATTCCTATATCATCAAATGACTGGTGTAAACTACCAAACCAATAGGCCTCTGTTTTTTCTTCATTTAATTTTAGACCAGAAACATTTCCAAACTTTTTCAACAGTATGGATACGAATGAGCGAAATGATTTAACATTTTTTACAAACGTGGTGAGATCATCGGCAAAGACATTAAGTTTTATATTACTTTTTCCCACTTGGATTCCTTCAATAGTGTGTGTGCGGATGACGTCACAAACTTACCGGCGGCCATGTTGGAGGACTGACGTAATCAAAATGGTGACTGAAACAACATAACTTGAGCCTCCGATGCTGTAAAATATGCTAAAATCTCGAAGGCCTCATTCAGAAACATCCTGTGAGTATTCTATCTTTGTTTGGAAATGCCAAGCGCTTCGAAAAATTAATTTGGTTTTGCAGTTGACGAATTCTCCGAGCTTGTGCATACTATAAAATCGCTATGTTCTCGACACTCAGATTTTCTAAGTGTCGTGAACACAGCAATTTTGTAGTATGCACAAGCTCGGAAAATTCGTCAACTACAAAACCAAATTAATTTTTCGAAGCGCTTGACATTTCTAAAGAAAGATAGAATACTCTTAGGAGGTTTAAATGAAGCTTTTCGTGAAAATTCTGTGAGAATTTCTGAGGCATTTTGAAGACCTTTTGAAGACTGTGCATCGCTGAAGGTTTTCCACTAGATCCCGATTTTCTTAAACCATGAAAACATTATCAAAGACTAGAAAATCAGCCACACTTATAAAATCGGTTTTACGTTAACAATATTTCTTATAAAATGGAATAATTTTCATGGTCGCCACAAATCGTATAATTTGTCTTGTAGCGCGTCTCTTTTATAGCTAGTTTGTCGGTTCTTGGATTGCACGCTGCAATTTAATTTGTCTGCACGAAATTTTGTTTCGAAGTGGTTTCTGTGGGGAACTTGTTCCCCGGGTGCTTACTATTTAGCCAAGAAAACCGGTATTTTCGGTTGGAAAGCAAAAGGTACGGTTGATTTTCAGGGAATTTGGGTTGGTCGGCAAATCGGTAAATCGAATTGATCGAAACAAATACGGACCTAATTATCTAAAGAAAAGGGTTTTTGGGATTTAAATTAGCACAAATGACAAAAAAGCACTGTACATTAGCTTCTTTTTCGATTTTAATTCACAACGTTAAAGGAAACGCGAGTTATGATTTCAAAAGCGCTCGCACTGCCCGCTCTCTAGAAGGTAAACACAGGGAAAACCCATCAAAGTGGTCCTCCAACATGGCGGACGGTAATTCAAGGGTCACGTGAGCGCACACACTCTATTTCTTTATTATGACGTATGGCAATATTTACAATTTCAAGGGTAATAATAAAGAGATATGGCGACAGCGGGTCACCTTTTAATTGCCGGACACCTCGCCTAATTTGAAAGATTTCTGAAACAAACCCATTGTTCATAACACAGCTGGAGATATCAGAATAAAGAACTTCCACCCATCTCACAAACGAATTACCAAAATTAAAAACTTTAATGTTTCAAACAGAAACTGCCAGCTTATCGAATCAAAGGCTTTTTTAAAATCGAAAGTGGTCATCAATCCAGGAGTATTTTGCTGTTTGGTGTATTCCATAACATCGTTAATTGATCTCACCGCATCAAAGATGGTTCTGCTTTTAACATAGGCACATTGGTTCTCGTGAATGATGTTCGGTAGAACCTTCTCTAATCTTAGGGCTAATGCTTTAGATCCAATTTTATAATCCACATTCAGTAATGATATTGGTCTCCAGTTCTCTATATATCTTCTATCTTTATCTTTCTTCTCTATTAGTCTTATTATTGCTTGCCGTTGTGAATTAGAAAAATTTCCTTGTATGTGAGCGGTATTTAAGGAATCTACAAGAAGATTACCCAGAATAGGCCAAAATGTTTTATAAAATTCTGCTGTCAGGCCATCGTTGTCTGGACATTTATTGTTTTTAAAAGTTTGTAAAGCATTGTAACACTCTTGATATGATAATTGTCCCTCACAAAGAGTTTGTAGGTTCTCTGATAATTTTGGTATACTAAAGTTTTGAGTGAAGTTTTTAATGTCATCAGCTACCTCTTCACCAATGCTTGCATCTTTGTTTTGATAAAGATCTTCATAAAAGTTTTTCAATTCAGTCATGATACCTTTACTGTCTATGACCAACTGTTCGTCGCTATTAAATATTTTCCGTATACAATTTTTCGTTTTCCTCATATTTTCAAGATTTAAAAAATATTTATTATTCTTTTCTCCTTTTTCATACCATGTAGCCCTGGAGCGTATGATGTTTCCTTGGGTAATATAATCAAACAGAGAGTCATATTCAAGTTTTTGCCTTTGGAAATCTTCGATATTTTTTTCCGTAGGATCTGTCGCGCATAATTTTTCGCTTTCTTTCAGCCTATTCTCAATGTCGCTAAGTTTGTTTCTTCTTTCTTTAGCTTTTTGTTTACTATATGAAATAGTAGTTTGTCGTATTCTATATTTAACCAAATCCCAATTAAAGGAGTCTTTTGTCATTAACTTCTTCAAACTCGTTTAACCACACATCGTATTTAGAAGAAATTAAATCCACATAATTTTCATCATCTATTAAACTGGAGTTAAAGTACCAGTGTGAAGGACCACGAACGTGTTCATCAATACTGTTTATTTTTAGAGTAATAGCAGAGTGATTGGACTTGACGGAAGGTATAATATCGGTATGTTCTACAAAATCTTGCAGACCATCACTAATTAACCAAAAATCTAGACGACGTTGCACTATGGGCCGTTTCTGTCTCCAGGTGTATTGTTTTTTGTCAGGATGTCTAACACGCCAGATATCAATAAGGTCATACGAAAATTTTAACTCTTCTATGTTTTTAACAGAACTCTTTTTCTCTATTCTACCCCCTGAGTTATCCAACTCTGCGTCCAAATGCACGTTAAAATCTCCTCCAATAATAAGCTGACTGCTAGAGTCAAAGTTATACTCGTCAAGGACTGTCAACATACTCGAAAAAAAGGTGCTCTGCTCCGATATATTGTTTGGGGCATAGATATTTAAAAACAAAAATGGCGAATCTTGAACTAGTGCATCAATCAACACATACCGACCGTCCGTATCATGAATTTCAGCCTTCAGTTCGAATTGTATGTTGTTGCTAATTAAGATGATAACACCTTTGCTGTGGTTTGTTCCATGTGAATAATATATTTTTCCTGGCCATTGAAATCTCTATTGATCAACAACATCCGGTGTGCTATAAGTTTCTTGTAAAAAAGCAATATCCGCTTTTTGTTTATTAATCCAGGAAAAGATGGCTTTTCTTTTGCTTAAGTCGCGAATCCCGCGAGCGTTTAACGAGATTAATTTAAAGTCAACATTATTCACTTGAGTTTCACCCGTAAATGAAAGTAGTATTTGTTCATATAGTATTTAAGACAACCTAATTGCTTAATTTTGGTATTAAAAATAGCGAGGGTGTTACTCCCAATTGGACAAAAAAACAAGACTTAACACAACAAACAAACATAAAAACACAAGAAGCTGCCTTTGCAATCTCTCTGCCTTAAACACTAACTGTAAGGGCATTTAAACCTGCTTTAGATGTCGGAATGAGAAAAAGGAAAAAAAAAAAGAACCTGAAAAATAATATTCGGACGTGTGGGAGCCTCTGCTCATTATCCCTTGTTTTTCAAATTTACATGGTTCCGCCTTGGTGTTATCCAATTTCAGTTAATTATGTAGATGAGGTTGAAGTGAAAGAAGCGACTACATTGGGATTAATTTGTTATTTATATATAATTTGTCCGGTTCAGCTTTGCTAAAGGATACCTTCATTCCGTTTTTCTTCGCCTCCTTATGGCCGGCACACACTAGGGGACATGTTGCGGGGACATGAAGCGGGGACATGTTGCAGCAACAGTTTTCCTCGTGTGACTTCCCTGTTTTTGCGAAAAATTTCTGTTGCGGGGACACAATTTTGTCCCCGCAACATGTTGCACGAAATTCAGCTGGTTGAATTCGTGCGTCATGAAGCGGGGACAAAATGACCCTCATTTCGATGTCGCATCGTGTGCACTGCTCTTGCAAACTGTCCCCGCTACAAAATAGGTGTAGTAGGCTCCTTTTTCTTCTCTTATTTTCAGCCACTTGCGTATCCATCGTTTTCGGTCAACATATTTACACATTTCTTCATCTAGTAATATCATTGACAGTAGTAGAAGCTTCTTTTTCCTAACCACAGAGTCCGCCATCTTTCTTTGCTCGTATACTAGTTCCTGTGTGCACCAGCTTGCGTACTGTCCCTGCAACATGCGCACGAAGGGGATTGTCCCCGCTTCATGTCCCCGCTTCATGTCCCCGCAACATGTCCCCTAGTGTGTGCCGGCCTTTAAGCTTCGGCATTTGCTTTCTTCTCCTTTCTATTATTTCTTTTGGAACGTCCTCCAGTACTTTGATGTTGGGATCCTGGAGGTTAAATGAAGCTCTTAACACAGCCTCTCGATCACAATATCGAAGAAAGCGGGCTATTATAGGTCTTGATTTGTTCTCTGAAGGTTTACCCAAGCGGTGGACTCTTTGTAGTTCGATTGTACCAGCTGGATTTTCAAATCCTAGGGTTCCCTCCAAGAAGTCAAATAGCACTCTCCGAGTATCCTTCGCCTCGCCGTCTATCGCGTCATTAAATTCTCTTTCTTCCAACCCAAAAAACTTTAAATTTTCTCGACGACTATAAGACTCAGAGTAAAGTTGCTTGGTATATAAATTGTCATTCACTTCTTTTTGCTCCTTAATCATACCTTGAAGGTTTTCAAATTCCTTGTTAAACCAAGTCAAACTTTTGTCCATCTCTTTTATTTTGCTGTCAGTAGTGCGCGTCACTTTGCAATTTTCCCACTTCAGATTCCATCTTCTCTACTTTCTTGCACATATCGTTAAGTTTGGCAACGATATCATCAAGTTTTCCAAGCTTAGCTAAAATTGTATCAAGTTTAGCAGTCACGTTGTCAACCATGTCTATAGTGGGTAATATTTTGTCTTCTTTATCCGTTTCCTCCTCGAACACTTCTTGCGAGTCGCTATGGCGTCCTTCTAGATCTTCGGAGTTCTTGGGACGCTTGTCTAACGGCGAACTTGACAATGAATGCGATTCTGATCCACTAGAACTGCTCCTTAAGAATAGCTTTCGCTTTATAGGCATAAAGCCATAAAATGATGGATAAGAGCGGAGCTCTCGTGGACACGTCAAGCTTCGTTCATGCTTAGCAACCACCTTCTTTCGGATTTTTACCTTTCATGAATTTTTATTTCGTGAAGTTGAAGGAACAGTAGCCTGCGAGCAGGCTTACTTGTTTGGGGTATCGCGCGAGTATCTTGGCGGCGAAGCCGCTATAGCGAGCCGGCGAAGCCGGCGAGAAGAATGGGGCGAGGAAAAGTGAGCCTGCACGCGGGCTATTGATTTTTTAATTCCGCCCCTTGCGAGGTGTCAAGTCGGCATTTGACCTGTATCAGATAACTATCCAATAGGAGCAAAGCAAAATGTAAACAAACATGACAGAAAGTTGCACGTGAAGATTTTCGCGGATGTGAAATTGCCCTTGGTTTTTGTCATAATTATGTAGCCTGTCATTTTTAACCATTCGGATCGCCCCGTTCGTCGGCGAACGCGGTGAATTAAAAAATCAATAGCCCGCGTGCAGGCTCACTTTTCCTCGCCCCATTCTTCTCGCCGGCTTGGCTCGCGCGATACCCCAAACAAGTGAGCCTGCTCGCAGGCTAAAGGAACAGCCAACTGAAAATTCACAACCTCGTTCCCAGGGTCTTCTCGGTTTTCAATATGGCGGCGCTTCGGGAGAAGACCCTGGCACACAGCAGATCACGTGATCAAAATCTGCACTATTTGTGAAGATCTATTCAAAATGGCGGACAAGGAAAAGAGTGAGAAGATCTGGGTACGAGATTGCAAACCAAGAGGAAAACAAACAAAATGGCGGCCAAGGAGGGATTTCTGTGGAGCCAAGTGGAACCATTTATCGACCTGTAAAGTTTTTCTTTACCTTGCTGTTTCAAGAAAAATGATACACAGGCAATGAAGGTAAAAATTCGAAACGCCGCAGCTTACGAAACATGTTTATTTTTCAAAGAAGCACGATTTTTCAAAGGAAAGGAGTAAATTTACCGTCTCAGCTAAGACTTTTGGTTTCTTATATTATAGTATTTTCGGCTTCTTTTCCCACGATCAAGCCCGCAAGCAACAAAATAGCATGAAGTTTTTGTGGTAATATTTTTTTCGATTTAACCGTCGATGCTTTTACCGTTGCTCTTGCGCGGGTATCAACGTTTTGTTGGCATTTTAAAGTAATTTACCGTCTTCCCCTCAATAAAACACTTTTACTTGATCTTTTATACAGAGATCAGATGGTTTGCTGATCCAGTCAAAACAAAACTGCAAAATATGTTAAATCAAGTGCTTTTTATTTACTCATTTCCGGGAATATATCTCCCACCAAGTTAACATTTTCTAAAAAAAAAGAGAAAACAAAAGTGAAGACAAGTCAAAGTATTTTACCATATTTGTTAGAGGTGTTTGTCACAGTTTATTGTTTCTGAGGAAAACATGTACAATTTATGTTGGAAATGACAGCAGTGTGATTAGTGTATTTTGTTACCAAATAAATCAAATAAAACAGCAAATTGAAGATTAAAGTAATTTACTCCATTTCCAAATGCAGCTACATCCGCCCTAAATGGTGACCAGGGGATGTGACAGTATTCTGAAACCAGCAAATAAACAAGTCATGAGCCAACGCTACTCGTCCCCCAATTTAAAAATTATCATTTAACTGCCAAAATCTTAAATTCCAAATCTGCCGACTTTATACACACTTCCTGTCAATCCCTACCTGGATATTGCACATGAAGTATACATATTCAATTGGTTCATGTCAACTAACTGTGACTGGCATAGAAAATCCCCTCAGGCAAATTGTAACCCTGAGGATTAATTGATGAGGAAACCCAGGTTCTAAAGTTAAAATGATATATAGCTTTGGTCAACTTTAGAAGCTGGGCTGGGCTTCCTAAATTTAGCCATTGTTTACAGGTAGAAAGGTTCAGTCACTTGATTACCTTATTGTTTTAAATCAAAGCTTCCCTGTCTGATGTGGCAGGGATGCTTGCCCGGGGATGCTTGTAAGCCCTTACAACCCCTAAGGCCATGTCAGTGGGAATCTTATGCTCCTGACACATTTAACAAAGCCAGACTGGACTGCAAGAGAAAGGCCTGGCCAGAAAGCACCCTGTTCTCCATGGTTGTGTTAAAAACTAAAATGTTAATAAAACATCACAAAGAAGCTTAATGTGTCATACTTAAACAAGGATGGCTCCTAAATAAAAAAAGAAATCAGGAGCTATTCCTTCTCTGTTGGACAAGTGACAGAATTTCCTCATCAGACAAAAAAATTCACTAGACCTGAGCCATGATTGTCAAAATTCATCAACATCTCCTTCCTTCGTAGAGGCCTTTTTCAGTGAAAAACTGAAATGTAGAAAATATAAAATGAAAAGGGAACATTTCTTGTACACTTCACTTTTTCCTCTCCCCAGCCTCAGGTCAAAGACTTCTCATTGTGGCACGAAAGAATGTTTCACAGCTGATTATATCCTAGAATGTTTTTTTTTTTAATTGTATCAACCCAATGACTTGCAATGATTACCATTCTGAAATCCTGACAGTTCAAAGCCATATTAATCATATCATTTACTCATTCAAACATTCTACTCCACTGTTTTCAAGCAAACAGACTGGCTCTTAAACCATATGCTGACTAGAAGCAAAAACATGTTAACTAGCATTCTGCTGACATGTTTCTCAAAGGTGCAGAAAACTTTAGAGCCTGAAAAGCTGTTTTGTGCAGAATGTTTGCCAAGAAAAATTGAATTTTTAATGACTTTGAAAGCTACATGTAAGCAAAAAAAAAAACACCCTAAGATCATTGGTCCAAACAAGTTGGGATGTACCCTGCATGGGTGCCTCTCATCTCTCTCATAAACTATATGATATTACATGCCTCTTTTGACTCTTACATTTTTGCCACAAGAAAGAGCCTCAGGGCAAAAGGCCTGCTGTAAGAGAACTTCTGGCATTCAGAGTGCCTGGGATGATTTGCCAGCTACAAACTACATTGCCATTTCATAGAAGCAAAATCTTAAAAACAGTTCTTGGGCCTGAAATGTGGTTGGGAATTTTGAGGGTAAGATTTCCATATAATCCCACAAATTAACTATGAATAAGTTCTGAAGACAGAAACAAAAGCCAGAACAAAAGATTGCCTAAATTAAAAAGAAAAAAAAAAGTAATAGTACATGTACATACATGCATGTGCAAAATTAATCAGTGTTGGGGGTTATACTATTAAAAAATCTTGCCATTTTGAGGAATGCATACCTGTTTTGTTTTTTATTGACATGTTTTAAAAACTAAATTAAGCTTAACTTCAGTCAAGCTGTCACAAGTGAATAAGTAACTGAATAGCAAACAATTGGCGGTCGGCTCGGCTTTATTTATGACACCATAAATGAACTGAAAAACAGAAAAAAAAACTGTATAAAACAATAGGTAGAAATAGGTAGAAAACAAGACATGCTTTTACACCGAGGTTCAGCCAGTATTCTAGACTCTAAATTACATTACGCCCAGCATTCCCCATTCCAGTCATTACAAAATTCTATAAATTATCACGTACCGGGGGGTGAGTGGCGAATGGTCTTTCAAAAAATTAAGCTTATGGGTCTCACAGTCTCGGTTATTTGAGCGGTTCTCCACGTCCCGGTGTCTCGATTTATTTGGAAAAGCCTTTCCATATAGCCTTTCTCTCCGCCTCGCATTTTGAAAGTTTAAAAGTGTAGGGCTCGCTGAAAAAAATATCTCGAATTTACCATTCGCCACCCGTATAAAACGCAAAGCTAAAAGCCTGTAAATCGGCGAATTATCTCTAAATCTTACGCTTATTGGATCATAGCCGCATCGTCAGGAACAGCTGAAGTTTTGTTAACAGTTACTCAGGAAAACTGTTCAACTTTCACGTCTCGGAGACCCTCGTTATAGCATTGTTTTGGTTTCTCGAAGAACCTACCGTGATCCGCCATCTTTTCTTAGAAAAACGTAAACCGATCAGAATAGATGTAAGAATCACAATCAATTAACCAATCAGCGGTCGTTTCAGATCGCTATGTCCCAGGGGTTTCTCCTCTCAAACCGCCATTTTGAAAACCGAGAAGCCCCTGGGAACGAGGTTGGAAAATTCACCGCCGTCGGAGAAGATGTAAACAATTGCACGTCATTGCGAGTTTCGCTGGCGCTAGTGAATGTTTCTCGGGCGAAAATAACCTTAAAGCAATCACTTTTTCATTTAATTTTCTTTTCTGTGTTTCGGAAACAGAGGAATAAAGACTAGATATATTTTCGTGTCTGATTGCGAGATGTTTTATGGAATCTCTGCGTTATGCGTTACTGGAAAGGTTTCAAATTACGTTTGACATTATGCAAATTGCAACATTTTTACCTCAACTGAAATAATATATTTCAAAGGGCTAAATTTGTTTCTCTCCTCCTAAATTATCACTTATGTCGTTAACGTTGATTAAATTTATAAGTTTCATTCAAAATTTATTATGATAATGACGGGAATAGTTCCAGCAAAACGAAAAGTTGTTTTGACCCCGGATCCGGACCACGCAAAATAAACTGAAAGTCGTGGCTTCAAAAGGGCAACTTTGTAGCAACATCTGCATTCACTTCAAAAGTGTCGGAAACACAGACCAGCTAGTGACAAGATTTAGCTAAAACCAATAACCATCGGGAAACTCTGATATACGGCCTTTTTTTTAACGGTAAGTCACAAAGTAGGCATCGATTTGTATTTTTCAGTACTCTGGTACTTTAGTCTTTTGACACAGTGGACACGCTATTTTATAATTTGCGTGCGATCTCGCACGCTAAAGTGTGCTGTGTCTCCTTGTTTTAGAAGGTCAACGCGCTTCTTTGTTAGACTGCTCACACTATACTAATACTCCCTATCATCAAACCGTGAAATAACGTGCATGCAATTTCCCAAGACATTTATTTTCCAATATGCCTAATGCGTACAACGACGCCCAAGTATACGCTCCCACAGCGTCTTGTTCACGAAAGAATAGCCGTTAAATACAGGAATGGCTCCGAGCCGTTTGAAAGGAAACCGCTGACCTCATTAGGATTCATTTCTCTCTTTTTGTGGCTACTGGCATGTAATACCAGTACCACATTGTCATCGGGTTGTAAGTAAGTCCGTAAGTCCGTAAGATGTAAGACCGGAAGTAATGTAATTTATGTCAGTTTCGACCGTGGAGTTCCAGAAAAAATGCTTCCACGAGTCACTTTAAAGGTTTTCCTGACCATGTGGCGAATTTTGAATCGTTCCATAAGCGTTTTCCCTCTGGAATCGTCAGTAAAAATATTTATCGAGCGTGTAACAGCCGCCATCTTGGAGAAATGATGTCAATTCCTTAAATAAACAAGAGGCTAAACTTAGCCTATACTCATGCGCATGAGACTCTAAGACGCGTTGATTGAAGCTACCAATTTTTCTGTAGTCGCTTTGAATATTTAATTTATTGATTCTGATCAAACCCACACAAGTGTAATACTATCCAAACGTTAACCGTGAATTATTTCTAGTATATTGGGCTATTCCAGAAAGAATCCACCCCCCCCTCCCCACCGACGGATGGCAAGACTGTTTGACCCCTTCCCCCCCCCCCCCCCCCCCCCCCCCCTCCCAACTTGATTTCCAAGCCCAGAGACCCGTTCTCCTGCCCCGGATTTCCAATAAATTTGTGGAAGCCCTAAATTTACAGGTAATGAAAAAAATACATGTAATCGGATTCAGGAGATTCTACTTCCCCCCACCCCCCCGTTTGATTTCAAGTCCAAATCGAAATGAAATTTTTCTATAAAGCTAGTTCTTTAAATAACTGCTTTGATTTTGCCATGTATTAGATTTTTCCAGGCTTCACAGTTTTCTCAAAGTGTTGTCGCAAATACACTTCTTTCATATATGCAAATTTCGTGTGGAATGTAATTCGATCGCGCGCTGCTTGTACCAAAATATTTGTTCTAAAGGTCAAAACTTTTTGATGAAACTCATATTTCCTTGAATGAAAATGTCTTTCCCTTGAATAAAAGAGTTAAACGCTTATCAGAATTCAGTGATTTTCTGCTTCCGGAAGGCTTGGCGATTTATTTATCCTCATTGCAGCGCGCAGCGCTGGCGTCTGCGAATTATATTATAAACATCACAAAATAATATTTAAATTCAGCAACCTGCTTTATTATATCTAGTGTTTTCTAAAATTTCCGACTTTTCTTGTGTATATAGAATGCCATTCTTATCCGTAAAGATGATTCGCATAATGTTTTCGCGAATCAAAAAATCTTGAAAGCAAACTTTATTTCAGAAAGCGCTATTTAATTCAATTATATTTACTAGTGTGCCTTTACGATGATTATTGGCTTCATGAAGAAAACATTCGAACAAGTTTGCGTCTAATGTTTCCCAAACCGTGACTGCTTTCTGTTACATTTGAAAAGACTACTTTTAAAAGCAATAAAATCAGTAAACGACCTAGATATTTTTCAATTTTAGCAATTCTCAAAAACTGTATTACGCGACAGTCCGTTGACTCTGTGTTTAGAGTGCACAAGAGCTCACAAAAGCAACTTTTTCTCGGTCTAGAATAACAAGTATGACACAAAGAAAAAGTCAATCACAAATTGATATCAACATAAATTCTCACCGAAAAATGAAATTTCTTTTATGGTAAAGTCCCTCGCCTGCTGGAAAATTCTTTAAAACTCTGCTTCTTCGGATTTGATCGCCCCGCACTGATAAAACTTGAAGCAAGATTTCGTCGCTCGTCGCTTACAGCTCTCCTTTTTCTCCACTACAGCGGCTTTTGAGTATTCTTTAAAGCTTTCTCTTTCCATTTTGAGTATTTTGAATGTGTGTTATTATTCCGACAAGATAAAACTATGGTTTTGAAAACCAAGCACATGCCGAGCGCGGCAGACATTTTGGTAGAATTTTTATGTGACCTGCGACCCGGTTAGTAATAATATATGCGTGCATAAATTGGCATGCACTAATGTGACGAAAATACGAAGAAACGCAACCCATTTTATACCTCATGCGCTTACTGCGCATGAGTAATAATTTTATTTACGGGTTCTGTTAACGATTTGCTTCGTTCGTTCGTTTGAATGAAACTCGTATTTCCTTGAATGAAAATGTCTTTTCCTTGAATAAATGAGTTATAAAACACTTGTAAGAATTCAGTGATTTTCTGCTTCCGGAAGGCTTGGCGATTTATTTATGACATTTATCCTAATTGCAGCGCCGAGCGCTTGCGTCTGCGAAATATTGTAAACATCGCAAAATATTATTTAAATCCAGCAACCTATTTTTATTACATCTAGTGTTTTCTAAAATTTCCGACTTTTCCTGTGTATATAAAATGCCATTCTTATCCGTAAGGATGATTCACATAATGTTTTCGGGAATCAAAAAAATCTCGAAAACAAACAAATTCAGAAAGCGCTATTTAATTTAATTATATTTACTAGCGCGCCTTTACCGTGATTATTGGCTTTACGAAGAAAACATTCGAACAAGTTTGCTCGCAATTTGCCTTTAAGTATTAAATTGGAAAGCTTCTTCCAATTATTTTACATTTCCTTCAAGGTTTAACGCATCAACTAAACAGTACACTAGGAAGAGCGGCATAAAAGTTTGGACATTTGCGTAAGCCGTATATTACTAAGCTTATATCAGATTACAGGGAACGTGCACGAAAGGAAAACGATTCTACAAATAGAAAACAATGCGTACTTGCAAAACGGTACATCTATTTTTTTTTGTCAAAAATCTTTTGTCTTTTTTTAAATCGGCTGATACTTTTTAACCTTTCCCTGACAATTTGTTGCTGCCAAGAACTCGGACAAGAGCTTTGTTGCAAGGTACCGAAGTACGCTTCCGGTCACGTTAACGACTGACTTTCTCCATATTTGAGTTGTATTTTCTCCCTTTTATCCGGTTTATTCTCTATGAATAATGTGGAACCGACGAAGTTAAATCTTAACTTATTGTTTTGAACACAAAGTGTTCTCTTCAAAATCATTTTCAAAAAATCGACCCCGAGGAAGGATTTTTAGGTCCAGATTCC
This sequence comes from Dendrophyllia cribrosa, assembly GCA_024195265.1. Lineage (NCBI taxonomy): Eukaryota > Metazoa > Cnidaria > Anthozoa > Scleractinia > Dendrophylliidae > Dendrophyllia > Dendrophyllia cribrosa. Next base: position 12,833,237 of record JAJLRJ010000013.1, on the reverse strand, counting down.
CCCTCCCGCCTGGATTTCCAGAGCCCTCAACCCCCCCTCCCGCGAGAATTTCCAGCATGCCATCCGTCGGGGAGGGGTGAATTTTTTCTGGAATAACCTAATGCCAGAAAAATGTCACTAAGGCACAATTAAGATACGACATTGGATAAATTCCACATTCACATGAAAACAGATAGTGTTATTACTTAATATCTATGACTCCAAGAATTAACATTTTCTTTGTTATTACTACAAAATCTTCTTTTACACTCTGCTACGCAATCTCAATGCAAAATTGCATGTAACTATATTGTCAATAAGCGGATAAAATACTGTAATTTTCATAAATAAACAAGGCAAGATATTGATTAGCTACAAAATCATTCAATGACAAATAATATTTGTCTACTTCCCGGCTCTTTCCATACCCGCGGCAGCAAACCCAACAAAAATTTCATTATAAAAGGTGACCCTATCCCTAAATCTAACCTAATCGCGAATCTAGCTTAGATCTAATAATCACTTTGCCTAGGCCTAATTTTATCTGATAATAAAAGCCTACTTTCGTTCTAATCCAGGCACAAACAAAAAAAATAGGCACTCAAGGAGTGCATGTGGCTACTGTTACTGGTGAGAAAGTTGAAAAATAGGCACTTGCGGGAGTGTATGTGGTTTACAGGAAGTATAATTTGTGGGTAATGACTGGCAGGTAATTATTGCCTGAGTTTTTCACTAAACAATTGCCGAACAACCCAGTGGTCTAGTGGTGAAGGAGGGGTGTTAGCACGCAGGAGGTTCCGGGTTCGATTCTATGTGATTTATTGCATTTTTCTTTTTCTGATAGGAAAAAAATTCTATAATTGGTGAAAAATTTTCTAAGTGTCACTCGAAGCCATTCCTGCAATAGACCATTTCCGAGTTGCCTTTAGCCTCTCTATCAAAGCGAGGCTAGGTGCGAAACCTTTCATATGAAAATGAGTTTTCATTTGCAAGTGAATGAAAACTCATTTTCATATGAAAGGTTGTGCACCTAGCCTCGCTTTGACAACGAGGCGTAACGTAACTCGGAAATGGCCTATTAACGCCACTCACTCAGACGGACAACATAGTAGCTTACGCCTTCTAAAGGCAGTAAGCTACAAAAATTAGCAAAGAAATGTCAAGAACAGAAACAGGGCTGGAAAAAAAAAATAAAACTTAAGTTTGGGCAAGTAATTCTTAAGTTTTACTTGCCCGGACAAGATTTGTTACTTAAGCTTAGTTCACATTCAAGTGGCTTGTCAATCCATATCCTTTCACGTCAGGCAAGTGAGTGGGGATAGTGACTTGCCTGACACAAAACGTACCCATCCCGGACGACTTTTTTTGAGCCCTGAGAAATTAGACTTATTCTTGCTGATTTTTCTCTTTTTTTTACTTTCCTCAGCTTGCCTGTATTATCTGTTGTTGGGTGTGAAAGGATTACCCCAATAACTAGCTTGCACCTTTTTCCAGCCTTATAATTTTAATTAGCAAAATATTAACTTATTAAATTTATACATTTTTAACACCTACTGTACTTGTAAATATTTATTTTTAGACTGCAAGTTGCCATACTATTGCCCTCTAGCCTTGCATTTAATCAACAAAAAATGCAAAACTTTTCTTAAAGGGAAGATCGAACTTCTTGCAGTTTAAACTACTTGTTTAATATACAAATCCTAATACAGGGCTATTGCCTAAGAAAAGTTTGCAGGAGCCCACAAGACCAAAGGCTAAGAAGTTAGGAATCCAGCTTGTAAAAAAAATTGGTGCTAATGCAAAAGTTTAGGTGATTTAAGTGCCTGTAACCCTTAAACATATAATTTTTCAGAATCAACTCTTCATACATTGAATAGCGAAATTTTTCTTGTTTTGAATGTTGCATTAGTGACTTATATTAATCAACTTAATGTACATTGAAAAGTCGAATAGTGAAATATTGCTTGTTTTTACCGTCGTGTTAGTGAGTTATAGAGATTTGAATTTACAAAATGCTAATTAGATGATGTCAAATGCAGACTTTACCATTATTTCTACTTCAATTTACAATACACAGTTCACAGCTTAAGGATAATCAATTTAAGAAATACTAATAAAAACTGTTTATAGTAAATTGATTTGTAAAAAAATATTACTTGGAGGTGGAAACAAGTAGTTGTATAATAATCGAGTCTGCATTTGACGTCATCTAATTAGCATTTAGTAAATTCAAATCTCTATAACTCACTAACGCGACGTTAAAAACAAGAAATATTTCAGTATTCGACTTTTCAACGTACATTGAGTTGATTAACAGAAAAAAAAAATTGGGGTTTAGGTGCACTTTAACAACTAATTAGATGGGTAATTTCGAATCTCTAACTTACAAATGCGACATTCAAAACAAAAAATATTTCACTAATCAATGTAGAGATGATTCTGAAAATATTCATTTCAGTTTAATACAGTTCCTTTGGTGCCCCAGGCTACTGGGCTTCAGTTAGGCAACAACCTTGCCTAATGACCTACAAATATCTGCTACTAAAAAAATAAAGTCATTGCAATTATTAATTACATTACTTGGTATACCTTGATTAATGGTAGCTTCAAATTGTCCCAAAACACACCTAGCATTTATTGAGGTCCTTATCGCTTAAGGTTACCGTGTACCTTCGGGGGTGTCTCCAGTATAACAGCTCTAACGTCTTAAGATTACGCTTAATATACCTAAACCCAGATATCAAATTAAAGCTTATAGAGCTGGCTATCTAAATATGGAAACCATTTGGAAATAAAATGAATTGTCGAATTTTTTACGACGTCTAAATTCGAACGTCCGAATCAGCTTTAAAACGCTATAACTCAAAGAGATTATTGTATTTTGCTAATTTGATTTGTTCTCGGGTTTCCGGACACGAAGCGCTAAAGTCGGCGATTTCCCATATTCAATTGCAGTGAAAAGTTACAGAATATTTTCGAAAAAGGGAGAAAAAAATTAGAGTGATCACACGGAAATGGCTCTTGACGAAAAAGTTTTCAGAAATAAGAAATTCGCCGACACGTTTTTGTTGATTATATATTAGCCTAGTTTCTGTCCAAATTTGAGGAAAATCGAACAAATCCCCTTTGAGTTGTAGCTCTTTAAAGTGTCCCCTACAAGCGAAAAATTAACTTTGAGAAAACAGCGCCGCTAAATCAATCAAAAGAGAAACTTTTACTTCTGTTCAAAACGTGATACCGTCATTTCTCCGTCAATTTTCACCATTTTTCGATAATTTTTTTTTGGATGAAAGTTCATTCTGTAAACTTTATTTTGCCGTCATCAAAATAAACAAACGTGCGCTCGCGCCATTTTCGTGCCCATCGATAAAATGGTCGATCTGAAGGTACACGATAACCTTAATTTACAGACTCAACTTTGTCCCCAGGGTCTCTTTTCTTTCAGTCCCCTGAAGTGAGTGTGAGAGAGAGAGAGACCCTGGTCTGGTCTGGTCACATGTTACCCTCTTTCGCTCCAGGGGGCAGAAAGAAGAGAGACCCTGGGAACAAGGTTGTTACATACTATGATTATAATGTTAGCCCAGTTTGGGTGGCTATACTTAAAAATGGATATACAGGCTGACTCATTTACATGTTAAAATTAGTCAGAAATAAAATAACCGTTTTTGGCTGGCTATTCACTTGTGTGGTATATACTATTAATAACAATTTGATTTTAATGTAATGGACCCGAAGTAATTGGCTCCACGCTGTTGCGGTCACCCAGCCAATTTATCTACTGATGTTATTTTATTTGTGGTATGCTTATTTGTTCCTTGGTGAAGCTACAATGTAATAAATTGAATTAATAATTATTATTCACCAGTGCCAGTGAAGAGTGGTCTACATTCCCCTTGCCGTTTCATGGCTTGGCAAATATCCACCACTATCTCTATTTATTGGCTGTTACTATATGGCAATATATTGAGAGTAATGCATGCAGTTATGATGTCATACCATGTATCTACAGACAATGACATTAACTAGCCTGCCAGCAAGTTCTCTTGGTCAGGAGCTTGCTTCCAGGCTTTAATACAGTCAAACCTTGTTAAGGTTACTGTAAACCTTTATTGGTCCCATTTTGCATAATTTTATTTTTTTAAATTTCTGTGAAGATATAACATCAATCTAGAAAATATTGAAAGAAGTTTTGCAAAATCATTAAAAGAACTCGAGATATTCTTAAAAAAGAGTTTCAAGAGAATAGTTGATAAGTAGCAAAAGGTGTGATAATCCGATAATCTCTTTCCGGAGTGCAGAGCCTTCTTGTACTTTTCCCGCTAAATTTTATCCGCGGGATCTCGCATTACATGTTATGCATATTTTGTTTACATCGCAATGCGGAGCGCAATTCGCATCGTCATAGCGTATTCCATTGTAGCGTCACAGCGTATTCTCCCCGGCCATTTTCCATGTTTCACACCGTCGTCTACGCTTGTTCCAATTCCTGAAGATTTACAATTTGACTATTAAAGCCAAAGTGGAAATTTTTGGTTAGCAGAATTGTAGATGAGATCACGAGTGAAAAGAACCGCGGCGAAGAGTAAAAGAATACTAAAGGAATGAATAGCTTACTCGCCTGCATTTACTGCTGATACCAGCGTGTGTTTTCGGTCAATTTCCGCGGCCACGTCTGTTGTGTTTTTATTTCTTTGAAAACTCTCACTGGCCCTTTTCGCTCGTTTGTTTCCACAACAATTTTGCTGCGTTTTCATTTCGTTCTTTCCGTTCATTTGGGTTTGCAGTTGCGCGAAACTTTGCCGTTTTTTCTTTGGTTTTTCCCTTTGAATTTTCCCATTGAATAACTTGACTAATCGGCGGTTAATTGAATTCACATATACTGCTGTGTGATGATGCTCTTCAGGGGGTTCTATGTTTCATTTCATTGGTTGGCGGCACGACCACGATGACAGCCGCTTTAATGAAGTGTGAAAACAGTGAAAATCTTTCGAGGCCAAAAACTCGAGGTTTGTTTTTGCGAGAATGGCCTCTGTTCAAATGAATTAATAGGGTATGTAGATTTGTCAGATTTTCACGAAACTTGGCCAGTTTGTTTGCTGGATATTTATGCACCAAAGTGTGTGGGGCTTTTACGAAATTCCAAATACTTTTCTCGTGGCGCCCCAAAGTGTGACGCGCAAAGAATAATTTTCTATTGTCCAACTTCAAAGTGGATTTACTCGGGAACCAATAAAAATATCGAAAAAGCCTCACACACTTTGTTAGGCCATTAACTGTCGAGTGACACGGACCAGTTTGTTTTGATTTTCGCGCTAACACGGAGACTGGTAATTCAGTGAAGCAAACACCGTCGGTTTTGCGTTTAAGGTTCGCGCACGCTTAACTAAAGGAAAAACAGGAAAAATAATTTCTGTTTTCGGAATCTACAATTTATTAGCTTTACAGTGATACGAATACGAAAGATTTTCGGGAAGGCACCTTCGAAGGTTTACAGTAACCTTAATGAGTACACCGAACGGCCAGTGCAAAGTGTCCGCAAGAGATTGTATGATTTTGGTATCTTTGGGCCAAGGGAACTATCCGTAATAGGGAGGTGTCCATACGGAAAGGTTTGACTGTAAGTGTATAATTACGTATGCTGAAGTGATGACATGTACAAGTGCTACATGTTTTCTACTTTCTAACACCAACAGGAAATAATCAAATTATTTACAAGTTTCCACAATCTGCCATAGTCTCAAATGATGAATTAGGTTTTTGCATGATATCAGAGAATTATTGTGGCCTTGGTTTGTGTTATCCTTGTTGACCTTTGGATTTCAGTGATAATACAATCACTCAGCCTTAGACTTCTCACTATCATCTAAAGACTCATTGCTATTGACTTATTGCTTATTTTTACACAATTTGTTACCAAGCAAAAATGCTGAATCCAACACACATCATCTCCCGTAATACTACACTCTTATAGTAGTATGCTGAGATGGGAGAGGATGGGCATTTGTGAAGCATTTATCAATTCTGAAGAATATCTCTTCAAAACTGCCACTATTGGGGCAAAAATATGGGTCAAATTCCCCCAATTTCAGCAAATTATTTCTCAAACTCATTGTTTAATAATTCATAAAGTTTAAAAAAACTGAAAATCACAAGCATGATGGTTTGGACAAAACGATCCTTATTAGACAGATTCTGGCGATTTTATGCCTTTCTTTTCTCTGTATTTAATGATCATTTCATTTCATTAGGTATCCTAACACCTTGAAGTCAGTTGAAAAAACTTGGCTGTGCCTAGTTTTAAGAACCCACTTCTTGGTGTTTGGAAATCCTGATGACTTCTGAGGTTGTTAATTGTTTTAGTTTATCATTTTAGAAGTTAGTTGCCCCAGTGAAGCGTCACTGGCTCGCACCTCATTGGCCTCTCCAGTCTTAGGTGTGTATCGCTCAAACGGTTCTAGAGGAATGTTATCTTCATGCTTTGTAAAGTTCATGCTCATCAGATCATTACGGGAAAGGTGCTCAACTATACCAGCTCCAAAAGCATCACCAGCGACATTTCGAGGAGCTATATCCATCACTAACAAAGGGAGTGTTTCATTAGGTATCCTAACACCTCGAAGTCAGTTGAAAAAACTTTTTTATTGTTTTTAAAAAAATAAAAAGTAAAAAAATAAAAAATGTGACAAAACAAGAAAGAAAAACGAAAAAACGAAAAAAATAACATTGTAAAGTAAGAAAAAAACTCTTGGAAAGATATAAAAAAACTCTATGGCCCTAATGGACCACCATACTCTACCGAAATAAAAAGTCGATCCGAATAAAAAGTTGACCCGAATAAAATGTCGACCCAAATAAAGACAGTCGACCAAAATGAAAAAACTCTACTCGAATAAAAGTGTATCAGCCCAAATTTCTATGAAAAATAAAAGTCTATACAAAAAATCGGAATGTTAATTTTGGCACCAATGGCACGCCATACTCGGGACCCTCGCCAGTGTACGCTTAACCCATTGACACCTGAACCGCCCGTAACCGCCCGTACAAGACTCCACTGCTTTAAAAAATTGTAACTTTCTCAATCGTGCGAACATTGCCTTAACTAGCAGTTGTGAGCATTGACTAGAAAGTCTTTCAAATTGAGATACCCAATAAACACAAAAAAGTCAGCGATTTTTGCAGAATATCAGCGTTTGAATTTGGACAATAACAAAAATTACCGTTTTTAACGTCATAGAAAAACAACAAAAATCACGTTTTTGCCTTTAGTTTTTTTTATTCAAATCATCGTGGCAAACCCAAAAGTCGACATTTACAGCAAAATTCAGTCCTAGTCCTAGCTTAGCAGTGAATTTTTTTGCTCTTATTCGTTGCTCGGGCCTAGCTACAGCTTCTTATACTAGTGCATACTCACCTTGCCTCGATTTTCAACATCACCACCGCACTGCATGCTGGGAAAAAGCCAAAAATGTTGACAGCGTTCCATTCTTTCCCAACACATTTCATATTTATACTAAGTCCACAGCCACTCCGACCCACCGCCGAAATTTCGCGCTTGTTGTATTCTCCTGTGGTCGCAACTTCCAAAATATGCCGCGGTAGGTCGAGAAATTCATCCAGAGTCGAGTCCCAAAGCCACTTCGTTTCCAGGCGGCCATTTTTCCAGTTCAACGAGCAACGAGCCAAATTCGTAAACGAAGTACAACACCTAACTCGCTTCATTGAGAAGTGGACTCAGAGCTACCTCCAAGCTTAATGATGCTCACCAGGCAGCTACTAAAGATGAAAAATGGCTGTGAACTTACCAAAAATCGTAGATAATTCATATTGGACCCTTTATTGCAAATCAACCAAGCAAAATGAGATCGTCACAATGACGTTTCCAGTAAACTCGAGCCTTCAGTGTTTTAGAACAGCAGCACTTTCAATGGTAACTCCAAATATGAAGTCACGAAATCCTATGGGGCGTGTGTATGCAGAAAATCACTCAAAAACGTAAAAATCCTCAGGTGTGAATGGGTTAATAGAGAGGTTCATTTTAGAGTAAATATGGACCATGCAGCTGGTGTCTGCTTAAAGTGTATATGAAATGAAAATTTTTTTTGCACAATTTTGTAGCTTATTATGTTGTTATTGCGAAATGGAAAAAGAAAATCGACAGAACGAAGACAAAAATACTTTTTTTGCTCGCGAAAGCATCTTCCGAAGACCAAAATGGTGGGTCCGGAGACTGGTAACGAGCTTGGCTCTGATGACGTAATCAGTGGTTCCACTCATTTGTTTACACTCGGATTTATGTTACCACTATGCGAAAATTCTACTCGATAGACACGCTTTTAGCTGTTATTTCTTGAAGTAAGTTAACTTCTCGCAATCTATGTCTGACAGTGGCGATACTCTCATTTTCCGTGAGAGTAATTTAAGCGAACAAGAATCGCTCAGCGATAATTCCGAGGAAATGGAGGTACTTGGACATGTATAACCATATCATTGACGAACCACTCGCATCATTTGATTCAGTGACGACGAAGAAGATAACGAAGGAGGCCAGGATGGTTTTTTTCCTTCGGTTTTGCGGAACAGATTTGAAGGGAATTCACTCCTGGATGAATGGGGAGAACGTGTTTATTATTTTTCGCAAGAAAGTAGAGGGAACGGAACTTCAATCGATAACTTTCTGCTTTTCTCGTCGGTTTTGAAATTTATTCCCATGTTTTTTGTAAGGTGTATTTGTGGAGAATGTGCTGTGCAAAATTCGACCGATGCCGTCGAATACAGATGCTGTATGGAGATCGCACAGGCTTGCCAGAAGTTAAGTTTATTACGAAGCACGATGAATAGATCAGAACTTTTACAAGTCGGTCCACTACTTAGAGACAAGAATGGAAGGGATACCGTCGCCGCGATGGAGAATCAGTAAGTCCTTGCATACTGAGGTTGTAGGTCGTTTCCCTGCAAATCGAAGTCGTTTCGCTGAAATGTAAACGCGTTTCGCTGCAAAATGAACACGAACGCTTCCTGTTTGTTTTTCTGTGGAAAAGCATGCTTGTGGCCTCACGCGTTAGAACGAGGTATACATGGATATTTCTCGTTTGTCAGCTCGCAATCGTTTGTTTGTTCGTCGAGAGTTTTAGTTTAATTCCTTCCCTGTGGAAAAGCGTGCTTTTGGCCTCACGCTTTTAGAACGAGGTTTATGATTGATTATAGTGGTTTATTATATAATTAAAGTGGTTTGCAGCGAAACGACCAAACACTGAACAGAGTTCTTTCATCTTGCTTTGCATATCTTAGGTTTGTTATGTTAATTGTCATCGAAGAATCTCAGTCATATTTATTTTTTAGAAAGGTGTTTCACTGCGAAATCACAAATTCAACAATTGGAGCTTGTCATATTTGGAACCTCATCAGACAAAAGTTGTTAATAATCCCTGCAGTCCTATACATCCTATACATGTCATGAAACATGTGGAACTCTCTTTCTTTATATTACATTTTAAGTCTTCTAATATTATTTATATATATATATAACACCTAAAATTAACACCCACAATTTATTTAAAGTCCTTCCAAGTTCCAACCATAATTCCACTTATTTCCACTATTTGTATTGAAAGGAGAGAGAGTCAGTTTTTTGACATGGATTTTATTTAATCATTTTTAATGACTTTTTTATCAGGTTTTTGTGAGCTGTTCCATGCACAGATGGCTTGTCCGATGGATTTGTGGTTATTTAGGATGGGACAATGACCTCTTCCATCCAGTGTGTTTATATATTATAACTACATCAGGGAGAAATTCCAGTCTGCCCAAGTGCAGTTACCAGTCTGCAGAGCAACGCAGCTAGTACATTTAGGGTGGCCACGAGTTTATATTAACTATTGGTGCTAGCTTGAAATATTTCTTTAAAATATTTTTGGGCAATTTAAGTGTATTTCATGAAATGGTTTAAATTCATAATTAAATTTAAAGTTAAAATTTCACAAAAGTTTAGATTTCATACAGATGGCTTGTCTGATGGATTTGTGGTTATTTAGGATGGGACAACACAAGACCTCTTCCATCCAGTGTTTACATAACCACATCAGGGAGAAATTCCAGTCTGCCCAAGTGCATGGTTACCAGTCTGGAGAGCAATGCAGCTAGTACATTTAGGGTGGCCACAAGTTTATTAACTATTGGTGCTCGCTTGAATATCTCTTTAAAATATTTTTGGGCAATTTAAGTGTATTTCATGAAATGGTTTTAATTCTTCAATTAAATTTGAATATCGACATCCTAGTCTCAGCCATCAATGAGTCCTGACACTTCTGATTACTCCTCATCATTATTCTTGGGTTGTACCAAAACGGGGGTGAAAGCAGGTGGGGAGGGGTTGGCAATATTTATTAATCAAAACAGGACTTTTATTTGAGGAATTACATAGCAAAAAGTTTCTAGAGAGGTTAAATTTTAGTATGTGTCTGCCCTTAATGTACCATATCATGTTTGCTGCAATTTTCATTTTTTATCAGTTGCCAGCTTGTTTCCTGGCAAAATAACAATGACATATGGCTTTAGCTCCTAAATGAATGTTTAGTGATTCTAAAACAAGTCTGTTTTGCATTTTTTTTGTCCTACAGTTTTTCAAAAAGAATATAATTCACATAAATGGCAAAATAAATTATGTTTCAATTCACTCAATTTTCCTCCCGTGAATAGAAGTATACTAATTTTCCATTGAAAAAGAGTAGTAAAGTCTTCACTCAGCAGAGTGGCCTACACCTGCCAGAACTTAAGTGGAATTTAAAGGTGTAGCTATTGTTTTCAACCTCTGAAACAATGGCAACACTTGTAAATTACACTTGTAAAAATTTTATGAAATTGACCCCTGGTTTTTGTCCCATGAAATGACTGATTGACTACAGTGTGTATTACTAGTACCCTTGGATGGGATACCCCTGAGTATTATTGATATGTTTGCCGGTATCTAGTTTTATACCTGGGTGAAGCGATAATGTGGAACAAAGTTTCTTGGTTGAGGAAACAACACAATAGCAGAAACCAGGTCTCGAATCTAACTGACTTCAGGTTGAAAGTCTGAAACACTTGAACCATTCAGCCTCTGCAATGACATGAGTGCAACATGTTTTAATCCATTGCAGATGTATATCACCTGATTGTCATTCTATTAATATAATATGCTTTTGGAATTACTGACATCCCACATTCACAACTTCCATTTTATTTACTTCTACTTGAACATTAATACAGGTGGATTGTCTGATGGATTTTTATGCACTTAAGACAGGTAAAGAAAAGTGACTAACTGTAAGAGAAAGGCATCAGCCTGAAGGTTTTTAAAATTGTTACATTTAGTCATACAGTAACTTCACAGATTGAGGTCTATTGTTGTCTGTAGGCAGGTAATTAATGAAAATCTTACATTTATTTTCTTGATTCTCTTTGGGAGGACTTAGATCCTGATCATTATATCATGCAACCAGTAGACAATAGTAAATAAAAATACTGAATTACTGAAGTATTTACATTTATTTCACAGGACATTTCTATATAATACACGTGGCATTTATGTTCACGTCGACTTTTCTAAAATCACATGTACACTTATCATCTGCGAACTTACAAAAAGGGCCTATCACTGAAGCTGACAATTACAAAATACACAAAAATACATCACACACTTACTCTTCGAGACGACAGAAATCCTCTTCGTCGCTTTCGAAAAATGAGCAGAGATTTACATGGAATAACCGTCCATTTTGTGGAATGAAACGTTTGCTCAATATTTTCGGAGATAAGTCTGCTGGGTTTCACCGAGAACTGAGCCGTTCGAATGCGGTTCGAAGCTGTATCGAGTCCGCCTTTGTTCTTAATCTTTTCCCTGTCGAAAATTAAGCCATATGTATTCTCAGTGTGCGATTCCTGTCTTTGTAGCTCAATATATAACGGCCATAGACCACACTAAGGTGCTGCGTGTCCTCAAAACCCTCTTGTCCGCCATAACACTCGTGTATTCAGAACCACTGATGACGTCAAACCGGTGTCCCGTTGAGCGTTTTGGCCGCGCACAAAATGGACCCACGTTCGATCGTCAACATACGATCTTCGCGGCTTCAAAAACACTCGATGAAATTGCTTCTGGTCGACTAAACCCAAATATTTGGGTTCATAAGGGCATAAACAAGCATATTAGACAAAATTATTTTTCATTTCATATACACTTTAATAGAGGGTGTCCCGGCTTAATATGGGGTCTGTTTAATACGGGTTTCACTGTACTTCCAAGAGAGTTCATTATCTATATACTAATGATATTCAAACCTTTAATGAATAATAAACCTTAATGAATTAACTAAATTAATGCTAAACCTGACAAAGCGCCATGCACGAAAGCTGTACAGACTAATAAAATGATCGACGCTATTATATAAAAAAGGAGAAGTTCTCGCTAAAATGTCCATGCATGTGGACCATTGAATTGCAGACAAGACATTTAGTAATAGATAACAACAAGTGATTCCTTCTTCTCTCCAACATGCTTTCCATCTTTAACGGTTGACAGATCTTTAATTAGCGCGAGTGTTTCTTTCACCAGTTGTTTATCGCCTGTCTCACGAAAATTTGCAGTGTGTGTCAAGAAGTCGAGAAGCAGATTTCCTTCCCTCGATTCCTCATCAAAGACATCAGTTACATCAATCGAATATTCGTTGTTGTACACTTCATGTTTCCAGCCATGTTCCCTCACAATATCAAGTATTTTCTCAGCTGTTTCGAAGCTTTCGGGACTCGGATTGTCTGGTTTTCCGTGCCAGTCTGGAAATCGTTGTTTCTCCAGAACCCAAGAGATCATGTCCGATCTCTCCACAATACAAAGTAAACTTCCGCTGTTACTGAGCTCATTCTCAATGCAATGATTTAGAGCTTCTTCGAGGTCCATGTAGTAGATGCTGTGAATGAAGTGAATGACATCAAACTTCATGCGTTCTTCGGGTTCTTCAGCGCCTTCTGCTTTATACTCTTCAAAGGTCTGCCGGCGAAGATCGAAATCTATCTGTTGATCATCGAGGCTTTTGACTGCGGCTTTGTAAAGATCGCAAGAATATTCATTTGGCTCGATCGCTCGGTTATATATCTTTACCTGATTATGGGAGCCTTGCCTTCGCTGCAGCTCTTCTTTCGTTAGCTTCAAGATTTCCACATCCATCTCCCCTGTTCCACTTCCAACGCTCAAGACATTTAAACAGGATCGTTCTTGTCCGCGATGAAGCAACTTTTGAATCACGGACGGCATGTGATCTCGTATGATCTCAATGTTTTTGAAGAATTCGTCGGTTTTCTTTCTGAATACATCGAGACTCTTAAAGTAATGGTCTCCCGTTTCAAGAAACGACGCCATTGTCTAGCCAGCCAAACCAAACTAGGGTGCGTTAGGGAAATTCCCGACTAGGGTAGGATAATGTATGATCTTGAAATTTCTTCATTTCTGAAGAATCGTAAGGGACGGACCATTAGAAAAGTGATGGGGGAGGGGGGGGGGATTTTCAGCTTAAACGAATTTTTTTTTTCGCCCATTGCTTGTGGAGGATTTTTTTTTGCAGGTGAAACCCTCTGCACGAATTTTTTTTTCAGACAAATATTGCTTTGTTTGTCATTTACTAATTAAAAAAAGGTGTAATACATAAAAACCATTTCGTATATTTGAAAAATATATATTAGGAATAGTTAACATCAAAATGTTATGTACTGTTTGTTATTTACTGATTGTTTTCTTTTCATTATACACTTTTTAAGAGCAATTCATATCAAATGTTTTACAAATGTTGGCATCAAGAAGCTGTTATATTAAAATATCCAGTAGGCAACACTTGAAATTCTACTTTTTATATCACAATGTATTTTAGCATGTACTTTAAATTTGAAAGTGAATTTAATGGTGAAATTCTTCTTCATCTTAGTTATTTAATACTATGTGCACTCTTTTACCGGATACTTCCCCCCTTCATTTTACTCACGAGTTTCATTTGAACAGCGAGATCTTGATTCATTATATATGCTTTTGTGCTTTATACATTTTACTAAACTTACAACAGATCAAAGGATACAGTCCACCTTTTAATGCAAAATCTTTTCGTAAATGTATACACAGTGAGAGAGGAGGAAGCCATTTGGAGTGGATGGCTTCCCCGTGGATTTTTTCACTCCCTGTCCTCTGGAATTCCTCTCCCACAGCCCATCATAATGATGCCATACTCCTCCTTTCGGGTCGTATCAAGTCGACAGTATTGGACATGGATGTCCTTTATACACATACATCATCAAGGGGACCCCTCTTTTTTTTTTTTTTGTGGGCACAAATAATTTTTTAAATTAAACAAATATTAATATGTTAAAAAGTTATTTAATATTGAAACTGTTTATGGATAATTACATGTATTTATCATATTTATTATAGATAGATAGATAGTTTATTGAAGTTAAAACTTAAAGCCCCAGAACCAGCTGAATTTAATATGCCAACTTTCACAAAATATTTTAAAAAATCAGATTTAAAAATGTTTATACTACAATTATAAGAATACCTAAAATACTATGGATGGACTATAATACAGCTAAAAAAATTTATCATTTGTAACAATTATGTGGAATAGAACTTTTTTTGAATCTACTGCCGGTTTTGCATGTTGGCAACTGAAATTTGCGCTTTCCGGCTATAATGAATTGAAAATATGAATTCATTATATCACCTTATAGTTGTCATTTCATGCAGTGTGAGGTAAACACTTCAATGAACACTATCAAATGTCTTTATTTATAAATAATAGTATAGGAAGGCCCCAAGAATGTTTTGAATTTTTGAAACGCCAAGAGCGCTATTTTCAATAGGCACTTTGGCAGCTTTTATATATTAAATAACAACCACAATAGGACTTCTCCTTCTGCATGAATTTTTTTTCTTTGCCTTGAACTTTGCACGAATTTTTTTTCCTGGCATTTTCCCTTGCACAATTTTTTTTTGTTTCCCCCCCCCCCCCCCATCACTTTTCTAATGGTCCGTCCCTAAGTTCAAACCACGTGAATTATTTTCACCGCAGTTTTACTGATGACCAATAGTTTTACTACAATTACCGGTAATCTTGCAATCTGATTGGTCGATGCGGGTGGTAAATGAGAGTGCAGACAACGGTGCTGACGCTAACATTACACAATTTCTAAATAATTATTGTGGTAAAAAACAGATTTCCACCGGTTTTCCGTGGTGTTGACTCTTATTTACCATGATTTACGTCACACATGGTCAACATCTCCACAACATTTTGACTATGTGATGCAAAAATCGTGGTAAATAAGACTGTCCACACCATGGAAAACTAGCCTGCGAAGCAGTAGCCTGAGGTCATGCCCTCTCCCTATTATCCCTAATGTCTCTCCTTTAATGCAACATAACAGTCAGTGTCTAGATCATCCACTAACTAGCCCGACACCCAGGGTTGGAGAAATTTGCAGAGGGTAAAGCCCGAGGGGGGAGGGGGGGGGGGTACTCAACAAAGTTTTGTACGGGGATGCTTCGCCCCGAGGTCCAAACCCTTACCCTTTCATATACCGTTTTTGACAGAAAAGGTACCCCTTTCATATACCTTTCATTGAAAATGGTACCCCTTTCATATACCTTTTATTAAAAATGGTACCCTTTTCATATAGCCTTTACGTGCGTCTGTTTGATATATTTTGAAAGGCCGTTTTTATAATACTTAAATCGCAGTTTTCCCTACCTTTTTTATGCTTCAACTCGTGTTTTTGCTACCATTTCCTATTCTTCTGAAATCCCTACCCTTTCACATACTTCAACTCGTGAAATCCCTACCCTTTCATATACCGCCAGCCTAAAAAGGGTACCCCTTTCGGGCGGAGCATCCCCGTATAGCCCATTATAGGGAGTACCCCCCCCCCCCCCCCCCAGGGGGGGTAAAGGGAATTTCAGACTCTTACTTTCCTGTATTTTATAACCCTGAACTTGTTAAATTCAAAGCATGTGCAAGGAAGAATGTCGGAGCATATTATGGCAATCTGGCCATTGGTCAGTGACATGGTATTGCTACTCCCCCCTGGATGGGACGCTAGTCTATCGCAGGGTTATCCCCAGCATTTTGTTGTCAGTACCCATTTATTCACCTGGGTGGAGAGAGACAATGTGAAGTGTAGTTTCTTGTTTAAGGAAACAACACCACTGCCAAGGCCAGGCCTTGAAACACAGACATTCTTAAGTCCAATGTGCTAACCACACCACCACCGCACCTCCACATCATTTATATAGTAGAACTATTTTATGATGGGGTTGCTAAGCTGAGTCAGTGACATACAGAAAAAGTATTTTGTGGACTCTTACATCAGAAGATATCCATTATCCCTGAGGGAAAGTTTTTTTTGTATTAACACCCCAACCCCCCTGGAAATTCCAGTATGGCTTCACACCTTTCTTTACAAAGTTTGGCTTTTGAGAACCACCTCCCTCCTCAGCATGGATACGAATCTGCCTCATAGCCAGGCACCAGTCTGGTGCATGGGAACAGGTTATGGATATTTCCTAGAACTGCATATTGTCTAGATAAACAAAACAAAAAACACAACTGCCGGTTATTATCAGCTTAATGTCAAGGACACCACACGTTTATTTTACCAAGGTTACTAAAGAAAGGACCCAGGGGTAGATAATGAGGGCAAAATGAAGTCCAAAACAGTAAAAAAAATTAGCAAAGAAACAGGGCTATAAAAAAAATAAAACTTAAGTTTGGGCAAGCAGGTCTTAAGTTTTACTTGCCCGGACTTATTATTGCTGATTTTTATCTTTTTTTGACTTTGCTCAGATTGCCTCTACTATCTGTTGCTGGGTCTGAAAGGATTACCCTGATAACCAGCTTGCACCTTTTTCCAGCTTTATAATTTTAATAAGCAAAATATTAACCTATTAAATTTTGTACATTTTTAACACCTACTGTACTTGTGAATATTTAATATTTTTAGACTGCAAGTTGCCGTACTATTGCCCTCTAGCCTTGCATTTAATCAACAAAAAATGCAAAACTTTTCTTAAAGGGAAAGATCGAACTTCTTGCAGTTTAAACTACTTGTTTAATATACAAATCATAATACAAGGCTATTGCCTAAGTAAAGTTTGCAGGAGCCCACAAGACCAAAGGCTATACGGTAGGTGCTTAAAGTGCCTATAATATTATTTTTCAGAATCGACTCTACATACATTGAATAGTGAAATTTTTCTTGTTTTGAATGTTGCGTTAGTGCGTTATAGAGATTTGAATTAACAAAATGCTAATTAGATGGGTAAATTTGAATCTCTATAACTCACAAATGCGACATTCAAAACAAAAAATATTTCACTATTCAATGTACGTAGAGTTGATTCTGAAAATATTAATTTAAGGGTTATAGGAAGTTTAATACAGTTCCTTTGGTGCCCAAGGCTACAGGGCTTCAGTTAGGCAACAGCCTTGCCTAATGGATGACCTACAAATATCTCCTACTAAAAAAATAAAGTCATTACAATTATTAATTACATTACTTGGTATATCTTGATTAATGGTAGCTTCAATTGACCCAGCACACACAACTAGCATTTATTGAGGTCCTTATCGCTTAATTTACAAATTCAACTTTATCCCCTGGGTTTCTCTTCTTTCCGCCCCCCGAAGCGAGCAAGAGAGAGACCCTGATCTGGTCTGGTCTTGTGTCTCCCTCTCTCGCTCCAGGGGGCAGAAAGAAGAGAGACCCTGGGAACAAGGTCGTTACGCGCTATGATTACATGTTGGCCCAGTTTGGGTGGGTATAGTTAAAAATGGGTATATAGCCTGATCCATTTACATGTTAAAATTTGTCAGAAATAAAATAACTGCCATTCAATTGTGTGGTATATACTATAACAATTTTTTTTTAATGTAATGGGCCCGCGGTAATTGGCTCCACGCTGTTGCGGTCACCCAGCCAATTTATCTACTGATGTTATTTATTTGTGGTATCATCAAATTTTTGTTCCTCTGAAGCCAATAAAATAATTATTATTCACCAGTGTCTGTGAAGAGTGGTCTACATTCCCCTTGCCGCTTCACAGCTTGGCAAATATCAACCACTGCTTACCTCCACTTCGGTGAATTGTTAATTATCATATAAAGTTTGCTCACTATCTCTATTCTAATTGGCTGTTATTACATTGTATATGGCAATATAAAGGGGCATTGAGAGTAATGCATGCAATTATGATGCCATACACGTATCTACAGACATTGACATTGACTAGCCTGCCAGCAAGTTCTCTTGGGCAAGGAAAGATGGTCAGGAGCTTGCTTCCAGGCTTTAATACAGTCAAACCTTGTTAATGAGTACACCAAAGGGCCAGTGCAAAGTGTCCGCAAGAGATTGTATGAATTTTGGTATCTTTGGGCCAAGGGAACTATCCGTAATAGGGAGGTGTCCATACGGAAAGGTTTGACTGTAAGTGTATAATTACGTATGCTGAAGTGATGACATGTACAAGTGCTACATGTTTTCTACATACTAGCACCAACAGGAAATAATCAAATTATTTACAAGTTTTCACTATCTGCCATAGTCTAAAATGATGAATTAGGTTTTTGCATGATATCAGAGAAATATTGAGGCCTTGGTTTGTGTTATCCTTGTTGACCTTTGGATTTCGGTGATAATATAATCATGCACTCAGCCTTATACTTCTCACTATCATCCAAAAACTCATTGCTATTGACTTATTGTTTATTTTTACACAATTTGTTACCAAGCAAAAATGCTGAATCCAGCATACATCATCCCCCGTAATACTACACTCTTATAGTAGCATGCTGAGATGGGAGAGGATGGGCATTTGTGAAGCATTTATTAATTCTGAACAATATCTCTTCAAAACTGCCACTATTGGGCCAAAAATATGGGTCAAATCCCCCCAATTTCAGCAAATTATTTCTCAAACTCATTGTTTAATAATTCATAAAGTTTAAAAAAAGAAAATCACAAGCATGATGGTTTGGACAAAATGATCCTTTTTAGACAGATTCTGGCGATTTTGTTCCTTTCTTTTCTCTGTATTTAATGATAATTTCGAGGAGCTATATCCATCCCCCACAAAGGTGTTTCATTAGGTATCCTAACACCTTGAAGTCAGTTGAAAAAACTTGGCTGTACCTAGTTTTAAGAACCCACTTCTTGGTGTTTGGAAATCCTGATGACTTTGTGTTTGATATATTATTAAATTCCTTTGAAGTACTTCTAATCAGCTCTTTAACTAATGAAACAATAATGAAACCAAGTCTAAGTAATTTCATCTTCACCAAAAAATTCAGACACCCACACCCTGGGTCCTGAATCCAAGTTACGGTTTTGGCCAAAGGGATGCTTGGACGTTCATTGAGGCTCACTAAGGCTTCTAAAATTTTTATGAGAGACATGCCTTCAAGAGGACAAGTTTTCAATTTGTGGCTAATAGCCTGCTTCAAGTTGACTTCCCCACAGTGGTAGTACAGGCTTACCATCCCCTGTTTCTGTGGGGATGACAATAGAAGTCAAATGCCACACATATGCCTCCCCACCCCCCTTCTCAGGTTGTTAATTGTTTTTGTTTATCATTTTAGAAGTTAGTTGCCCCCAGTGAAGCATCACTGGCTCGCACCTCATTGGCCTCTCCAGTCTTGGGTGTGTATCGCTCAAACGGTTCCAGAGGAATGTTATCTTCACGCTTTGTGAAGTCCATGCTCATCAGATCATTACGGGAAAGGTGCTCAACTATACCAGCTCCAAAAGCATCACCAGCGACATTTACAGCTGTACGGATACGGTCTCTGTAAAAGAGAAATTATTTAAATAATAAATACAGTCAGGTTATTTTGCTTTGTTCAGCATCTTTTGACTTACTAAAGGGATAATATTCTTGTAACCAGAGTTAAAACAAAATCAACGACGGGAAGTAGGGGATTTGTGAGGGAGGCAGAGGATAGGGGGAGTTGTTGGGGGGGGGGGGGGGGGGGGGGGGAGGGGATTGGGAAGTCTCAACCTCCCAACCCATTGCTTGGCAGCTCCCACCCCTTTTACTTTTACTGTTCAAAAACATTAAATATGCAATATTGCAGTCTGGTGACCACAATCTAATATCTTTTGCAGTTACTTACAAAAACCAGTCCACAGCTAAGATGAGTCCAATGTCATCAGTGGGCAGATTGACAGCTTGAAGGACAAGAATCATGGTAACCAGACCTGCTTGTGGAATTCCTGCAGCACCAATTGAGGCTGCTGTGGCAGTGAAGCTATAATGAAATAATGTAGAGTATAACTACCATTAATTACACTGTAATGATAACAGTGTCAATGATGAACTTATAAAATTGACTAAAAGATAATACATTTGAAGATTGATATTTTACTTATGTTCGCTAATGCTCTCACTCATGAGATATAAAGTTGAACAAGACAAGAGAAAGCCAGCCATGTATTACTTTGTTTACCGATATTTTATAAAATGACACTACTTTCGAAGTTTTAAGCCACCAGAAAAGTGGATGTGGGATGAGTCACCCAAGAAAAAAAACTTGCATTTTATGAAACAGGGCATTATAATTGCCATGTGGCGACGGCCTGCTTAAAAACCTGCCTCAACTGATCACCACATCGATCAATGTTGAACATGATTTAATGGTTTCCAATATCCTAAATGTTTACACATGGCGCAAATTGACAGTGATATTCAGTTCAAATAAGTTACATGTAAACTATTGCATCCCAAGAGACAACAATAGAAAGAGACTTTTATTAGGCTCAGGATATACTATGTTGTCTTACATGTCACCGCTATAGTTCTTACATGTACTTGAAAATACATGTAGAAACTGTGGACTAATATAAAAAAAAACATATAAAATAAAATAAAAAAACCATATAAAAGAATAATTAAAATATTAAATAGAATACTGATGCGAACAATTTTATTATCAATTATGCACGAGGTTGAGCAAAATATTGTGATTTGTCAGTGGTGAGTAACCAAAGCCGAACTGATCTTTGAGAACTAACAAATCACAATATTTTGTGATTAGCAGAGTTCATAATTGTTTTATCATTCGATCAGTGAGTCTGTTTTTTTCAATTTAATATTTAATTCATAACTGCTAAAACAGAGTTTTTTGCATGTCAATTTGGTGGGCTCTCGGCCAATGAAATGAAGAAAAAAATGCATCGAATGGCAATAAATATTATACCATAATAATTATACCATCATACCAACTGTATTAAGGTAATTCCCTTGAAAAGGATCTTATACTGAACTTTTTTTCAAACTTGGTACGATTGATAACCATGCTTAGAACATTCAAAAAAATGCAATAAAAAGATAGGGTCACCGTGCTTGTTTTTACACTGTACTCCCGTTATTTATAGCGACTTTTTGTAATTGCGCGAGGAATGTTCGAACTCAAAGGTCGAGAAAGGGATTGTTATTACCTGCAGAAACTATCATTACTATTGAAATTTTAACTACATTAATTTATTTGATTATGCAATATTCTTTCAGGAAAGTCATTTCAAATTGTCTGGTCTTACAAATTTTGCAAGGAAATCGGACCGCTTCGGCATCACCACATACTCCTCATTGGCTCCAAATACAGAGTTTCACGCGATTAACACAGAATTAATACAAGTTCTACCACAGACTAAACTTTTTTTCTGCTTAAAATATGTTTTTTATAGTCCTATAACGAGTAAATTACATTAATAAAAAATAGGGGTCACCGTGCTCGTTTAAGAGAAAACAATCTCTCAATAGGCGACAATATTGTTGACACATTGTCATTTTGAACCCCATTTTCTTCGGGACGAGAGGCATTTCAGCCCCACCCCTTTATCCCCAACCCCCACCCCCCCAGACAATGTTGTGTATCGTTTAGTCAGGTCTGTCGCTACAATCCTACAACATTGGATGGGGGAACGGGGGTTAATGCGGCCTAGTTTAGTGAATGGAAAGATACAGTGATAAATATGGCACGAAAACCGTTTTTGTTATACAGTGTGTCAACTATTTTTGTCGCCTATTGTCTTATTCATTTGGCTAACTTATCCTCAAAGGA
The DNA here is from genome assembly GCA_024195265.1 of Dendrophyllia cribrosa. Lineage (NCBI taxonomy): Eukaryota > Metazoa > Cnidaria > Anthozoa > Scleractinia > Dendrophylliidae > Dendrophyllia > Dendrophyllia cribrosa. Next base: position 12,811,128 of record JAJLRJ010000013.1, on the reverse strand, counting down.
AACCTTCTTGGTTCGGACTGTGCGCACGCTAATGACGCAAGAAATCATGCGCAGTACGTGATGCGCAATGCAATACTAAGGAATGACCGTAATACCATGATAATTATACCATTATACCATCTGTATTATAATACCATGATAATTATACCATCATACCAACTGTATTAATTGAAGGTCAATTCAGGAGAAACTGATAACAGAAGGCATGACATGTATGAAATGTGGAGGAATTAATTTTAGGAAGGATTATACCAGAATTTGGAGTTTTACAGTATTACTTGCAATACTCTTGTTTAGAACGGTTTTTAGTCGAGTGTTGAAAACCAAAACCAAAACATCACTCTGACCAATCGCAACAGACACTGACAATGTAATGAACCAAGTACTGGTGCCAGGTGCAATAAAACGCATGCAAGTAAGTCAGTTGGTTTTGGTTTTACCTAATTGGTTGAGAAAGTGGTGAGGTTTTTTTGGCTAAATTTGCAAAGCGCGAGCAATGCAAAACCAAAACGATCACCAAATTACTCTCAACACTCAATTGAAAACCACGCTATGACTTAATCTTACCATGTTGTAATCAATTGTCCAACATTCAAGGATATGCCATTGACCTGGGCGATAAACACAGCAGCAACAGCTTCATACAAAGCTGTTCCATCCATATTCACCGTGGCACCAAGCGGCAACACAAAACGGCTGATGCGAGCATCAACTTTGTTATGCACCTCAATACAGCGCATGGTCGTAGGAAGAGTCGCAGAACTAAGGAATGTTAAAATAGAAAAAATGATGGTTTATTTACAAAGAAAGTTAGGTTGCTAAATTTCATGGCTGAAAGGCAGTCAGGGTTAAGAACAAAGCATTTTCAGAAAGTAATTCCTGGATATTAAGTTTCTCAGATCAGGCAAGCAGAAGTTCTATATTACAGCAAAGTTTTACTGACTGAGGCAATTATACATGTACCACATGAAAATTTCTTGATAATTTTTCCATATACGATAGGGTTAAAAAAAATTTAAGCAACTAGTATTATAAGTTTCAAATAATTCACCACTATAGTGCGAACACTGTAAAGCCATAAACGGAATATCACAGACTGAAGAGCACATTAAAATTCTAACTCGTGGGAGGCTGACTGGCTTTTTATAGAGCAGGGCAAAAAATGTGAACATGAGACTGCCATGTTAATAGTGTTACTGTCCACCTTAGAGAGGTGCCTGCTTTTTAAAGACTTTAGAATGATACAGACAAACAAGTGAAGTTTCATTCATTCATTTATTTTTGCCATTAATAATAATACAATACACTAGAAATTTATGAACTTAAAGACCATAGACTACAAAAAGTTTAAGGTGGTATTGACAAGGAAGCCTATAGAAGCTGGTAGTTTGGTAGGGGCCAGCCAACCACTGATGTCCCCCTTATGGAGGTGTCCCCCTTATGGAGGTGTCCCCCTTATGGAGGTGTCCACCTTATGGAGGTGTCCCCCTTATGGAGGTGTCCCTCTTATGGAGGTGTCCACCTTATGGAGGTGTCCACCTTATGGAGGTGTCCCCCTTATGGAGGTGTCCCCCTTATGGAGGTGTCCCCCTTATGGAGGTGTCCGCCTTATGGAGGTGTCCGCCTTATGGAGGTGTCCCCCTTGTGGAGGTGTTCCCCTTATGGAGCTGTCCACCTTAGGGAGCTGTCAACCTTATGGAGGTGTCCCCCTTATGGAGGTGTCCGCCTTATGGAGGTGTCCCCCATATGGAGGTGTCTGCCTTATGGAGGTGTCTGCCTTACGGAGATATCCACCTTATGGAGGTGTCTGCCTTATGGAGGAGTCCACCTTATAGAGGTGTCCGCCTTTTAGAGGAGTCCACCTTATAGAGGTGTCCGCCTTATGGAGGTGTCCACCTTATGGAGTTGTTCGCCTTATGGAAGTACATGTATCTGCCTTATGGAGGTGTCCCCCTTATGGAGGTGTTCCCCTTATGGAGCTGTCCACCTTAGGGAGCTGTCAACCTTATGGAGGTGTCCCCCTTATGGAGGTGTCCGCCTTATGGAGGTGTCCGCCTTATGGAGGTGTCCCCCTTATGGAGGTGTCCGCCTTATGGAGGTGTCCGCCTTATGGAGGTGTCCCCCTTATGGAGGTGTCCGCCTTATGGAGGTGTCTGCCTTACGGAGATGTCCACCTTATGGAGGTGTCTGCCTTATGGAGGAGTCCACCTTATAGAGGTGTCCGCCTTATAGAGGAGTCCACCTTATAGAGGTGTCCGCCTTATGGAGGTGTCCACCTTATGGAGTTGTTCGCCTTATGGAAGTACATGTATCTGCCTTATGGAGGTGTCCACATTAAGAGTGTTGACTGTAAACCCTTATGGTGAATACAGTCTAACATCATTCACTTTGAAGTTGGATTTTCACTTTCAAGTTAAATGATTGCTATTAATACTGGACAGTACTCTTTTGAGTGAGTGAAAACTAATCTGTGTAAGGGTGTTAGGCAAATCACAAAAATAAAGTTTGAAACCCTGAATACAGCAGCTCTGAACCATGGGGCCTTCGGATTACAAGTCAGCAACTCATGCCAACTAACAACTTGGTCATGCTGCCTTCCTACAAAAACAAATTAGGTACACACCTTGATGCTGTGCCGAAGGCTGTGATAACAGCATCCCTCAAACCAATGAAGTATCTGAAAGGATTCTTACGAACTGTTATCAAATACAGCACCGGGATGACGACGAATGCATGAATCAACAAACCCGTAATCACAGTTGCCATGTACTTTCCAACCATGTCTAACGATTTAACAATGTCATCCATAGCTGCCACCTTAGCTGCTATTAAACTGCAAATACCAATTGGTGAAACCCTGGAAACAAAACAATATAATAACTCTTTTACTCCCAAGAGTGCCAAAAATAAAAAAAAAACAAATTGAAAAACAAATCGTACCATGCTGATGTCACTGTTTTGACGCCATGTTGCTCATTGTAATTACCCTAACAGGGCCATTTACATGCTCAAGGACTATCAATGTACACACATCACACTAAAACATTTTCACTTTACTTTCATTTTTTTTATGCAACAGTTTATTAATATATCTTTCATACAACTTTTACAGTTGATTATTTTAAGTTGTGTTAGTGAGCAGCGGTGTCTGTTATCTGGTGTCGGCTGAGACAGTAATGCACTTATCATTCCATACACAAACAAACACAACATTAAAAACAATAGAAAATAACAAGAAAACTTCACAAAATGAAAGAAACAGCAACAGCAAGAACATTGCTTAAAAGTACATTTATCATTTTTCTTAAAACTTACCACATGACCAAAGTAACCATCTTCATAATCACTTCATTCAGAGCTTCAAAGAAAGCTTTCAGCGGCATCCCTCGCTCACCAGTTCTTCCCAGGACAACTCCGAACACAATGGAAAACACAACCAGTCCCAAGACATTTATAGACCCTTTAGGATCAACCATCATTCCAGAAGGAACCGTCTTGGAACCTTCCTTAACCACTTTTTCCATTGAATAGTTTCCAGTTGCCGCATCAATTGTTTTGTTGATGTAAGAAATTTTGTCTTTGGCAGTGGTGTATTTAGTTTTTTTCTGAAAGATACACATATAAAAAATTATAACAGTCAAGTCCAAGCAAATCAAGCTTGTAATAACAGTAGGTGCACTATAAAGTTCAACCATAAAATTGAGCTAGTCAACAACAGTTTGTTTTGTTTATAAAGTTTGATTTATTGAACTCATGACAATAAAATTGTTGGTTTAACACGAGGGCTTCTAAGAAGATCCTAAGTGCACTTGAAACCTACTTTAATTTGAATGTGAAAGAGTAAAATGCACATTCTCTACCTTGTGACCATGGAAACATGTCTATTTCAAAGGAGCCAAAGTACGCTGCCAAGTATGATCTACCCCACACTTGAGAAGGCACTTGACCAATGGGAAAACAGAAGCCAACTAAAAGGCACGTGCAGCAGCGTGAAAAATTGATAATAATAATTATTAGCTAGTGTTTCAGGTAACAGATTTGCATCAGGTGTGAACCCCAATTTTCTTAAGTGTTACTTGATAATCTCAAGTGCGCTAAAGTCAAAGTTACCCCCCCCCCCCCCCCCCCCCCCTCCTCCTACTCCTCCTCTCACAGACACACAAACTAAGTGCTCCATAAACTAATCAGATAGTCACAGTTCATTTTACCTGCTGAAAGGTTGCGGCAACAATGTTGCTGGGGAAGCAGCTCCTAACAAAGAAAAGGTTTAAAATACCTTCAGTTGTCAATGATGCCGTTAACTGAGGAGACCAGGTGGCAGATCAAATTAAGTGCCCCATAATACTTTGATCAAAGGCTTGTCTTATACAGACAGTACCTCTCTTTTATTAATGAACACCTCCAAAATATGGATACCTTTCTTATTACAGACAGTTCACTTGGTCCCACAGGTAAAAAAATTGATAATTTGATAAACTCTACATGCACCTTAGTTTATAATAAAGACAACTCCAGAAATATTTGGATGCTTAGCTCTCTTGGCCCTTTGGTGTCCGTATTAAGGAGGTTCTACTGTAAAAAACACTATAATCTTTATTAATGATAGCTTTTCCATTTTAGAACTGTAACTAAAGCAAGTTCGATGTCATAGCAAACAGGAATAGTCCTTGTGGTTTTTCATTTAATGTTTTGAACTATGTGTGGTTCTAGGAAATATCTAAGGGTGATTATTGAGGAAATTTTAACTATTGCAATTGTATTGCAATAGGTCACATGGATATTGCGATAGTATTGCGATAGTGGAAGTACTATTGCAATAGTATTGCGATAGTTTTCAGGAATATCTGTATTTACTTAATGCCTTATACTTTAAGAAATAACTAAGAAGTAGTAGTAGTGGTCATACAATACAGGTACTGTGGAGGAGGGGGTTAGGGGGGGAGGGGAATCTCAAAAGTTAGTTTTTAAAGGGAAGTATGAAGGTAAAATTGGAATTTTTCGAAATTGACTTATTTATTAAATTTAGCAGTCATCAGAATAAAATCAGACAAGGGATATCAAATTGAACACAGGATATTCGCTGATACCAGTGACATCCAATTTTGTCTCATGTAATGTGTTCATGCAATAAGATCATGAAAAAATTATTTAGAAGATAATATTTTTAATAATATTAGCGGGCATTATAATATGATTTAATGTCTACTGACCTACATTCCAGAAGACACCTCCACAACTTACACAAGTGGACATGTTGCAGTTCATTTTTTTATTTCAGGTAATTTTTGTTTTTCCTTTGTTTCAAATTCATTAGCATATATTACCATACCTAAAAACAATGGAAAAATAAAAATTACCTGGGATACAAAATTAACTACAACAGACACTTGGTTCTGTCCTTTTGAAGCGATATTTATAGAATTCATGTCATTTTGGCACCTCATTTACATGTGTCAAAAGACTTTGAAAAAGGAGGCATAACATAATTGGTACTATTGTGATAATTTTAAACAGATGTACATATAAATTATTTACGTTAGTGCAGCAGCTCTATTGTTTAAGGCATTGCAGCTGTTTCTGTTTTTATGGCTGGGAGCCACTGTTTCTGTTGTTTGCTGTATTATTCTCTCGAAGGGTATCGAACCAATGGTTACGAGACCTGCTACATCGCATATAATTTAGCCTTCCTTTGTTTTAAAAAGGAGGTTACTTACACTGAAAAACATGACAGCTGAGTGACAGTCAGGATTGAATTACAATAATATTATTATTACCACACCTCTGGATTAACCCCTCTAAAAGAATTCTGAAAGATGTCGCCAGCACAATACTCAAACTGACTGTTGCAACGTAAATCAACATGCTATGGCAGCAATATTGATTTTCAGTTTAAAACACTTGTTTAAGTTGTGACCTTAAGTAAATATCAGTTTCGTAATCAAGTGAAAACATGAACTATATAAACAAACCCAAGCTGCCTTAGGTTAAGCTATACTTATATGAAGGTGCGAGTAGGGCGGATGGAGGAAATGAACATCGGTATGAGGAAATGAATCATACAACATGGATAAAAAAAACTGAATTGACATATTCTCAGAATGTGAGCCCATGATTAAGCTTAAGCTCATTAAAGGTTACTAAATAAGGTTACCTGATGAGATCGAGAAAGGCATCTAGCGTTCTGTAGTCATCTACCTCCTTTTCTCCCTTCTCAGATGAATTTTTCCCCGGTTGAATGCTCACCACCAACACTATTCCCAGAATTACGGCCAAAATGGTGGTAGAGAAGTAATAAATGAGAGCTCGCCTTCCGACACGACCTGTAGCTTTCGCATCTAAGGCCGCTAACGCACAGATCAAACTTGCAACGATCAATGGTAAAATGAGCATTTTTAGCATGTTCATAAACAACTCTCCAGGAAATCCAATCAACATCACCGCCGTTTTCTTTTCTTCCATGTCCTCGATTTTATTAACGGGGCCGTTTACAAGAGCTCCGATCAAAAACCCGATTATAACGCCAATTATGATGAGAACAAGAAGCAAATCAGTTCGAACTCTCCGGCAGAACGCATTGCAACAACGGCCACATTTGTTGTCGCCCGAAAAACGACCACGACCCATGCCTCTATTTGCTACCTGGTGAGAATTTATACAATTTTGAATCGTTTCACAGACAAAGCTCTCCCTTTCACAACGAAAATATCTCGCGTGCGCGAAGAGAAGACCAACACAGTACAAAGGAGGCCACCGAACAAATCCTTTTCTGGGCTTTTCGAATTCTGTTCATACAGACAAAACCGCGAACGATTTCATTGGCAGATTATAAACACGTGACGAGTTTCTTCAGTTACGACAAATACGGTACTTTGATATTAATTTTGTCCAGCAGGAAATGAGAAAATAAATGTAAATTTACTGGGTAATATTTGCTCCTTGGAGAAAAAGCCTTTTTAGCAGGCGCCGGTTCATTTATAGGGCGAAATTTCGAGGACGTGTGCGAAAGGGAGAAGACTATCACTCGTGGAAATTTCTCAAACAGGCATAGATTGGGGTGGGGAGAGGGGTTAGACGAGTGGTAACCGCTGGTAGCGAGCTTTAGCTCTCTTACTTTTCACGGATCGCTGCAGAAGAATTAATGACTACCCTCAAGCTCAAATGGAAGATAGAAGATGCAGAGGTGGAGTCTAGGGAAGTGAGCTTGCTAGCCTGTTGGCTGATCGGGACGTGTGTAGCCCGCGGAGCAGGCGTCGGGGAGAATTTACGCCTGCCACGCAGGCTAGGACGTGTGGCGTGTCAGGCACAGGGCCCGTCTTAAATATCGTGTTTGAGTCAACGGATGATGACGATAAAGCTCAATATTCTCGCTCAGCTGTCTACTACTGTCTACTAAAATTAATAGTTTTTAGAATTTGTTTCTTTTTTTATTTATTTATAAATGACCTTGGCGTTGAAATATCTCCCTGTTAGCTTGTAAAAGCGCCCATTGTGCTGGCTACTATTAAAGGGGTCGATTACATGGCGAATTTCAGCCCGGGCTGAAATTTCAGCAAACGGGCAAACGGGCTGATAAACCTCATGTAATCAGAATGAAATTTCAGCCCGGGCTGAAAAGCGAGGTCACCTGGGTAGAAAAGTGGACTTGGTCATACCAAGAGAGAAAGAGAGAAAGAGAGAAGAGAGAGAAAGAAGAGAGAAAAAAGAGAGAAAATAATTATAATCTCTTGGTCATACGCAATGATTTGTTTTCAATTATAAAACAAGATGGCGGCGTGGGCTGTCAGCCCGGGCTGAAATTCGTCATGTAAGGGACGGACCATTATTTTTCTGGAGGGGGGGTATGAGAAATATTGAAAAAAATTGTTTGCAGAGCCTGAAAAGACAAAATAAAATGTTTGCAAACACAATATGTATAAAAAAAAAAGTTTGCAAAAGAGCCACACAAACGAAGTTAACAACTATTCATGAAAAAGAATTAGTTCGAAAACTTGAATTTAAAATCTTAACGTGAGACCTCCAGATTGAAAGTACAAGAATATACTCAGCTGGGTTTTTTGGCAAATCAAAGGAATTAAATATCAACATTTTTTTACTTCCAGTTTTTAACTTATCAAATTTCTGTCAAAAGTTGATTCAAGAAATTTGATAAAACTAAACTGTGTAGCACATATAAACATATACTGCAGTTGTTAAGTTTAAATAGTTAATGCGCCAGAAACTAAAAAGTTCCATACGTTTCGAGGCTACTGCCCCTTCTTCAGTGGAAAGGAAAATTCTGTGTGGCAGTCATTTTAGTTTCTGGCGCATTAACTATTTAAACTTAACAATTGCAGTATATTACACTCATCATTGCTATTTACTACCCCTTTCAATAACATGGAGACTCATGAAATTTAAATTTCAACCAACGGTTGCGTTTTTCCCTGCCATCAATCAAACAAAGTCCACGAAATCCACCAATCACTGTGTACGAATGCGACCTTTTGACCCTGTTGAACTAAGCTACCGTTTCTTAAGCTTCTGCTACAGTGATTGACGGCAGTGTAAAACTCAACCGTTATTGAAAGGCGCAGTAAATGCATGATGTTTCATAAACAAGAGTCCAACCGGTTCTTCATTCAAGGAATGCCGCTTGTTTTACCATGTAATGTTGACATTCTGTCAAGGAATGGGCGAGTGTTGGAGGTGGGTCATCTTCCTGACGACATGATTATGAAAGCTAATGGGACATTGACTACGTACAAGTTGTTTGGAGTAACGTATGGCAATGGCAATCATTTCAAATCAGCAATGTGCCTACCATCACCATTGGTACCGCAGGCCGGGTGGTATGAGTCAATGGGCTATGGGAGCATCGTCAACGAGGGTCTGGCCTCAAGTATTGTTAGGAAAAAGCCTGCAACTCCCTTGGCATATTGCCTGTCATATGCCCTCTATGTGCGCCAGTAGCTTTGTAGCAGTACTGTGAAGGTATTAAAAGCCCATGCCCAAGAAAAATGAACTAACCAGGTGGCTAATCGGTGTCCGCGTTTTGCTACGGTTTCTTTAGCATGAAATGACTATAGATGCATGCTAGTCTAGAGACCAGGATTGAACAAACGACTTTCCGCTCACTACCACTATTCCCGAGCCTCAAAATATATACATCTCCACAGTAGTACAGCGTACTTCTACACTGTATCTAAAATAGAGTGGTAAGTGATGTATAAAGAAACCACAACAAATATAAGTGACTACTGAATAAATTTATTTACAGAAACTATTTAGAACAATAGGCAATTTAAATGCATTTATACCATGCCATAGAAAATACAACCAATCGGAATACAGGAAAGCCGTTGTTCGACCGTATTACACCCAACCTTTCCATCGTGCGCTGCGCGTATGTCGCATTGATGGTGCTTCCTAGTCTTCCTACTGTATTTTCTACGGCATGGTATAAAATAGTTATGCAACACTTTCTCGTGATATACCACTCGAAAGCGTTACATGACCAGTATATAGCACTGTTAGTGACTTTTGGAAAAAGTACGTTAATATTTTTTTTGGAACCTTACAAGACCACAATAAAAAAATTGTTTGCAGGAAGGTTTGTTTTGAAAAAAAATAATTGCAAAGGCGCATGGATAAAAAAAAAAATGTTTGCAGAGGAAAATTTCTCATACCCCCCTCCAGAAAAATAATGGTCCGTCCCTAATCGCAACAAAATTCCAGCCCGCCTACCGAGCTGAAAGCCCGCTGAAAGCCCGCCCCTAACTCTATTAGAAGCAGCGGAGTCATATAAATATATTCCGTTACCGCTTCCTTATTTTCATTAGCAGCTTTAGGTGGTCTTCTACACAATTCAAAAAAAAATTTTTGCAAGAAAATCAGTTATAGGCAGTTTCCCGATTGCGCTGAGCACCTTTTGAGCACTTTTTTGAGTTCGGAGCACTATTTTGCATTTTGGGCACCCTTGGGCACTTTTTAGCACTTTGGGCAACATTTGAGCAATATTTCACACTTCGAGCAAATTTCGAGCAACATGTGTCTTCTAAAACATTTTAAAGCAAAAACTGTGTGTCTCTCGCAACGAGAATCGTGTTCCAGGTCATAAATTTGAATAACTAATAAAGTTGTCAAGAATAAAAGACTGTTGTCATGGAAAGGCACGTGGACTTATTAATTATCCTTATGAAGCTAACTCTGCTCTGCAAGATTACCTGGAAGCCTCTGTCATGCTACAATACAATAAGACAAAAAGAGTCTAACAATGTTGTACTAAAACTCTAAATAGACAGAAGTAAGAATCTTCAAATTTTATTATGCACGCGATAAAGCATTGTTACGTCCGTCGTTCCATGTGAAGTTACATGAAAAATATTATTCTATATTCTTAATCAACCATTCGTAACAACCTGTCGAGAAACACTGCGCAAAATAGATTGTAAGGTTAATTACTTTGGTAAAAAATTGACATATTTAGGAAAAGCTTAGAGGTAACTGTTCACAATTTTTAGCACTTTTTGAGCACTATTTTGAGATTTTGAGCACTTTTTGAGCAAGTAAGTCGCTTCAGTTTTCAGGTCAAATTGTCAAAAAATGTTGTTCATTTAATAGAATATAATTTATGATAACATTGAAAGCTAAAATGTTTTTTGATGACTTAGCATTCAATTTTATCATGAAATTCATTAAATAAGCAAAATTAACTCTCTAACGCATGGTTTAACAACTACTACAATACATTGAAATACTTATTTATACAGCTGGATAGAAATTAAAGCGATGCCGCTTGTGGGGTCGTGTTAAAACGTCTGCTATTTACAATAAAATACTGCTAATCTAACTAAAATTACTAACATTATAATTAAAATTCAGATATATTAAAAATATTAAAAATTCGCACCCTAAATCACTAATAAATTAGTAATTAAATATAATGTCCCATAATGAGAATTTTAATTCCCAACTAACGACATATTTATTACCATTCTAACTAAAATTTAATGGATGATTAATATTCAAAACCACTTCCAGTACAATGCATTGTCTGAGGCGAAGAGCTAAAGCCTAAACTGTATACAAAGCTTTTGATTTCTTTTCCCTTACTGTGCACGCAACGCACCGACGCAATTCATGTCGCAACACCATGCTACGTCATGCACTAGCGCGCGCAAGAGAAGAAATCTAAGCGCTTGAAGGGCTGGTAGCCGTTACGTTAACTTTCCTTAGATTTAACTAGTTTGGATGGATGGTGACCCCCAATTTTTATTTTGATAGATAATTTTCTTTGCCAATTCTCGACAGATTGTGAAAAAAATCAACAAAAATTAATGTAGGAAGTTTTTTTTTCCATTTTTCTACCCGCGCGACATCGAATCCTGCCAACTTGCGGCTGACAAAGTTTGCAAATGCTGTCGTTTAATTAAAGATTAGATTTCCTTTAAGGGACGTCAGCAGTTGAATGAATTTGCTTAACAGACCTACTCGCATAAAATTTGGGAAAGAAAGTTGCATTTTAGAGAATCATTTGTAATATTTTTAGACTAACAGACATTGGGATTATATCCAGTCAGGAAGACCATTTTTTCAAAATTAGGGTCGCCTTTCAGATAGCTTATCTCGGAAATGAAGTCGGTGACCCCCCATTTTTAACCCGTAAATACGCGCATGCGTAATGAACGGGTTATCGGTTACAGAGACAGATATGCAAATGAGCACTGACTCACTCACTCGCCGAATGCGTTTCGTAACAAGAACAGCGTGAATCCAACGATAACAATAACTAATTTGTTGTAAACGAATATAAACAACAATAAGCTTAAAGATGTTTCGCATTTGGAGTCTTTAATGAAACATTAAAATCGATCTAAAAGGATTTTCCAATCGAGACACGCGTTTTGATACGTATCTACCTTCAAATATTAAAATTTAACCTAATTGAACATGCGTTCCTTGATGTTTTGTGGTCTGGCGCCCGGACTCGCAGTCGGGAAGCACAAGGTTCAATTCATGCTCGGACCCGCCTTTCTTATTCTCTTATTTACGGGTTGGTTCTTAGGAGCCTTTAATTCTTTGCATTTCTGACACGAATAACTCATAACCTAGCTGTAGCAAACGTTTTTAAAAAAGTCAATGTTAGAAGATTTTCGCGCGAACGTCCTTAAGTGTTCCATATAATAGCTTCCTTATGAGCAATAGAGTTCTTTATATAATAATTGCTATAAAGCTTCAATCAGGGTGGATATATCCGTCCTACTTCAATTGATTTCGCAGTTGGTGCCTTTTTTACATGGTAACGTTGTGAGAAACAACTCTGTACAGTAATATCACATGATATGAAATGGATTTACAAACACACACAGGTTAGCCTACATACGCACAGGTTAGCTCCTCTTTCTCCCGCGCTGCCGAATTCCCCCTTCCCCTTCCATTTCTGAGCGCCTGTTACGCAGGCTATGCCCAGGTAATAACTGGTTAATTTAAGCAATACACCACCAGTTCTATGGTTTATCGGCCCAATAAACTATGTGGAATGCTGGAAGAGCATGGTTAGCTGTTCAATCAGAGCGCGCGCATTAACTTCAGTTGTTGTATATCAGTTTCATAACCTGACAATCAGCCCTTCCTTAGGGGAGGGGGACAGGTAGGCTCGATTTTCAGCCGTTTGAGGGAGTCCGGTTTTCATATCTTCCTCCCAACACGTGTGCAAAGAAACGCAGGCGCACAAAACGGCTGGAAATCGAGCCTAGGGGACAGGAGGAATGTAATCATTCTCGTCCCCAGAGCCGCCTGACCTTCTTAGCCGCCTGAGCCTGAGCCTAAGTACAAGCAGCCTCTAGTCGCTAAGAGAGTCAGGCGGCCATTGTTGTTGTTGTTGTTGGGACGAGACTGCAAAGTCTTCACGAGCCTAGTGGCTCACAACTGCTGGGGCTTAAAGCCGTTTCCGTAGCACACGGTAGAATGAAGCGACTGAAAGTATTACTACTCTCCCCTAGATGGGATGTTAGTCCATCGCAAAGTTACCCGGGCCCAGTCAGCATTATGTCGCCGGTACCCACTTATACACTTAGGTAGAGAGAGAGACAACGTGGAGCAAAGTTTCATGTCTAAAGAACCAACGCGACGGGACCAGGGGACGAGAAGGGAATGTAAATTACTGTTACTTTAGCCGTTGTATGGCAAAATTTACATACCATGCCATTGTTGAGTTTTTTAAGGTCACATATTTTGAAGTTCTTTTAAAATAGGAGAACTAGAGAGAGAGGGATCGTACTATATATCTTCCGATGGGCAGAAGCCACTATCTTACATATGAGCCAGAGGAATGGCAACCTTTTGACAGCTGTTTGGTCCTTGCAAGGACTCACCAGCAATGCATAGCCGTCGGTCCCCTACAGGACTCAAAAGTACCGTTCAGTTACCCTTTACTCTAATGGCGGCCAGTAGTGCCTAAACATGCTAAACCACACAAGGACGAAACAGCTGTCCATGACTGCCACATTCTTGTGCCCAGAGCAGCCATCCATTAGGTCAGCGCCACGGATTCGCCTTTGCTTCGCTTGTGGAATATATCGCGGATCAATCTAATCGTCACGGGTCGCAAAACACTGGTCGTGATTCCCGGGGTAAAATGTCACGTGTGTGGTAAATTTGTCGTTGCTCCGAAAACTACATTCGCGGCAATAAACAGTTTTTTAACACTTTTCTTTCTTTGCCGCGACATTTTACCCCGCGATCCGCCATGATTAGACAACCATGTCTTGATCTCTTTTGCTTGCGCGAACGCCCCTGACGTGCGAGAGCGATGATAAGCAGTTTCAGTTGCATAAATAGATCAACTGACCGCTGATAACTAGTGAGTCCAAATGTCAATACACGCTTTTTATTTATTATTCAGGAATACTGCATCACCTCGTAGGCTTTCTTCGTTCTTTACTCCATACGTTTCATTGGCTGGACGACATCACTGGTGTTTTTTGGGCCTTTATTGATTAAGGACCTTTTTACTTCAGTGATCTGCGCATGCGCAGCATCATTTTCTACACAGTTAATCGCCGCCTTGTCCTTGCTTTGTAGGCTGCAGATTGGCACCTCTCTACTGACGCATACATTCTGCAAGAATTGTAACATGAGCGTTGCTAAACGGACCCAAGCACCTTTGACGCTGCTGAGTCCTAGAGTATTATCGTCGTTGACTCGAACAACAGCTTGCACCTTGCTGGCTGCTTCGCAGGTTTCTCTACTAAGTCTAAGAAACTCAATTATATGGGAGATTTTAAATTCTTCTTTTCACGTTCTTTTCTTTGTTGATATGTGATAGAGAGGTAAAGTAATCACTCTGGCCAATGACAACGGACGGAAACAATCCAATGAACCAACGAGAACTCGAAGCAAATACGCCAAGCGCGGGAAAACGCGTGGGAGTATAAAGTCACGATTGGTTTTTGTGTCACTTCTGATTGGACGAGAAAGTGGAGCGAGATTTTTTTAGCCAATTACAATGCAGTGCATAATGCAATGCACACTGTAAAACCAAAGCAATTGCTAAATTACTTTTAAATCGTTCTAAACCACTACCTATTGCATTGCGACTATATAGTTCCGATTCTAGAATGCGCAAAATTTCTTCAAGATACTAGAAACGTGAAAAGCTAGCAAACTTAAAGTGTCCTGTGAAAATGTACCCTAAAAATTCTAATGCTTTCGTGTGCCAATGTAAACTGCGCTTCACTTGCTGTAAATCACTTTAAAGGCGAGAAAAAAGCTGACCGACAAAATTAGCGATATCGCAATAGACTTAGGGTTTCTTTAAGAATTGCGTGTTTAAAAACAGTTTCGGTTCCTATGAAATTCTCGACGAATCAGTTGAAATAGTGACTTAATGAATTTTATTTTTAAATGAAATATATAAACTATTTATTTTATTGTTCAGCAATTACGTTTTTCGCCTTTTTATGGTTCGAAAACCAGAACAGTGAATAAGAAATTCGAGATTTTTTTATCAGCGTAGAATACAAGCAGCCTCTTATTTTTCTTTTACGCAGTGGAGCACGCGCGGTCAACGAGCCTTGAGCGGCGAGTAACGAAGTTTTACAGGTTGTACTTCAGTTCTCGGGCTTTTACCCTCGTCCCGCGTGGCCGCTCGTAGATCGCGCGCTTGCTCGTGAAGTAAAAGATAAATACGAGACTGCTCGCAGTCTGTCATAAGGGTAAAATAAAAAAAACCCTCTTGACTCACGCACATGACAATCCACGAAGTCAGCCATGTAGTTTTGTGTTAGACTAGTAGTAATCAGGGATTATAAGTGCGTTCGAAGGGAAGTCTTTTTTTGTTAGAGGAGTAAGTTGGATGCTGCACAGAAACTATCCCCCCTTCCCCCTTATCAAGAGAGAGGTTGTACACTTTAGACTACAAGTTATCCCTGTTTTGGCCTGGAAAGGAGAAATGGTTAGAGAGGGGGTACAAGCGCATGTTGCATGACTTTTTGCGTAACTACTTTTGTCTAGGAGCTATAGAGGGGGTGATTGCCTAGAGGTTCCGCCCCGAGGTCCGAACCGTTACCCTTTTATATAATATTTTTTGGGAAAAAGGTACTCCTTTGATATATCTTCTAAATATCTTGAACGCTAAGCTACTACAACGGATTATCAGTTGCCACTCACTAACAAAGTTTCGTGAGAAAGTTTTGCCGTTAAAACTACGTTGTTGTCAAGTCAAGTGCAATTAATTGTGTTACGTTTCCAATTAACTTGTTACGTTTCCAATTAGTTAATTATAATTGACTGTCATGGACGTCAACAGTTATTTCACGCATTTTGTTATTGATAACGTCGAGAACACAACTGTCCGTGAGTCAAAAATACTACGGAAAGACGAGCAGAGCGAGCGATTTTCAAATACCAAACTCTCCAAGCACACGGCATGAACATTGACTTCAGTTTTATTTAGACTTTTTCCGCGCGCGCTGCAATGTTGCGATTTTGCGACATTTGGAACTATTTAAGGTGGCTCCATTTAGTTATATTGGCCAGTCTTCCAAATAAAATATACACGATCTTATTGCTGTCTTTCGAAAGTTTTGTTTCGCGATACTAGGCATAATATACACATACACGTAGCTCAGGCTTTCTCGTTTACCATGGCAACCAATGATTGAGTTGTTGGGCTTGTTGTTCAAGGCTAGAAAACTTCTCAACGGATTTTCTCGGTTTTTATACGGTAAATAGTCACGATTTTTCATGAAACAGAAGAAACATTCAGTAAGTCTAATCTAACAAAGCCATAAAAAAATCGGTACATAAGTTTTGGCAATTTATTCAGTTTTCGTTTTTCATGTTTATTGGGTTTGTATATGTACAAAAGTCGTTGTCTTTTTTTGTGATCGAGAACCAAGAAAATCCTACCAATTTGTCAATTTTTATAAAAAAATTACCGTGTGGAATGCGCGCAATAAACGTTTTAGTTACAGTAAAAACCTCTTTATTTTCGTGACGTCATCAAAACTCGCGCCATTTTTGTGCCCATGCCTCGCGCGCCAAAAAACTATATGGAGCCACCTTAGGGACGGACCATTAGAAAAGTGATGGGGGGGGGGGGGGGGGGGGGGGGGTGGGGGAAAAACCAAAAAAAAATTCGTGCAAGGGAAAATGCCAGGAAAAAAAATTCGTGCAAAGTCCAAGGCAAAGAAAAAAAAATTCATGCAGAAGGAGAAGTCCTATTGTAGTTGTTATTTAGTATATTGTTATTATTGTTGTTATTATTGTTATTATTGTTGTTATTATTGTTATATTGTTGTTATTTAATATATAAAAGCTGCCAAAGTGCCTATTGAAAATAGCGCTCTTGGCGTTTCAAAAATTCAAAACATTCTTGGGGCCTTCCTATACTATTATTTATAAATAGTATTATAAAGGTCACAAGGCCAAACACGACTCCCGCTAGTCGCAAAATGTATAAAGAAGCCTTTAGAAATGCTTTCTCAAGAAGGTCTACGAGATATTTGTTCCCTTTAGATCACCAATATAAAATTGTGACTAGTCACTATTATCTCTGTCTGAGTTTTGCATGCTCGATATGTATTGTATGACTCTTTGATGATCTTTGGGATAAAAATCTCTTAAGTGACAGGAGATTTTCATGCTGTGTAGCCATTTATGGAATTATTGTTTCTCTATGCCTTGGTTATGCTAGCTCTCTTGGCATATGTTAGGGATTCTTTGGCTAACTTTTGTTGCAAGATATGTAGTGATCGGCTGCAGTTTTTGTTATTGTTGTGAATATGCTAGGATCAGTCAATCTCTCAGCCCGTGCAGGGGCGTAGCTACCTGTACGCACGTACGCACGTGCGTACCTGAAAAAGTCGGAAAAAAAGAAAGATTTGGGACTTGAGGGTGGGGGAGGAGGTAGGGGGAGTGTTTGGAAATTGATTGTGCGTACCTCTGAAAAATTCCTGGCTACGCCCCCGCCGTGATTTAGTGTCAAAGTCTGCGGTGTGCAAGACTTGTGAGAAAGTGGATCTTTATCACGGATGTAGGCGTCTAAGATCAAAGTCTGAAGCTGCCGTGTCTCTATTGGAATCATGACTTCTTGCAGTTTATGTTTTACAGTGGCGGATCCACGGGGAGGGTCGGGGGGGGTAGGGGGTCCGTACCCCCCTTTCAGACCTGTGTCTCCCTTGTGGTTCATAAAAATAATAGAATAAAATTGTTTTATACGTAGTTGTTTCACCTCCACCAATTGACTGATTGTCAATTTTTTTGACTTAACAAACGCTTTTCGAGTTTCAGGAGTGCTGGAAATGGCGTTTCAGAGGGTAAAATTGGAAAAATTTCCGGGCAGGCATGAACCCGGACCCCCCTTTCAGAAATCCCTGGATCCGCCTCTGTTTTAGCTCCTTGTTTTATATATAGTTCTGTTTCTGAGAAGTGTTTATTGGAGCTTGAAGAACCTCCGTTGTTTCATCATGGCGTTATTGCATCCCGACATGGCTTGAACAGATATGGTGATCTGTATTGAAAATCTCACGGACGCTAGTGAATTCTTACGTTTTTCTTAAGCAAGACTCGAGTTTCGGTTCTTAGGTGAACCTCATCAGTTGCTCCCATAAGTAACTGTCTCGCGGAATAATATGAAATTATTCCGTTGTACATGAAATGTTTGCCGCTTTTGTACTCTTGGGAAGGATCGAATGTTCCGTTTTCTAATTGGCTCGTTTAATTGAACCAATAGCATTGGTGTAGTTTCGATCCGACGTTAAGTTGTGTTTCTTTCTGAGGCTTTATTCTTAATTTCATAGCATGTATGATATTTTCTGACACAAAGAACAGTTCTTTTAGTGTTGTAGAGAGGAGGTCTCGTGTATGTCTCAATGAATTCAAGATACACTGCATATTTTTTCTACAACAGGCGTGTAATTCTGGTGTCAAGTTGTGTTTGCTTCATGCGTTCCATAATAGGATATAGTCTTGTGCAACGTAGCGGACTATTCCTAATATATATTTTTCAAATATACTTAATGGTCAAAAATGGTTTTTAAGTATTACACTTTTTTCTAATTAGTAAATGAAAAACAAAGCAATATTTGTCTGAAAAAAAAAATTCGTGCAGAGGGTTTCACCTGCAAAAAAAAATCCTGCACAAGCAATGGGCGAAAAAAAAAATTCGTGCAAGCTGAAAATCCCCCACCCCCCCACCCCCCATCACTTTTTTAATGGTCCGTCCCTTATATAGCTGACGCGCGTTTTCTGTTGACGGCTATTCACTGATGAAGGGACAGAAGTCCCAAAACGTCTGTATTTTCAGCTTCAAAAGCGCCTAAATAACATTTTTCATTGAAAACGTCCAGAACAGACAAGTAAATGTTGCAAATGTAGCAAGTTACCCTTGACAACAACGTAGTTTTGACGGCAAAACTTTGTCAGCAAACTTCGCTCGTGCATTACTCAACTGATAATTGCAGTATGGCGTCAGATGTTGAAGTTCTTCGCAAAGCATTACTACGTGGGTCAATATTTCATGGGCGAGTTTTCGGAACTATTTAAAAAACTGACGCGCGTTTTCAGTTAACGGCAATTCACTGATAAAGGGATAGAAATATGGCGTCAGATGTTAAACCAGGAGCCATAATCATGGCTCCTGGTTAAACTTAATCGCGCAAGCAAATCGATACTTCGATCCGCGAGTCACCACATTATGTTACGTGAAAACGAGGCCACCAAATTTAAAAGCGAGGTGATTGGATAACGGATAATTGGATAATTGATTTTGAGATTTCAGACTTGAAAGCGAGGTAATTGGATAAACAGAGAAACATCTCAATTTTTTTCGCTATACACAAAATTAGGCTCGCGGTCTCCTCTCGTCGACCGCAATAACACATTAGAGCTAACATTATGCCACAAATGTGTAAAATGAGTAACAGCAATATAAACCTTAGCCTGCACAACAGGTGTTATTGGGGGCGTTAATTGGGGGCGCTCAAGCGGGTTTTAGGGCGCGAGCGCGAAGCGCGAGACACGCAGGGGGAGAAATAGAACACAAACCGCGGTGATAAACATATTGAACTTATTCATTTTTTATAAAGCTTGACGTTTCGTATGCTACTACATACATTTTCAAAAGTGACCGTTACAGTGTTGAAAACTATACTTATATAGTATTGAAAAGGGACTGGGACCGAGATTAAGTACAAAACTTAACAGTTGATCTGTAAAAAGAAACAGCTAATTAATAAAGCATCAGCTTCTCGCTACTGACGTTTGCATTAAAAGCTGGCTTCAGTTCTTGTATAAACAATGTTTCTTTGATTTTACAGTGGAAATCAGTTTTGCCCGACGCTAAGATATCAAAATGATCCCACTTGATGTTATGTCCAGTGGTGTTGACATGGTCAGCAATAGCGACCTTTAGATTTGACTACGAGTACGAAATCGAGTACGAGTACGACTTTGGAATTTCGGGATAATTGCATCCCCCGAACTATAAGTTCTTTCCTGTTGCTGACTAACACATAAATGAACGTTAGGGATAAGATTGGTGTGATCAGAAATTATATGAGGCACACGAATTTGGTTTGAAAACTTGTACTCGTACTTAATCTCGTACTCGTAGTCCAATCTAAACGCTGATCTAAAGGTCGCTAATGGCTGATGTGCGGTCATGCTTAGCGAGGGCCTTAAAATGCTCAGTTTTTCTATTATGAAGCCGTCGTTTAGTTTTACCAATGTAAAATTCTTCACAATCCCAACAACTGGCTT
Organism: Dendrophyllia cribrosa; assembly: GCA_024195265.1. Classification (NCBI taxonomy): domain Eukaryota; kingdom Metazoa; phylum Cnidaria; class Anthozoa; order Scleractinia; family Dendrophylliidae; genus Dendrophyllia; species Dendrophyllia cribrosa. The sequence continues at coordinate 12,790,887 of JAJLRJ010000013.1, read as the reverse complement.
TGTAAATAACTTTAGACTGTTGAGAACGATTAAAGCGGTCCTTGTACGGGAAGAAAGATTTGATGCGGCGAGTGTTTTGGAAAATAATTTTAAGGTTGACACAAGAGTAAAAATTGTATACACAAGATTTTAGACGTTTAGAGATTTGGTTGCTATGTAAACCTAAATAAAGTAGCAGGATAATAATATCCTTCTTAGGAACAGTGGAGACATGGTTGGTTGACTTGTTAATGTTTCTGTTTATAACATCATTAATGTGAAAGGTGATTATCCCTTGAGGGTAACCGTTCTGAAGAAGAAGTTTTCGAAGCTCATCAAGGGCAGATTGCAGCAACAATGAAGAGGAGCAAATCCTGTAGCAGCGATAAGTGAGGGTGCGGATGAGATTTATTTTATATTTGCGCGGAGTGAAGGAATCCCATTTGAGTAACCCCGTGAATGTTTTCTTCCGGTAGATAGAAGTCATGAAAGTGTTGTTTGGACAGCGTTTAACGAGGATGTCTAAAAACGGAATCGAGTTGTCCTGTTCAAATTCAATGGTAAATTTGATACTGTTGTGACAATTATTCAAATACCGCAAGAAATTATCAGCAGTGTCTTTGCTGTCAAACATTGTAAAAGTGTCATCAACGTATCGATACCAGATTGATGGACAAACGTCACTGTTCATGACCCATCGTTCTTCAAAGTAACACATGAAAATGTTAGCCAGCACCGGGCCTAACGGCGAACCCATCGCAAGGGGAGGTTATTTTTTCTTTTCCCTCCCCGTGCGTGTCTCGCGCTTCGCGCTCGTGTCTCGCGCTACGCGCTCGCGCCCCAAAACCCGCTTGAGCGCCCCAATAACGTTTTATGCAGGCTATATAAACCCAGCCATTTCAGGGCGGACATTTGCAGTTTTAATTATTTCACATCAGAAACGCTAATATGATATATTAAAGTTAATTAGTGATACGTCACCAAATTATTACTAATGAAGAGTGACGTTTTGAGTTATTTAGATCCAATATCTACGTCAACCTCGTTCCCAGGGTCTCATCATCATCATCATCATCATCTTTATCATCTTTATTCAGTCAGTAAAGTCCACAAGGCATCGCACTAAGGGACGGACCATTATTTTTGACGGGGGGGGGGGGGGGGGGGGGGGGGGGTGAGAGGGTTGGAAAATTTTAAAAATAAATTGTTTGCAGAGGCTATAAACACTGAAATAAATTGTATGCAATCGAAAAAAATGTTTGCTGAAAGTATGGCAGTTGGACGGAGACGCAAAAAAAAAAAAAATTGTTTGCAGCAGGTGCCGCATAAAAAAAAAATGTTTGCATGTGAAAATTTTCCAACCCCCCACGTCAAAAAAAATAATGGTCCGTCCCCAACTGCAAAACTATATGTATACACAGGAGTCGGCTCCTGGTATACGTGTATAAATTAGGAGAGAGAGGGAGAGAGACGGGAAAAAGAGAGACACAAACTTGAACATAGTGAGCAAAGCTGATACTACGTAGAACAATTAACGCGACAACGATCGACATGATAGAGCTCAAACTGAAAGCCAAAATGCAACCGTGGACAGCTGTTTCGACCTGGTTGGGTCTCGTCAGCACGGTGTAGCAGCAAAAAGATAGAAAAACTAGCGCGAACGCTAGAGAGACCCTGGGAACATGAGCAAATCAACCATCTTTTACTGTCTGACGAATATTTTGATTATAAATTCTATGGACTGCTAGCAATCTGTTTCTCTCTCGAAATGCGTGCTCACAGGAATAGAAGCCTACACATTAGGCGGTTTTGGGGGTGCTCAAGCGGGTTGGTGTAGGCTAGGCTAATGTCATGTAATGTAAAATTCTATGCCAAATTCTGCTCTTCCTTGTTTTGTTCCATTGTCATAAATTTCAATTTGCGCAATTCGTCTTATGTTTGGTAAATACAAAGGAACGTATTTTTTTAAAATTAAAAGTTAATTCACGTTTATCAGTAGCAATGGCTTTAGCTGACTGACGTAACTGTGCATAAGGCGGTATATTTCGAGGTGGTGTTACATGATGGTGAGAACTTTCTCCCTCTCTCTCTCCTCCTGTCCCTCTCCCCCAAGGTAAGACTGCTACTCAGGTTACTGGTGACGAGAAGGATGTGTTGATAGTAAATGGCTGCCAATATGGCCGCTCAGAGCTCGGGCAACCAAAATTCTACTGGCTCAACCAGGGCATTTGCCCAGAAACTAAACAAGTAAGTCAACTGACACTTCCCTTGACATTTAACCAAATTTAAGGGGATTTGTTAAATATAGTTAACGTGTCTGCTTCATTCTAGATTTCGGCGAAATGGCTCGACTACTTTTGGCACACAGACAAGTTTCACTAAATCGCCGTCAACTTCGAGTTCCTTTCTTCATTTTGCGACGGGAACGGTACGTCATTCGTAATACAATACGCACATAAGATTTAACAAACGTTTGGGGTGATAAGCCTAGAAGCTTGTGTGTTATGCGCCGTTGAAAAATCCCAACGAAAATCCCGTCACAGCAGTGAAAGAGAATTCCGACAGTCAATTAATGGGACATTGTAATTATATATTTATCATTGTTTCCTCGTTATTTGACGGAAATTGATAATCATTTGCATTAATTTGTGATTCTTTGATTAATGAATGAATTTCGAGAGCAATTGAAGGAAAACAGTGAGCGAGAAATAGTGATTTGGTACTTTAACTGTATATTTTTAATACTGAAAAACAACAACTAAGCTCATAATTAGTCTAGAAATTGATAGGTGGTAGAAGACAGGAAGTCGCCCACAACCAGCCTATTATTTTCCTTAAAAAAAAAAACATTTTTGCGAGTTTCAATATTTCTTTTATTGTAGCTTGCATGTGATCTGCAAAGAGAAAGATCCTGCAAAAAGTATTTGTCCAAAAAATGTTATATTTTGAAATTTTAATGTTACTGTTTTGGTTTGTGGGTGACAAATTGTACAGAAGGGTCATTGAGACATGCCACTTATAATTCAGGGCTATCAAGCCTCATGCATTGAGTGCGAGACTCGCACAATTGGATGCTTTTACGCTTAAACAAGTATTTCTCATGCATTAATTTTTTTTATTTATTCATTTTTTAAAATTTTTTATGCAAATGGTTCGTTTTGATGTAGACAATTACTAGCTAGCAAAGTACCTACATGTAACCAATAATCATCCTTAATCATCCTCTGTTTTGCATTCATACCTGCTTTGAACAGCTAAAACATTATCAGAGCATTGCACCGGTATTGCAAGGTCAAAGGTTCAAATCCTGTTCAAGCCTGAATTTTTTTCAGGTTGCTTTTTCAACTGCTTAAGTTGAGAGCACACTGCGAGGATTACAAATTTCACTCATAAAATATCATCCCTGACTATCCCCAAATAATTTCGCATCAATAAAAAAAATTCAAGATCAAAAAGTCTGTGAAATTTTTTGTACTCAAAACATCAGGTTTATTTTCTATCAGTTTGAAACTTATAGGAGGGAAACAGCAACAAAAGAAACCATTTAAGAGCACCTCATTCATGTGTGCCCAACATACATGTAGGTGTCCAATAGCCCATTTCCGAGTTGCTCTTTACCTCCTTTTCCAACCAAGGCCAAGTGCAAAACCATTCATATGGATATAAGTTTATTTGCATGTGAAACAAAACTCAATCCATATGAATGGTTTTGCACTTGGCCTCGGTTTGAAAAGGAGACTAAGAGCAACTTAGAAATGGGCTATTACAGCAGCTGCTGTAATTGGACACTGACACAATTGCAATAGGTGCTTGGATGATCAATCACAATTAGACAATTTTGTTATTGATATGATTATAATAAAAATAGAAACTGCCACTATTACAGGTCACTCTATTTATGAAGGTGTGTCTTATAGGTTTGACTGTAATGTGGTCAAGTTCAGACCAGTGTCTGTGCTAATATCAAATTATTATTTACATATAATGTACATTTATTTCAGATTCCTCTTAATGAGGTTGTGGAACCTCCTGAGTTTGAGGAGATAGTGCTGGCAAACCAACCATTCAACGAAAATGATCCAAAGAGTAAAATGCTGGAATTTCCAGATGATGACATAGAGGTCACCACTATCACGAGGCAGTGTCGCACTGTCTTGCCATGTTTTCCTAAGGATACTGGGTAACAACATTACACAGGAAAAAATACAGGTTCCCATTTTTGGATATTTCACAGTATTAAAATATCCAAAATATCCACGAAAATCCCAAATTTGGAAGAGTGAACTTGGTTGGGACTTGTCTCACCTTGCCAAACTTTGGGAATTTTCTAAGGAGAGGGGGAGGGGGGAGTCTTCACAAGCCTAATGGCTCACAACTGCCAGAGCTTAACCCAGTTTCTGTAACATGAAGCGACTGAGAGTATTACTACTCCCCCTTGGATGGGATGCTTGTTCATCGCAAGGTTACCCCCAGCAATATATCGCCATTAGCCATTTATACACCTGGGTGGAGAGACAATGTGGAGCAAAGTTTCTTGTCTAAGGAAACAACATGATGGCAGAGACCAGGCTTGTACTACCGACCTTCAGGTTGAAGACACGCTAGCCACTTGGAATTTTGTGGGTGTTCTATAAATACCCCCAAAAATTTTCAAAATGGGAATCTGGTATTTTTTCCTTTTGATTTATTATCGTGACAATGTTGGTAGTATTGCACAATAATTCAGGAGATTTTGCTAGGAAGCATATTTTGTGCAGAGTTAGGAATTGGCTATCATTTCAGAATCAACCATTGGAAATAATTGGATACACTTGATTGCAATTAGGTCATTCTAGGCCAGACAAGACACACTTTTCTCAATCAAATTTAAATAATTTTTGCTCCATGCATATCTTAATTGTAGTTCAATTTTATCCTTGATTCAATTGACATAGTCCTTTGTTTTATATTCATCATTGTACATGTATATTAGCATAGAAAAAATAATGGAAAATAGAAATTTAATCAAGGATACATGTAACATTGAACTACTACATACATTGTACACTTCAAAATAATAAAGATAATATTAATTTCAATAAGGCTTATTAAAAAGTCTGATCAACCATGTACTGTTCGGATAGACACGAAGGAAGACACACGTTCGACTCTGTAATTCACCATAATATCATTCTTAGGTGATCATGTTACATTGTTAGGTCACATGTGTATATCAAGTAATGTGATCACTACACTCCTCCTTCTTCAGATCAGTTCATCATAGTTCATATATCAGTCCAGTTCTGGGTTAATCATTTTAAATACATTTGTTTCAATATATGGCAATTATGTGATTTCGGTCAGTAATCAAGTAATAATCATAGCTAACATCAATGATAACAAGTGCTCAATGTTCCTAATTTCTTATCAATAATAACAATGTTCAATGTTCATAATTCGCTGTTCATAGTTCCAGCAATGTTCCTAGTTGATTCAATGTTTATTTGGTGTAGTCTTTCAAATGACCATCAAATGTAGATTTGGCCTGTCGCTGAGATCTGCGCAGTGGTGCGGTCTGAATGCTAGGTGTGGTCACAACTGGTGCTGGTGGGTTAGCAGTGTCTGGGGTAGCTACTGGTGCTACCTGGGATGTGGCTGCTGGAGGTACTGCTGGTCTTGCAGTAGGCGTTTCCCTATGCGTGCCTCGTGCTGGGAAGTAGATTGCTCTGAGTAGCTTGAATTTTGATGCATCTCGGCACACTGTTTTCCCGTCATTTACTCTCCTGGCATGGATTGTAGAGCCGATAACCTTTGTGGTTAGGTAGACATATGGTTCAAATGGAGTCTCTCCTTTGCGTTTCTTCTCGCGTTTAAGGATCACAGCCTCTCCAACTTTGAATTTGTGTTCCTTGGCTCTGTGTCTGGTGTCATGGTAAGTCTTCAATTTCTCCTTGTATTTGTTGTCTCGTTCCCTTACTTCTTTGTCCATGCGTGCTTTCTCTGTTGGGTACTGGTCGAGTTTGGTACGAATTTGTCGGTTCATTAGCAGCTCGTATGGTGCCGTTCCTGTTGCAGGGTGTGGTGTCTCTCTGTATGCTTGGAGCATGTCGTATGTTGCTTCATGGAGATCGATTCCTTCTGCACGGGCTATGGCTGCTGTTTTGTTTATGAGCTTGTTGAAACCTTCCACTTGTCCCTGGGCTTTTGGATGTAGCGGGGTAACTTTTTTGTGCGTAAACCCCATTTCTGTGGCAAATTCTTTAAAGTCTCCAGAGTTGAAGGGCGGTCCATTGTCAGATTGGACTGTCTTGGGGACTCCGTGAGTGGCGAAGACTTTCTTCATCTTCTTTCGTACCGGCTTGATGGATGTCGAGTGGACAAATTCGACTTCCGGGTATCTTGAATACTGGTCAGTCATGACGAATGCATACTCCTTGCTTGGGAATGGGCCACAGAAGTCGATTTCGATGGTGTCCCAAGGTCTGTCTGGCAGTTTGGTCATCTTGGCTGGTTCCGTATGGTGCGTGTTTGTTGCTATTTGGCAGTCGAAGCAAGTGCTCACAATGGTTTCAATGCGAGAGTTCATGGTGGGGAACCAGTATTTTTGACGTAGCATCTCTTTAGTTTTGCTGATGCCCAGGTGTCCCTGCTTGTGGGCTATTCGGATAATCTTGTCTCGAAGTGATTCGGGGGGGGGGGGGGGGGGGGGGATGATTCTGTCGACTCTCAGGATCAGTCCTTCTGCTATGTACAGCTCTGCTCTCAGGTCGAAGTATGGCTTGAGGTCTGGGTCGGACTTGTTCCATTTGCTCGTTTGTATAGCTGCGGCAAGCTTTTTGAGCTCTCTGTCCTTGGCAGTTTCTTCCTTGACTTTGTCGAGTACTACAGCATGCTCTGATTGGACAGTTGCGATCACGTATTTCTCGAGACGGTTTGTCCCTGTCTCTGGCAAAGGGTGTCTCGACATGTAATCAGTCATGTTGGTCTTCCCGGGGATGTGAATCATTTCGAAGTCGAGGTTTTGCATTTTCAGGGCTAATCTTTCAATGCGTGGTGGCAGCTTGGCAGTGGGTTTGTTAAACAGTGGGAGCAATGGCTTGTGGTCTGTTGCCAGCTGGAATTTTGGTGCGCCTAATAGGTACATCTGGAGCCTGGTTGTGGTGAATTCTGCTGCGAGTGCTTCTCTCTCAATTTGGGAGTACCTGCGCTCTGTATCGGTTAAGGTACGACTCACATAATGGACTGGCTGAAATCCTTGTTCAGTCTTCTGGAACAGTCCTCCTCCTAATCCTTCTGGGCTGCCGTCACAGATGACGAGTGTTTCGCGTTCTGAATGGTAGGGAATTAGGACTGGTGCTTTTGTGATGGCAGCTTTCAGGTCCTGGAAGGCACGTTCTTGTTCTGTGGACCATTCAAACTGTGCGTTAACTTTGGTTCAGTTTTCGCAGCGGTTCACAGCGGCTGGAGAAGTTGTTGATGTACCTGGATAGGTAGGCTACCATTTGGAGGAAAGAGATTAGCTCTTCTTTGGACTTTGGTGGGGTACAGTTCTGGACTGCTTGGATCTTGGTTGGGCTTGGTTTGAGGCCTTCTGCAGTGAACAAGTGTCCATGGAAGTCGATTGACGCTTTGCCAAATTCACACTTCTCGCGTCGTAAGGTGAGGTTGTGGTCCTCCAATCTCCGTAGCAGTTGTGCAAGATTCTTGTTATGGTCGTCCCAGTCTCTTCCGCCGATCATGATGTCGTCACGGTTGTTTAGGACTCTTGGGATGCCTGAGATGATCTTGCTGATTTCTGCGTCGAATAAGTCTTGACTGTTGATGCCACCAAAGGCTAGGCGCTTGTACCGATAGTTTCCCCATGGAGTGGAGAAGGTCATGGTCTTGCGTGATTCAGGGTCAAGGCAGAACTGGTGGTACCCGTGATTAAGGTCAAGCTTGCTAAAGACCTTACAGTCTCTGAACTCGGTAACAAAATCTTCTGTGATAGGAGCTTGAACGTTCTGTGTGCGGAGCATTGATTTATTCAGGAGGCGGAGGTCGAGGCTGACTCTGATGTCTTTAGGGTTTTTGGGTTTTGGCTGCACTACGATTGGTGAGCACCAGGTGATTGCCTCATGGTCTGGAACTTGTTCCATGATGTCGTTTTCGACAAACTCGTCGATTCTGTTCTGCAGAGGTTCAATGAGATGATATGGGACGCGTCTAGGTTTCTGGGCGATTGGTATTGCATCTTCTTTCATAGGCAAGTGGATTTGAATTTCTTGGCCATCTCGAGTTGCCTTTCCGACTCCTTGAAATAGATTCTTGTGTTGGCACAGAATTTTCTCTAACTCAGGATTCTCGTTGTGGACTTTCTTCACGGCTTTGTTTGGCTCTTTCAGTCCGCCTGTTTCGTCAATCTTTAACATGCCAAGTTCGTCTAAGCTTGGTCTTCCGAGTAAAGGTAAAGAGTCAATCTTTCCTTTGATGACCACGATAGTTGCTGTCGTTTCTCTCGTCTGGTTTTCAATTTGTACTTTGCATTCTCCTTTAATTGGCAGGTCGTGGTTGAGTGCTTTTAGCTTAATTTTTGATTCTTGAAGTGTCATTTCCGGTCGTTGTGCTTGCAGTTTTCGGAACTGAAATTCATCCATAATATTTGTGTCTGCGCCGGTATCGGGCTCAATTGTGGTTTCGATGCCATTTATGGAGATCGTGCAGGTTTTCTGGATGCCTTGGCTTGCTTTGTGAATCTTGAGATGGTGAATAAAACACTCATCGCTTGACGTGTCACTGGAATCGGACTTCCGGTCGATTTCTTCATTACGCCCCACTTGGCAAATTTTCCCATGGCGAGTGCTTGGTCGGCGTTGATTTGTTTGTCCTCGATGGTCGCGTCGTGTTCGCGAATCTTTCTGATGGCGAGGATTGTGTTGTTGTTGATGATAGCCTTTCTTTACTTGAGAATTTGCGCTGGTTTTGCTTCTGCAGACACTTGCGTAGTGGTTTCGCTTTTCACATACGTTGCAAAGTGCGCCAAATGGCGGGCATTTTTGAGTGTGTGTACGCCCACATCGACCACATGGTTTTGAATTTGAAAATTCTCCGACACGTTTCACTTCTTTTTCTTCGTTAGCGAGCTTCTTTTCCATTTCTTTCGCTTGGTGATTTGCCTCCTCGTCGATCGTCGCTTCGTCGAGGATTTGTTGAAGGTTCCACGTTTGGCGAATGGTTTTGACTCTTATTCTGCTTTTTCGCATTGTTTTGATAAGGTGATCGCGGATCGCGTCGCTTTCATCTTGATACTCGCACTTCTTGGCGATTTCTCGTACGCGAGCATAATATTTCGCAAGCGATTCATCGGGTTCTTGCTGGAGGTTTCGGAGTTGAAATCTTGCATAGTCTTTGTTCTTCTTTGGTAAGAAGTAGTGATCCAGCATTTGGATGAATTTTGTGTATGCGTCTGTTTCCTCGCTTGTCTCTGGAAGGGAGTCTTCGAGGTCGGCGATATCGCGGCCACCGTAGATGATTAGGCCGTCCTTTTTCAATTCGGGGTCTGTTATTCCGAAGAATCGAAATTGGCGCTCGATGTCCTTCCTCCATTTGTCCCATCGGGTCGCCGTTGTTGAATCGCCGTCGATAACAAAGGGTGCGATGTTAAGTTGCCTGTTAGTGATAGTGATTTGCTGAATTTGACGGGCTTGTAGAGTGGCGCTGCTGCTCTGGTCAGCCTGATTAGCTTCGGTCGGCATTTTTTCGCGTTTTCTTTCTTCTCTTCTGTTTTTTTCTTATCCTGTTCTCGTCGCCAATGTACTGTTCCGATAGACACGAAGGAAGACACACGTTCGACTCTGTAATTCACCATAATATCATTCTTAGGTGATCATGTTACATTGTTAGGTCACATGTGTATATCAAGTAATGTGATCGCTACAAACCAGAAAGTACGGCAACGTTTGGTACTTGTTCATGCAGATCAACCCTCCCTACCCTGAACCCCCAATATTATTTGAAGTGAAACGTTTAGTAAAAAGGTGCAGCTTATCTGCTGGTTTTTATGGTAACATATATTTTCTGTATTGTGTTTTAAATTGTTTGTTTGCTGGTAATATTCATTTTCTCTGCAGAATTGAGAACAACCCACAGCTTAAAGACTGCATTCATTGCTACTCAGCTGACTGGGCAATTGTTAACCGCAGGTACAGTATGAATTAAGGATGTTCGCGTGAAAATCTTCTAACATTGATTTTTTTATAAAACTTTTGCTGCAGTTAGGTAATGAGTTACTTGTGTCAGAAATGCAAACAAAATGGGGGGTCACCGACTTCGTTTCGGTAATAAGATATCTAAAAGGTGACCCTAATTTCGAAAAATTGGCCTTTCCTACTCGATATGGCCCCATTGTCTGTTAGTCTAAAAATATTGTTATTGAATCTCTAAAATGCAATTTTCTGTGCCAAATTTTGTATGAGTGGGTCTATTAAGCAAATTCATTCAACTGGTAACGTTCTTTAGAGGAAATCTAACCTGTAAACGACAGCATTTGCAAACTCCGACAGCCGCAAGTTGCGAGGATTCGATGTCGCGCTGGTAGAAAAATGGAAAAAATTTAAACTTCCTACATTGATTTTTTGTTCATTTTTTTACAATCTGTCGAGAATTGGCAAAGAAAAATAATTATCTATCAAAATAAAATTGGGGGTCACCGACCATCCAAGCGAGTTAAATCAAAGCAAAGTTAACGCAACGGCTACCAGCCCTTCATGTGCTTAGATTTCTTCTCTTGTGCGCGTGCTCGTGCATGACGTAGCACGGCATTGCGACATCAATTGCAACTTCCTACATTGATTTTTTGTTCATTTTTTTACAATCTGTCGAGAATTGGCAAAGAAAATTATCTATCAAAAAAAATTGGGGGTCACCAACCATCCAAGCGAGTTAAATCAAAGCAAAGTTAACGCAACGGCTACCAGCCCTTCATGTGCTTAGATTTCTTCTCTTGCGCGCGTGCTCGTGCATGACGTAGCATGGCATTGCGACATCAATTGCATGCGCAGTAAGGATGCGTATAAACAATTAGCGCGAACGTCCTTAAATCACATGCATGGTAAACATCCTTACCTGTAGTTTCCCCCAAATCCAAACATTTCCGTCAGTTTTTCAAATTCATGATAAGTTCTTGGCTGCATGTCTGTGTGCCTTACACTCAGTCACTCAGACATCTGCTGTCAGCAGCCCTAGGCAACTATGTAGGGGTACAGGGTAAGGTCAATGACATGGGTGGAGTGGAGGATTTGGGGGGTGGGGGGTGGGGGTGGGGGTTGATGATGGGAGGTTGGCACAAAATAAAAAATCTCCAGATTTCATATCTCCAGAGGTTTACATCTTCTGTGCCTATTTGTGTGTGACAATTAGAGTTGAGAGATGAGTGTTGGCTTCTAACCAGTAGTAACTAAAGTCAACTTTGCTCTTGTTTGATTTAACAAACTTTATTAACAGTGTATCATACTGCACATGAACCCTGCAAATAACATTACCTCGATTTTTTGATAACTGCATTTGTTGTGAGAAGTATAACTTTTCATGATTGCAACAATGAGAAAATTTACAATTTGTCTGTCAAAGAAAAATAATATTGGTTTTACAAGTTAAAAGGTACGCGATAAAAAATCCATAAAGTTAAAATTAAAATAATTTATCAGGATACATGTATGTACAGTATACACTAAGCAATTGTTTCATGCAACTTGTTGTTACATGTATTTTATAGACCTACTTTATTCCTAAATTGTGGCTGATTAAATTTATTCTTTTGTGCATTGTATGCATGCTAATTAATCAGCCCTATTGACCTTGTTAGCGTGAACAAAATTCGAAATAATTTTTACTCTGACATGAGCCCAATGTAGCTAATTAACATAAATAACTGACGAGGGATGTTGTACATCCAAAACATGTTTTTTAAATTTTAAAACTTGTGTCATTATCCTTTTGAAAATATAACAGAATTACAATAATTCAGCTGTCATTTACATTGTATGAATTGGAAGACATTGTACAAGATGTTGCTAAATGAAACACTGTCCTTGGAAGCAGCACCTCTGCTTTCTTTGAAGTGCTGAGGATAAACAACACCTTTTTATTATATAAACACCAATGAAATACCAGGTGAGCTTTCGCGCGTAAACATCATATCTTCACACGTGAGAATAACATGTTATCTTCACACGTGAAAAGATCACCGTTGCTACGTTGTTCTACTTTAGGACTTCAAAAAAAATATAAAAGTGAAATGGTTTGATTTCATTGGTGTTTATATAATAAACAGAACATTACATGGCCGCTTGAAGATACGAAATTTCTCTTCTCGTGTTGAAAAATATTTCACTCGTTCGCTGCGCTCACTCGTGAAATATTTTTCAACACTCGAAGAGAAATTTCGTATCTTCGCGCGGCCATGTAATATCCTCTATTTATTAATTGGTTTAAAACAGATATCAATTCCGCTGTTCTGATGAAGGAAGGCCTGATTCAAGACGGAAGGTGGTGAGGTCACCAAGCTTTGTGAAATCGCTTCCTAGCCAAACTTATGAAATAGACGAGAAAGGAAAATTACAAGAGCAGGTTTGAGATTTAAATTGTTACTTCTGTGATGATGCAATTTTAGTGATTCACAATGATCCATCTAGAAATCTGTACATCCCATTTCAAATGGGATGTACACAGTACAAGTCTCAGGATTCAAACAGCCATGTGCCACCCCAGAAACTTTAGGGAGACTTTGCACCAGCTTTTGCCACTTTCTATATCCTTGGGTAACCAACATTAGTAAAGATAGGTTCCAAAGGCTAATCATAGACTAATCATAGCTCATATTGGTTACCCAAACAATCCCAGAAATCTCAGTGCCTAAAGAAACATGCTCAGTTTCCCCACAATTTCTGGAGGGGTGAATTATTAATTTATGAGAAGTCCTCAGGCTCAAGTGTGTGAGTCCCAGACCTAGTGAGTCCAACATGGCCCCAATGGAACACATCTGTTTAGTTTTTATTTACTTTAATTTATTTTTCAGCTGTAAAAAAAACTACTGACCAGGATTTATAAACAGGTGGTCGGAATTAAAAAATACGTCTTTTTTCAGTTTGACTAAACTTTTCCAGAAGTCATAGATAACATTCATACCATACAAATATACTGATGATAAGTACCTGGAAATAGATAAAATATGAGTTGCAGAACTGTATACTGTAGATCTTAAATATTCATACAGTTCTACTGTGAATATTTTATGTGACTTGACTTCTAAAAGAACAATAGCGATGAAGCTTATTAGCATTCTTATTAGTATTCTGTATCAGTAAAACAGTATTAAATAGCTCTTCTGTATCAGTATTTATAAACCTTCATTAAATTTTATTATTTTTAATTTGTGAATGAATTAAAAAAAGTAAAGAAGGATGGTAAATTTTAGGCTGGGTAATGAAATGAGAAAGGTGTAATGTATGCGCTACTTGCCATTTGAAGCGTCACACTGAAAACTGAGATATAACACATGGTCATTTAAAAAAAGCACCATGGTGGTACTTAGAACTTGACTCACAGCCTGGAACAGTTTTGGAACTGTAGGCTTTAAATTTCTTTTGGCAGGGTAAGAGTGGTTCACAACTAAAGTTATCCCAGCAGTCATCTAAGGAGGACAGTTTACCCAGGGGCAGCTGGGCATCCAGGTAATTACAGTCATGTGCGACCACCTCTCCTAAGTGACCACTTTTTCAATATATACCAGATTTTTTTCCAGTCAAATACTTCATCATTGTATATGAAAATTTTGTCCAGGGGTCAATTCAATAAAACGTTTACTAGTGTAATTTACAAGTGTAGCTATTGTTTTCAACCTCTGAAACAATGGCAACATTTGTAAATTACAATGTCTTGTAAATTATTGAATTGACCCCAGGTTTGCATCAAAACTTCTTTATGTATGTATGTATGATACAATATTTTGAGCTAATACATGTACTCCCAGTAGATGCTTTATACATTGAGATTCAAAGATAAAACCCCCTATGGTCTGACCTCTTGTAAGCGATCACCTTCTTTCAGTGACTGCGATAGCTTTGCATTTTGGGTGGTCCCTTGTAGGAGGTTTGATTTTAGTGTGTGTGTGGATGTGAAAGGCACATGGAAGCTTGGGTCACATGATGGAGCAAAAAAAAAATGGCAGGGGGAGGGAAAAGGAAGCAAACTAAGGTTTCCTTCCCCTCCCCTCACATTTTTTGGTTAATCACACACCCCAAGCTTTTGCACAACTTTCACACTTCTACCTCAGCACAGTTTTGAACCAACTGAAAGTAAAGTTTCACATTTTTTTTAGATGTACACTTTTACTAAATGTTGTTTGTTGAATGTGATAGTATGGTTTATTGTAGTTCAGAAAAGAACTGTCAGCAACAGCTTACAGTTCTTTTCAGAGTTACGCTAACCCAGACATTCACACTTGATATCTACATTGTAGAGTGATACTCCTGGGTTCAAACCATTTTACTTTGTATGCTTTGCACTCTGTACATAAAAATAGTAATCATGATGAATTGTCTTTTTTTAATAGCATTTTTGACCTGCAGTCATGCAACCCTGATTCTCTTTTACCTTCTCTTCTTGAACGCACCCCTGGTGATGAGGTGGACCGTGCAAATGAAGAAGATCGTGAACTCCACAGAATACACTCTTTATTTTCCATATACCCTGTTCAACAGGTAATGTGACGAGTTTATCAGAATAAGTTTATAATCAAGCTACGCAACATTAGATTTTTTATGACATTAATCTTTGCAATTGTTGACTATTCTAAACTATTTTGCGAGACATATTTTTTACAGGAAGAAGGAATAGAAAAGAGAGTTCCTGCAACTATCCCTCAAGAGCATTTTGGACAGAGAATTTTGGTCAAATGTCTTCAACTCAAGTGAGTTGCTTACCGATTATAGAGTTTGCTTGCTTGCCTTACCTAGCTTAACTAGGTTAGGTTTAACAGTTAAAAGAAATTAATGATCTTTTGAATTTCCACATTTACTGTACAAATAGCATCTTAAAAGAAATTGGACAATGGATATTAAATCAGATGAAGGATATACCCTGATGATACCCAACATCCAATTTTGTACCATGTGATTTACATGTATTTTATCCAATAAGATTGCAAGAAAAGTATTCAGTAGTACAATGTTCCAACAGGTCCTACCGGTTTGGGGTAGTGGTAATTTCAAGGATCTCAGACCTGTATGACTTTATTTTCTTGCTTTCATTTTTTCAATTTATTTATTAGGTTTGAGATAGAAGTTGAACCAATATTTGCTTCAATGGCTTTGTATGATGGCAGAGTTAAGAAAAAGGTACATCTTTCATAATAAAGGCCCGGCCAAACGAACGCAACATTTCAACGCAACATCTTGCAACATTGTTGCGCGCAACTTGTTAACACGCGTTTGGCCACCCTGTTGCAACATGTTGCAACATGTTGGATCAAATTTGACCATTTTCAAACTTGATCCAACCAGTGTTTTTACCAGGATTTTCTGCACTGGGGTCCACAGGACCCATAGAGAAGCTAAAAGGGGGTCATGAGGGAGAAAAGCGGGTCACATTTTGTAGACACAATTTTTTAAGAATGAACTAGTGAGCAGTACGTCTGCGAACTTTTAGAGTTGTAAAACAATTCATTTTCTCCTACGCGTTTCGTGTAACTAACGCACACTTTGTCAGGGAGTTTTACAATACAACATAAGTGGCCTGTATATATACCTACATAAGAGACTAAAATAAATTTTACATTACATTACATAAAACCGCACCTACTAGAGCGGATTTGCATGTAGGAAACAGGCGAGGGTGTGCAAGGCGCGACATATTTCGTGCGTGACATAACTATTTGGGGCCCACAGTTTTAGCTAAAATTGACGAAGTGTGCGTTAGTCACACGAAACGCGTAGGATAAATTGCGCCCTTGGGACCCCTTGGGCTTATAATACAATGTAGTGCGTCATTTCCCGAAAAAGTTCCCCGCAATGCCGCGGTCTGGTAAGAACACTGTCCAACACCATCCATCATGTTGCAACATATTGCGCATTTGGTCAGCTCCTTCACAACTCGATCCAACAATGTTGCAAGATGTTGCGTTGAAATGTTGCGTTCGTTTGGCCGTGCCTTAATATTAAAGAAACACTGTCCCACTGAAATGTCAAAATTCCGCTTGCCTTATTTCCATGTTAAAATGTATATCGCCAAATGCCACCAAATATATACATAATGTAAAACTTAATTGGATAAAAAGATTCTATAGCAGGGGTGTAGCTAAGAAAACACTAAGCAGGTTCATTAACAAGCCCAGCTGGTTTTTCTGGCTTGTGCACCTTCAAAATCACCCCAAATCTTTGTTTTCTAGTAAAATTTCAGCCAGTGATAAGTTCTCTTTCAGCTGGTGAAATTAGCCAGTAGCCGGCTCTTAGCGACATCCCTGCTATAGAGCAAAGCAGAAGCAGTTACTGTAGTTTGGAGAAAAAGTGCAGGATACAAGGATGGAAGTGGATTAATTACATTTCATCATATTTGATTTTGTGACAGGTGGTCAAGAAATCAAAATTGCCATTCTTGTGGAATTTTGAGTTTTTTAGGTGTTATTTTGTCTCTTTATAGTAAATAATTATTTCTTTGCTTTCATCACTTTTGGCAATTTTTTCTTTTATTTCAAGATCATAAAGTAAGCTTATCCTGGCCATAATCATGAAAACACAATATTTCAGCCAGGGCAGTGTGAAAAGAAGTCCTTTTAAGTGCTTTAGCTAAAGTTGATTCGTTACTTATAATAAACATGACAAAGTGCTCACGATAGTTGTTTTTTTATTCACAAGGGAGCAAGTTTACTACTTCAGTCTGTGTTTATTTTGTGCACATTGATATACTGTATAGTTGGCTGTGTGCATTTGAGCAGTTTCAACTGAGTGGCAGACTGTTGTAGAACCAAAACAAAAGTAATCACTCTGTCCAATCACAACAGATGCAGACAATCCAACAGCTGATCATCAGAACCAGTTGAAACGTGCAACTGTCTCTTGTGCACTTCAAAACAAGCTTCCGATTATTCAATTTGCTAAGAAGTTGTTACAGCCACATTTGGAAAATCAAGATAAAAATAATGATTAACCAATCAATTTGCTAGAACAACTTGCTTCCAATCTCCCTGGACCGAGGGGTTTCCAAATATGGTACTAAGCAAAAAATGAATATTCGGAAGCTGTGAATGTGCGTTACATGTTTTGACCCACTTATGGGTTTCTGCCAGAACTCAAAGTACATGTAAATACACGTAGCTGGTACCAAGCTAGGCGGAAAAATGTGTGCAAGTAATTCACAATTGTTTTTTTTGTTCTGATTGGTTGATAAAGTGGCGCAAGGTTTTTTAGCCTCGAATAAGAAAGCGTAGCAATTCAAAACCAAAGCAAAATTTTACAAAATTACTTTCAACAATCATTTCATTTGAAAACTGCTGAGTCTATACATGTAACTGGATAAAACACAGCCATACATTATGGCAGTATAAGGGCCTTATATAAACTAGCAGTAGATTATGGAGACGCGTTTAAAGGAGTTTCCGGCGGAAATGAGCCCCCTAAAAAAAAAACAATAGGGGCGGCCATTTGGAAGACCGGCCACTAAAAAATCTCAAATTTTACTGCACATAAACCACAGGACCACCAACACGAAATTAGGATTGCATTCTTCGAATGCGATTATGATCTGACCAACAATTGGTTTTATAAAATAACTGACAGTAGATACTACGCGCGTTCTGATTGGTCAAAGACCTATTGACTATTGTGCCGGTAAACTCATGGAAAATCGCGCAAGAGAAACTGTAAAGTAAACAAAGTTCAATTTTCCGTTACCGCATCAACACAAGCGTGAGGAAAAAGAATTTCCCAACTCGAGCCGGTTTAGTGTCTTATTGCATATTGTGGTCTGTTGAGAAGATGAGAACAGAGGATTTGTTTCTTGTAAACAATAAGTTGCTGCTCAAACCTACAAAATAAAAATAAAAAATTTCCCACGTACGCAAGCAAAAAATGGCTTATCGACAAAAGAACACTAAGCTTATTTTAAAACTGATATCAACAACAGGAATATATTTTCAGCGATCAATGACAATCAAAACAACCTCGATATGTACTTTGTGAAGTTCACTGAGCTGAAGGTTTAGTGAAAAGCTCAAAAAATTTGAAACCCAAACAGCAAACAATGGCTTTCAAACTGAGCCGGGAAATTTTCGATTGAAATTCACTGAACTGAAGTTTATAAATGTTCCTACAGATCCTAAGATAACTTTTGCACAGTGGAATTAAAAAGCAAGGCTTAAGCTTATAGCTTTGTTGTTTAGGATAATTATTTTACGCCGATTCGATCCATTTATACGCTTTAATTTATATCGTGTTTTGTTTTTGAGATTTTTTTATGGAATACTTTTGTACCGGATGCAGTTTAAATTCTGATTATGTGTCCAAGCAAGGATGATCAATTAGCAAGAAGAAAATGAAGCTAACAAACATTATAGGTTTATGGTTGAACAAATTATTTCCATGAAATGATCAAACAATTCAGTTTGTTCCATCAAACCAATCTGACTCTCAGAACTGTAGGCTTAAAAACAATGAGCTTAGTTTTCATTCAGCACTTACATGCTGTAAAATGTAGAGAAGTACGGGCTTCACTGTACACTTCAAAGTAATAAATAAAGTCGAAAACAGTTTCAGAAGCTGAGTTTCTGGAACTAACCTTTATTCCAATTGAAAAAGTCTTGATAAGAAAGCAATATCTTTGAATCCAACATACGCCATAAAAATTGTAGGCTTCCAAACTTTCCTCGTGCATTCAGGTTTGCGGCGACAGTTTCCGGACACAATTCTCTGGATTTCCAATTGAAAGAACTTTTGAATCATTGAATATATTTTCTTCTTTCAGCCGATAAATTTCAACTGACGAATTTCAAAGCGCTAAAACTTTTCATCACTTTCGTTGAACCCGTGAATTTGTCAGTGCAGCTTTGTCAGTGGCATTGTGTAAAGTTCATTTATTCTTTCAGCCGCTTTGATTGGTTTTCCCGCATCATCCGATGAATGTAATGAGAATAAGCTACTTGATCGGCACAAAACTACAACAAAGTTCTCTCTTTCCAAACGCTTTCCATAGTTATTTCATAAAAACAATAGAACACATTTTCTATGAGTTTACCAGCGTTATAAACCAACTTGGGATGTTGGGAGAACACTCGAAAAGCTTGTAAATCACTCGCCTGTGGCTCGTGATTTACAAGCTTTTCTTGTGTTCTCCCAACATCCCGCGTGGGTTTATCACGCCGGTAAACTCATAGAAAATGTGTTCTATTGCTTAAATAATAAAAAAAAATTTTTTTAATTTAAAATCTTTAAAATTTGAGGTACATGTAGGCTCCATAAAATTCTTGTTCATTCTGTATGTCCACAATTTAGTCCAGAGCTGTTAATTAGTAATAAGTAATTATTAGTAATTGGACTGAATGGAGTACAGTTCAGGCAGTAATCAGGCAAGTACGCAATTTCAGTTGCCTGAACCTGTAGCGCAAGGACAATTTAAAATCATGAAAATGCATGATTATCCTTGAATTGTACGACACAAAGTCCATTTACCGGTACTAAAATATTAATCGCATAAATAACAAAATTTGAGATTTTTACATCTTAAATGTATTTGAACTTTATTCTACTAAAAAACGTCAGGTGTATTTTTTTTTTATTTTTCTATTATCTTGAAACCTGTAGAGAAAGAGCAAAAAAAGCCCATTTACGTGCACCTGATTGATGCACAGGGAACATAGATGTCCAATTACAGCTGTCCAATTATGTACAAAAAGTTGTGATTGGACAGCAGTAATTGGACACCAATGTGACCTCGCTCCAATTAGGTATGAAATAGGCATGCGGATGACCATTCACAATCAAAAAATTTTATATTGTTACGATTAAATCTCACTAACTGTTATTCTTCCTTTTTCATTGATTTACCACACTACAGATATCAGAAACTTTCTACTTTGATATGAACAGTGAGTGGTGCAGAAAGCTGGTGAAGGAGCACAATCCCCGTACTGATATCTCCACACTTAGCCGCTCCGCAATATTTTCCATCACATATCCTTCAACAGACGTGTTTCTTGTTATCAAGTTGGAAAAAGTTCTACAACAGGGAGACATAAGTGAATGCGCAGAACCATACTTGAAGGACACTGAAAACTCCAAGGTTATTTTTACTTTTATTTTTTTGTTTTATGTTTTATTACACCTTTGACTCCCAAGAGTGCCAAAAAATTAAAATTCAATAAAAATACTCAAATTTTTATTTTGTTAAATTTTGAAAAACAAAATTAATGATACCATGCAAAAGTACTGCTGAAGAGGTTTTGTTTGAATAGTCATCATCGTCCACAGACTCAAAGGTTAGTAAGAACAACAGTACTACATGTCTTCATAATTGACTCTGGGAGTGAAAAGGTTAACTTGGTACTTCACACTAAGAGTGCTCAACCACTGAGACAAAGACATTTTGGTTCCTTCTGCATGTAATGAAGCACGAATGACATAAAACAAAAGAAACAAAAGACAGAAAACAATATAACTCCAAAACAAGACTAAAATACAAAACCTCACAAACATAGAAACACAATGTGTTCTGGCCACGCAGAAATACCCGACATTTTATTTCAGTGCACCTTTTGTTTTTTGGCCTTTCAAAGTTATGCTAAAAATACAATGTAGGTGACATTGCCAGGGCTTTAAAGTTAGCCTTGAACTTTTTTCAGGTTCTGACATGTTCATTTCCAGAAGGGCTAGAACAGAGCATGATTTGTTTCTCTTTCAAGAATTGGTTGATTTTTGTCTCTTAAGTTTGCATAATTTTTAATTAGTATTATGCTGCAAATAAGTTAATTAATACTAACCGTGGTTTTGACCAAAAAAAGGTTATTAAAATCCCCACAATACTGCCCCTTTAAGCACTTTTTTAAAACTTGTTTTGTTCACTTTCAAAAGTAGTGGTCAGTATGAGACCTATGTCTGGGAACGATTTTTCCCTTTGCGACGCCATAATTGGGTGGAGTTTGTCGTTGGTTCTTGTCCTTGCTTCGAGGGTTTTTCCCGGGTACTCCGGTTTTCCTCCCTCCACAAAAACCAACACTTCCAAATGAAATTCCAGTTTGACTCAGAAGCAGTGGAAGAAACAGGGTCCCACTTTGTTGATTTCCACTTAAATTGCCATTGATTTGTTATTTATGATTATTGCATTCACACCACAGGGTCCAGAGGAGCTCTACATGTATTTGATCGTACAAGACAATATTTTCTTCGAATCATCGCTGATTGCGTTACACAAAATATGTACAGTGGGCCAAATTACTAAGGGCGCAATTATCTTTCGGAAAGCGAAGCTTTCCAAACAAGGCACGAAGTGCCGAGAGAAAAGAACGGAAAGGGAGGAAACTTGTACCATGTGACGAGTTCGATGTGAACCGCATCATCTGGTGACGGAAGTGGCAATGACCGGAAGTGCAGTGAGCCGTTACTAATTCAAAATTTAAAACATCAGCTGTGGAGGAAAAACAAAAACATGGAAAATTCTTCTTTGAAGAGGTCTGCTGATGCAAGAAAATCCGCCTAAGAAGAAAAAAAAATTATCGGGCAGGACAAAACATGCTTACGTTTCGAAATGGTATAAAGATTATTGAAAATTTAACGCGTATTTGATTTCTTTTGGTGTTTAAATGGAAGCAGTCGCCAGACTGTCGAAATTGCCAACAGAGATGTTTATTTAGTATAAACAGCGAGCTTCCACGCAGCTATAAAACATAGCAAATGGAAGCTAAAATTACAACCTTGACTGAGACAAACTTCAACTCTCTTCAAGTTGAACAGCTTTTTAAGCTACAGCTCTCTCTGCTATAAAGCTTGAATCCTGAAAATTAAAATCCTGCAAAGACAAAACTAAAATAGCTGGGCCCAGCATGACATTACAAATAGCAATAAAGACATTCACGCCAACAGATCATTTCAGATCCTGTCATGTCCGGTATTTCAGAGAGAAAAGTTAAAGAAATTTAAATGGCTTTCTTACATAAAAAATCTACATGCCAATAGTGGCGAAAACAACACACCAACCGCCAGGCAAAAAGGGAGGCTAAAATGAGGTCAAAAACTACAAGCGCAACACCACGGGAAACCACAACCGACAGACTTGACCTCTAGTCCGTTGCACGCGGCATTTGAAAGGTTTTAAAACCCAGTCTACACTAAAATCCTTCTTAAAGACTAAATGTAGAATACCCATTTTACACTACAAGAGTAGAATTTGTGAAGAATTTCAGCAGACTTCTCAAGATTTACATCTTAAAATTCCGCGAAACTGCACACGGGCAATCGAATCATAACCTTCGGTGGATGCGATAGCGGCTGAAAAAACTTCCGATCATGCGCACAATACCTGATGGCGTCATTTCCGTCACCAGATGTTGCGGTGCACATTGAACGAAAGCGATGCTTTGAAGCCGTAAATTTCTGT
The DNA here is from genome assembly GCA_024195265.1 of Dendrophyllia cribrosa. Lineage (NCBI taxonomy): Eukaryota > Metazoa > Cnidaria > Anthozoa > Scleractinia > Dendrophylliidae > Dendrophyllia > Dendrophyllia cribrosa. Next base: position 12,768,312 of record JAJLRJ010000013.1, on the reverse strand, counting down.
CGCTGCAAATGTAGGTTTACCGACTGTTTTCGATGGATTTCTTCGATATTTCATTAGAATATAGAAATTAAAATGAGGTGTTTTTATTGAATTTCGTCTGAGTTACAGGGATTTGAAAAAATGTGCCCAAATCAGTTTCCTCCCTTTCCGTATTCTTTACTGTACACCGATTTCTCAGCTTCCGAGCCCGTAGTAATTTGGCCCGCAGTACATATTTTGTGTAACGCAATCAGTTTAACTTTCAAGACGGCGACAATTCGAAGAAAATAACGTCTTGTCGATCAAATAGAGCTCCTCTGTACCCTGTGTTCGCACAATCCTAATCTTGTATTGGGTGTCCTGTGTAGTAGCCGGATTGAATTCAGCTTTCCTCTGTTTCTCTGTTTCGATGCCACTTTAGCCTCCCCTCCCCCTCCCCTCCCCCTCCCCCAGAAGATTATTTCTTCTTTTCAGGGGCAAACCTGGCAGGAACTGGTATCTACTTTCAATGGCATCTCCCGGAATGTTTTAACATACAGACCTTGTTTTGTGTGAATGCATTTTCCTAATGGTTGATTATATAATGTATACTGTAAGTTATAAGTTACAATTTTTTTTTACAACTTGCCTGTCAACATATTCTATTTATATTTACATATATGGTAAACAGTGTAGTTGTGGGTTGGGAGACATTAGAGCACAGCACAAAGAATGCACCATGTACATGTAACAGTAGCCTGCGGACAGGCTTCCAGTCGGATGGCGGGGTCATACGAAGAAGGGAAGCCTGCACGCACCCTTCAAAATCGTGGCTGCCGCCCACAAGAACCCGCAGATTTCTTAGCTTGTCAACTGTCAAATTTTAACCATTCGCAGGCCTAGCTTGCTTAGCCTTCTGTCGTTAACTTACTGAGTAAGTTAACGACAGAAGTGATAATTTAGGAGGAGAGAAACAAATTTCGCCCTTTGAAATATATTATTTTCAGTTGAGACTGAAAATGTTTCAATTTGCATATGTCAAATTAAAGTAATTTGAAACCTTTCCTTGAGTAACGCATAACGAAGCTATTTCATAAAACATCTCGCGATCAGACACCACGAAATATATCCATTTTTTCCCCTCTGTATCCGAAACATAGAAAAGAAAATTAAATGAAAAAGTGATTGCTTTAAGGTTATTTTAGCCCAAGAAACATTCACTAGCGTTTTGTATCCAAAATTTGGATGCAGACATTCGATATTCTGAAACTCGCGTGCAGCCTCCTCTTTGCCGGCGCTTCGCGCCATTAAATAGCGCCCCTGACAAGCCAGGAGCCTGTTCGCAGGCTAATGTAACAGTATCTTTACTTATCCAGTCTTTTGTAAATTGGCTTATTTGATTTGATTTCTTTTTTTTAACTACCCTAGCATCGAGAGAAGATGCGTTTAGCTGCTGTAGCAAACTGTGACAGGCTTGGCAAGTATCGCATGCCTTTTGCATGGACTGCCATCCATCTGGTGGACATTATAAGTGGGAAGTCAGCAGGAACTGATCCAGGATCAGTTCAGGAGAAGGACCATGCAGCTGCAAGTACAACTCGAAAGGTACAGCAAGTAACCTACTGTTAAGTACATGTAAGAGTTACAAATTAACTCACTGACTCCTAGTTTTAGGGAAAAATGGTAATTTGAAGCCACTGATGTGTTTTTTTTTTTACCACTGAACGGATAAATTGCGGCATGCATTTTTTGAATGAGAAAAAGATAAACCAGCATGGGCCAATTGAGCCAATCTGGCCGAAAGGTCCACCTGTAATTTTACCAAAAACACAAAATACATTTTGGCTGCTATATACAGTGTGTACATGTACATGTATTATATGATTTGTCAGGACAAGAATGTGGGATGTTTTGGCCTAATTTATCTCTTTTACTAATTAGCTAATGTTAACCATCCATTTTAGCAACAAAATGCTGTTTTTGTCGCAAACTGAATCACAATTTGACAGTGAAAAATGTCAAAATATGACATTAAGGCCCTTTATGCACCCAGCCCTTCATTAATGGTTGGTAGTTACATTGTATTTCATGAAAGAAACAATAATTTTTTTGATAGTTTTCCTGTCTTGTTTTATTTAACAGCAATCAAGTATGATAGATTCACCATCTGTGATGCTTCGTTCCAGCCGAGGATCAATTTACGAGACTCGCAAGTCACTTCATCTGGCTGATGGTGCTGAATTTGAGCCTGTCCCTGACCTTACAAACTTTAGACCTGTCACTCTAACAGTCAGCAGTTTTTTCAAACAGGTATACTGCAAAGTGATTCCCCTGGGAGGGAGGGAGGGAGGTACTCCTCAAAATGTTTGGTGGTGGGGTGTGTACCCATTTCTGACCAAAATATGTTACTTATTAACCCTTTAACTCCCACGTCAATTATGGAGACATGTAGTGTAGTTCTAACTTTTGAGTCTGTGGATGAAATCCTATGGTGTGGCCATTCAAATGAAACCTCTTCAGCAGTAGTTTTGCATGGTACCATTTGTTCTAACTTTTGAGTCTGTGGACGAAATCCTATGGTGTGACTATTCAAATAAAACCTCTTTGGCAGTACTTTTGCATGGTACCATTTGGTTTTTAAAATACAAAATGAATTTGGGATTTTTCTTGAATTTTGACTTTTGGCACTCTTGGGAGTGAACTCGTGAATATGCGAGGCGTTGAACAAGTTATAGCAGTGGAACAAAATTTCACTGTATCACTCGATCTGCTGTTAATATTGCATGAGCCTCTGGTCAATGTGTACTGTTGGGTCTCAAAATGGGTATCAATTTAGGGGTATGGTGTGTAAATGGGTATCAATTTAGGGGTAGGATGTATAAATGGGTATCAATTTAGGGGTATGGTGTGTAAATGGGTATCAATTTAGGGGTATGGTGTGTAAATGGGTACCAATTTAGGGGTAGGATGTATAAATGGGTATCAATTTAGGGGTAGGATGTGTAAATGGGTATCAATTTAGGGGTAGGATGTGTAAATGGGTATCAATTTTGGGGTAGGGTGTGTAAATGGGTACCAATTTAGGGGTAGGGTGTGTAAATGGGTACCAATTTTGAGGTAGGGTGTGTAAATGGGTACCAATTTAGGGGTAGGGTGTGTAAATGGGTACCAATTTAGGGGTAGGGTGTGTAAATGGGTATCAATTTAGGGGTAGAGTGTGTAAATGGGTATCAATAATTATTTAGGGGTAGGGTGTGTAAATGGGTACCAATTTAGGGGTAGGGTGTGTAAATGGCTATCAATTTAGGGGTAGGGTGTGTAAATGGGTACCAATTTAGGGGGAGGGTGTGTAAATGGGTATCAATTTAGGGGTATGGTGTGTAAATGGGTACCAATTTTGGGGTAGGGTGTGTAAATGGGTACCAATTTTGGGGTAGGGTGTGTAAATGGGTACCAATTTAGGGGTAGGGTGTGTAAATGGCTATCAATTTAGGGGTAGGGTGTGTAAATGGGTACCAATTTAGGGGTAGGGTGTGTAAATGGCTATCAATTTAGGGGTAGGGTGTGTAAATGGGTACCAATTTAGGGGTAGGGTGTGTAAATGGGTACCAATTTAGGGGTAGGGTATGTACATGGGTATCAATTTAGGGGTAGGGTGTGTAAATGGGTACCAATTTAGGGGTAGGGTGTGTAAATGGGTACCAATTTAGGGGTAGTGATTTAAATTTTTGTATTGTTTTCAACCTCTGGTTAGCAACCACTCACCCTTATTTTGATATCACTGCAATAATTGCAAATTGAATAATCTGATACCCTTGGAAGGACTGAGTCAATGTATTCATAGAAAACTACTTTTAATTAATCTTATTTTGTATAATTTATTATGTGTATGGAAACTGATTAGTGTTTCAATTATTTTTTGCCTTTGTTAAGGAATCAGATAAGTTGAAAGATGATGACTTGTACAAATTCTTAGCTGACCTCAAAAGACCATCATCAGTACTAAAACGTCTCAAGTGCATTCCAGGTAATTCTAACGTTGCAACCTACCTCACAAGTTTAAAATGTCAATCCAGAGCTAGCAGGCATATGTTTGAGTGGGCAAGCAATGTGTATTTCACAAGCAAAATTGTCAAGGCACTATCTGAAAGCAGGGGAATATTGGAGAGAGTAGAAAATGCAGCTGAGAGGTGGGCTTCATGAGAAGCATGGGGGGGGGGGGGGGGGGGAGATGGAGAAGGAAGCCCAACTCCTTTTTATAGTACATTTTTGGTGGCTAAACATAGGAATGAATTCTAGCACTTGCACACCCCTAGAAAATTCCTGAGGTTGTCTTGTGGTCTAGTTGTTTGTATGATGAACTTCTGTTCAGAGGTTCCTGGGTTTGAATTCTGGTCTCTGCAATCCTGTTGTTTCATTGGAAAAGAGAACATTTAAAATGTTATACATGTATTACTGGCGTAACCTTGTAAGGACAAGCATCCCATCCACAGAAATACTCCAAGTCACTGCATGCTACAGAGATCAACACTGCCAGCTTTATGTATGGCAGCCTGACACTTGGCTCATAAAATGACTTTACATAATAATTTATTATATATTACCTACCTGGTAGGAACAACGTCATCTGATATGACTCTAAAGATGGCTTTCCCTCAAGCTGTCAAAACTTAAAAGAGGCTTAAGCCATTCGAACAGATAGCTGTTAGTATCGTTTTTGCGTGAGAGCTACATGTAGGTCACAAATTTTAGTGGCACTTTAAAAAGTCAAAAGGTGTATTTGTCTCAATGGAAACCCAAAAATAATTATCCATTTTTAAAAAAATTAAGTTTACTTGTAAGTACACTGAAACTATAGACAAGTGTCTCTAACTACAGATGGCCAGGATGAACACTGAAATGGATTGCAACTTGAAAATAATGGGCCAATTTTGTAAAGTTAGTTCTACGTGTTTTGGAAAATTTGCGAAAAACTGATTGTGGTTTGTTCCTCCTTCAAGAATTCACTTGTCAAGTGTTCTCTTCTTGTTGTTCTTAGAGCATTTTGTGTTTGAAATAAGATGATCAGTTTTAATTGAAGGATTGAGTTTGAGCCAATAGCATAAAAACTACCATGACATAGCCCTTAAAGTCATCAACAACGGTCATTTTCTAGGAGTATGCTCATCCAGACAATCACAATAGACAGACCACTGCAGAGAGGAGGGCTAAAGGAAGTAAATAGTTATCAATTAATCAATAAAACAAAATTTAAGTGTTAAAGTTGTATGATCTTAACAAAAGCTTAATTTAAATCTTGTAGGAACACTGAAGCTTGACATTTCCCCACCAGGAGACAAACCACCTTACTGCTTAACTTCTGAGTTACATCAGGTATTCAGCAAGTGCTTCCTTACCTTGAAAATCACACAATTAACTCTGTGACCAGTAATTTTATTGTTGAGAATAACCCATAAATTTCCTACTGAGCATTTGCTCTTAAGAAAGGAAATGGGGACCATATGAGGCAAAGAAAAAAATATTTTACCTCCATGGAATTTTAAACTCTACCATTTGAACTATGAGTCCACATGGGAGCAGATTGTAATTTGTAGAAATCCCGGAGAATAAGACTTATTGCACTGAAAATAACTCCTCCTATTACACTATGGACACCAAATGGTGGATCTGGAGGTCTTTTCTGTAGGGGTAGTTGACTTTAAAATGAAATTTTCTGTAATGTTCATCAAAATTTTACAGTTTTGGAATGGGCATATTTCAAGTTTGTGGCACTAAATTTTCTGGAATTTACGAATTTTGCACAATTTCTTCATGTGAATAAAAAAATTAAGAAAAAGCTAAAAAAAAAAGGAGTTAAAAAGGAAAGAAAACAAGGTAAGCATGATTCATTCATCATACAGTCACGTGTAACTTGTCAGCTTGATGAACTAGTAAGTATAGTCTTCTTACAATTAGCCCAGTTCAAGCTTTCTAAAACATTTTATTTCCTTTTAGTTGATGTTTTAAAAATTGCAAACAAATTTGTAAATTACATGTTGCAAAAACTAAACATGGCAAGATAAGTGACATTTGTGAATAAATTATTTTTTAGGTTAACCCGTATCCGGATGGGCAGGGGCGGCCAACCAAAGAAATTGAAGAGTTTGCACCCAAGGAAGTGTTTACCCCTTATCTTACATACAAGTAAGCCATCAGTACATTCTCTGTTATTATTATTAATTAATAATATAATGTAGATTATACATGTAATGTTAATAGCATAAAACAAGAAGCTGTACACAGCTTGAACTTGTGGTGTCTTAAACCCATTGATTCCCGAAAGTTTTGAGTACTTTTATGGAGAAACATATTAAGCTGTACACAGCTTGAACTTGTGGTGTCTTAAACCCATTGATTCCTGAAAGTTTTGAGTACTTTTATGGAGAAACATAAGCTTAAAATTATGTCTAAAACGTAAGACTACACTACATTTACTCACGCCTTGCATTGTCTTGAAAACTTGTATGCTGTAATTCTTTCTTCTGCTGCTCAAGTCAACACACAGATGGATTTTGCAGCCATCTTGAAATCAAGAGCGAGATCACGAAGTTGCGTGTCAACCAATCAGACCACTGATTCAAAAACTAAAATATGCATGCATAAATTTGCATGCACTAAATAAATGTGACACAAGTAAAAAAAAATGCAGCTGAATTTATAACTTGTCGGCTACGCCACGAGTAATAACTTTTTGTAGTGACTGGTAATACAGCAGGGGCCCATTTCTCAAAAGTCCTGATAGCTTTTCAGGCCCGGAATGCTATTTTACTGTGTGCAATGTTTACATTAAAGATGTACCATGTAAATTTTGGTTTTCTGAAAGCTAAGCAATAAAATCCTATGTGTGTGTTGACGAAACACCGCCATTCTATAGATTCTGAATTTAAAACATACATGTAGCTCTGAAAGTAAGTCTGCTCAACACCTTTCGTTTGAATCAGTTCACACTTACATGTACTTATCTTTATCATGATATATTTTTTTCAGGAACCTGTTGTATGTGTATCCTTTGAGTGTGAATTACACCAGCCGCAGTACCTCAGCCAGGAATATTGCAGTCAAAGTTCAATTCCTGGCAGGAGAAGAATTGTCACCACTTGAGGTAAGACATGAGAATCAGGAATAGCGACTCAAAACAGCTCCAACCCTTTCATTCCCTTATATACCTGGGTGATAATTTGTTTAACAGCAAGGCAATTGATCTGCAACAACCAGCTTGAATGCGATGCGATGCAAAATATACAATGTAAACAAGACCAGACAAAAAGCCATGGGATGCCCTGGCCGCTGGTCACAAACTGTCACAAAGCAGACCATTGACCACATTGACTTGAGTTCAACTTTGCCTAAATTGCATTAAGCCACATTTACAGTAAAGCCCTGGAAAAAAGATTACATTTATCTGTATGAACCTTGCACCACATTTCCCCTACTAATTAAAAGCTGTGAACATAGCAAGGCATGATTTTTGTTGTTTGTTTTCAGTGTGTGTTTGGCAAATCAAGTACTGCTGCTTTGCAGTCAGAAGCCTGGTCAGCTGTAACTTATCACAACAAGTACGATGGTATTTTTATTACAAGCTCATTTTCTTAGGTCCCGTCCACACGTACATGTATACGTTTATGTTCGTAAACGCATATTTGTTTATCTAAAACGCTCCTGTCCACACAAAGCCAGCCATCGTTTACGATTCGTTTTCACCTGTCCACACGTACAGTGTAAACGCTAAAACGATACGTAAACGCTTCAAATCTGAATTGAGCATGCGCAGATAAGTCCGCCATATTGGATATCTGCTCTATTTTCTTTATTTGTGGACTGGGTTCGAATCTGTGACATCAGCGTTTACGAAAATATCTGTTTACGCTGTTCACACGTAAACGGGTAAATGGCGTTTTCGAAAATATCCACTTTGGAGAACGTTTTCGAAAATATCCGTTTAGGGTGACCGTTTCATCGTTTACGTGTGGACAGGAGGCCTAAACGCATAAAAAATATGCGTTTACGAACGTAAACGTATACGTGTGGACGGGGCCTTAGTTTAGAGGAAATGCTAGCATTACACTGAGGATGGTGCAAGATGGAAATTTGAAAGCAATTGTTTAATAAGGCACTAGAATTTTGTTTTGTGAGCATAATTCCATAATATATTTTCCTGGCCCAGGATTATAAAAAGAAGAAAACATCGACATTCTAATTTATTAATATATAATTTTAATGGCCACCCCAATTTTGATTCATTAAATTTTGAGACCTTGTGAGCAATTCCTGAAATTAAGGACCCTCCTTAAGTAACAGACTAACCAATCTTAGGAAAATTGGAAGAGAAACTTATTTGTCTAATAGTTGTTCCCTTACAAAGCAATGCTCTGATGTTACAAAAGCTAAGATACACTGTTGACTGTGGTGGTGCAGTACTTTGAAAAATATTTTACCCAACTTCAGTAGTTAAAGGGCCAGTAAAAATAAGTCCTGTTTTAGATTTCCCTTAATGAGCACCCAGGACTGACATGACAGTTTGGATTTCCTGCCAGGGTGGGATGAAAATGAAAAAATCAGCTTGCCCTTCGGGCAAGCTGCTGCTTTAGTTTACTAGCCCGGAGCTCTGAAGAGCTAGCCCAAAAGTAAATTAATTATTAAAACAAACAAATTTAAACAAGAGATGAATATTACACCAAGAGGCAAAAAATCTCTAACTGTGTTCGCTCCCGACGGCGAACGTTGCGGAATAAATTATAAATTACGAGAAAAACTTATTTTTGCGCTGGTTATGAAAGCTATGATCAATTGATCAATGAAACTAGTACTCTTATTCGCAGTCTTTCGTCTTTGGATAACGTAAAATATCTTGCAAACCCTTTCGGAAGTTTGATACAACAAAAATAACACATTTTATATTACGTGACTTGCTTGCGAGTATCAAGAGATTAAATTACGCACGCTGTTCTACGCGTACACGGCAAACGGCAGCTTGTAGTTTATTATCCTTACTTTTCCTCGAATCGTAAAATGAATCAACCCACTAGAAAAATCGAAGTTAATTCACATGTTCATGAGTTTGAGAAACGTGAAACTACTCACTTTCCCATGGAAATGGCAAACGGCAGACGGCAAAAATATTTGCCGTTCGTGGGAAAAACAATCTATCCAGTATTAAATTAATGCAACGACTGTATCGGCAAATGTTCAAGTTGTCTAGCTTGTTTAAAGAAAACGGTCTTAATCGACAAGACAGATCCTAACTGGTTTACTTTGAACTTAATACAATGAAAACAACAGCGATTTTAAAGACCTAAAAGCAGAGGAGTGAGAAGACAGATTACGGCCGCAACTGTACATTATAATTATTTACGAAAACGCATCATTCAATTCCATTTCTTTTGTTCGCCGTTGATATTTTCTTACATTTTTAAAATGTTCCTCACATTCACTTTCACTAGAGAACTGTTTATTACACACTTCTAAGTTCTTATTTTAATTCTAATGATGAGAAAAGGCAACAAATATTGCTTGCCGTCGGGCAAACTCCGACAAAAAAACACTAGCCCGACGGGTCGCTTCACTAGCCCCGGGCTATCGGACAGCGCTTTTGTCGCGCCCTGCCTGCATATAAATTTGAATTTCCACTTATTTAATAAGCAATCAGGACTAACATTGCAATTTGGATTTCCTGCATACGAATGAAGTCTTTTATTATTTAGACCATGCAATGCACAAAATCCAAATTTGATGTCAGTCCTGGTTGCTAGTTAAATATGTCAAAATTCAAATTTATATGCAGGAAATCCAAGTTGCGACATAACACTGTGTTGTTCATTAAATATGCAGAGATCCAGGAAATCGAAGGGAAATCCTCATGTTTGCTGGCCCTATATTGCCACCTGAAAGCACAATAAATCTCCACCTTAATTATACACTTTAAATTGTCACTTATGTAAAACTGAAAGAAAGCTTGTTGTACCCAAAAGGGGTTAAAAATGTGTTTTGGGAACGTTGGGGTTTTTAGTTATAAGTTTCCTTCGTCAGTTGTAGTTGTCATGGCCAGTATTGTTTTGAGTATTAATCAGTAAGGCAGAGATTTGTGTCATTGTTTCTAAAACGTGGACAAGTTATTGCTTCTTTGATGCAATCAACTTTGCCAATAAGAATTGTGAATTACTTGTTAACGTGTTGTTGCTGTACATGCACCTCTTAGGGGTAAAAATAAATCATAGCTATGCCCATAATCCGTCAAGATTGTCTACCTTTTAGTGTCTTAAAATATTATTAATGGACAGTCCCATCATGATTTAAAATGAGAGTCCCCCCTCCCAAATCGGGAAAAAAACAACATTCATTATGCACTTGAATAGTCTGAGTTGCTGGCTTTGATTTCAGGGCTCCAGATTTTTATGAAGAAGTGAAGATCAAGTTACCAGCTCATTTGACGTGCGAGCACCACCTGCTGTTCACATTTTATCACATCAGCTGCTCAACAGGAAAGAAACCTGATGAGAAGGGACCAATTGAAACACCCATTGGATACACGGTACAATGAGCTTAACCCTATCACGGCTACAATGTAAAACATAATAAAACAGTACCTCAAGAGAGTACTTTAAAAATTTCATCCAGAAATTAAAAGATTGAACCACCATGTACAGCAAACTAAAAAGTGTCAAAGGAAGGTACTGCTCAGTAGTTTTCATTTGAATGGTGACACTTTTGGATTCCATCCACAGACTCAAAAGTTAAGAACCACCTTGTACAGCATAACAAACAGCACCACAGGAAAGTACTGCTCCGTAGCTTTCATTTAAAGGGCTAAGAGCATAACCAACCTATGTTGAATTCTAGTCCTTTTTTTATCTTTTCTCACTCAGATTTGCCTCATTTTATCGTACAGCTGTACAACGAATAATATCACAAACCCTTGTCGAATTTGCACAAACCCTTCAGTTGGGAATTTGACTAATTTCACCTGAAAAAAGTAGAATTCTGGCCCTCTAGTGCTTTGACTGTACATTCAGAGCACAATTTCATTGGCAACGACCTGAACGAGACAACATGGCTGAACAGCATACAACCCAGTGGATGAGCACTGGTTTAAACCATGTTTAAGGCTCGTGTGGTGATGGAAGGACATCATGAAGTCCGGAAATCCTTAAGTCCCTGGCACCTCTCAAAGAATTGACTGCGTGTCCTTGCCTCCTCGGCCCAAAGCACTAATTCAGCTTTCGAGGTGAAAATGAGCCGTTGTGGACTAGATGAGTCGGCGGGAAAGTCTGGAATTATTTCGGATCAGAAAAGGGGCAGCGTTGTGAGTTGTGGGCCATTTCCCATCCTGTGCCGTGGTCGAAATGCCCGATATCCAAAGTGCTTCCAGACTTACAATATTTTGTCATAATTTTCGGGCGGGAAGGTCCATTTCGGTTTTGCCATAGAATTTCCCAACATGCTTTGCGACAGTGGCAGAAGGGTTTGCTATGTGTGGTCGGGCACTTGAAATACAGCTTTGGGCAGCTCGAAGTGAGTTCTTGCTGGCTGGCCGAAATTGGGCAAGGCAGGCGAAGGCTATGAGCCGGCAGAGGAGGACCGGGAGTGCTTCCTAGGAGGTCCGTAAGGGAGATGGCGCAAAACTAAGTGGCTGACTATCGGCGATAAAATGAAGCGATTTTGAGGAAATGAACTTCGGTTTGGGATATTTTCTTGAGTGAGATGTCACACTTTAGGATTTCATCCACAGACTCAAACGTTAGAACCACCTTGTAAGCATAACAAACAGTAGCACAGGAAAGTACTGCTCCGTAGCTTTCATTTGAATGTCACACTTTAGAATTTCATCCATAGACTAAAAAGTTAGATCCATCTTGTACAGCTTAACAAACAGTACCATAGGAAAGTACTGCTCGGTAGCTTTCATTTGAATGTCACACTTTAGATTTTCATTCATAGACTCAAAAGTTAAAACCACCTTGTACAACATAACAAACAGTACCACAGGGAAGTACTGCTCAACAGCTTTCATTTGAATGTTTACACTTGAAAATTTCATCCATAGGTCTACTAAAAAAGTTAGACAACAAACAGTACCTCAATAAAGTAGTGCTGAAGAGCTTTCATTTGAATGGTCACATTTCACTCACAAATTTCAAAGTTACATTATTCAAGGTTTGGTTCTGAGTAGTGTGAGGGTTAAGTTAACCCTATGACAGCATTTTAGTGTTTCCATGACACCATTGCTTAGTTCTCGAAAGAAATACAGATGGTTTGATTTATGAAAACAATAGACCAATTTCGATATATTAAAATTCAACTTGAAACAAAAGACATCACTAGGAGGCTTAGGGAAATAAACCATATAAATCCTACTATCATTCCCCTAAGCCTCGCAGTGATGTCTTTTGTTTCAAGTTGAATTTTAATATATCGAAATTGGTCTATTCCATGCAATATGTTAATTCGAACGTATAGATTGTCTCCTCTCCTAGGCCGGTTTTGCTCCACCAAACACACTATATGTATAACTCTTTAATCGCTTCGCGTACGTATTTATGAGTTGAAAAATATGTTTACATTTTACCCAAATCACCATCTTTTTTAATGAGGCTTAAAAAAGGAGGTTTAACCCCCTTGTTAAGTGTCTTTTGTGATGCTAGTAGAATTGTTCCCATTACTCAAATGCTACTGTCAATTAATTTTTTAATAGTGGATTCCTGCTCTAAGAGAAGGCCGGCTGTCCTTGGGTGAATTTCATCTTCCTGTGTCATTGGAGAAACCACCTCCAAGTTACAGCATGCTCTCACCAGAGGTAACTAACACTCTTTGTAACCTACAATCTTGGTCCGAAGTGTTGGGCTACTTAACCTTTTAACCCACCAATTGTCTTTGTCATCACCTCCCCCGTCCCCCCCACTCCCCCATACAATGTTGATTTTTATGCATACAACCAACCACAACGTCTCAACGTTTTATTGGAGGGGAGAGGGGTGGGGCGAGGGGAGGGGCGAGGCGCAGGAAATGGAACGATAGTTTTTCTCTTCAAAAGACTTTGTCATTGCGTAGTATTTGCTTTAGTGTCGTAAAGTCTTTTGTGTAGCATTGTAGTTTTTTGGAATTTTAGAGTTTATGCATGCCAACGTTTTAAAAACAGTTTACTATTTAAAACATCTTGGTGGAGGGAGATACGCAATATGTAACGCTTTGCAACAACCAGGGGCTCGATTCACTAGGTTCTCCTAAATTAAAATGATTTTTTTTTTTTAAATAATTGAAATACAAAAGTCTATTAACAAAAACCAATATGCACTGTAGGATTCATCTCAAATTAGGAGAGCTTTATAAATAAATGTACCTGGGTTTTGAATGACAGATCTTGAGGTTGTATTTAAAATAAATTATGATGACTGGCCTGTATTTTAAATTGCCATAATTATAAATTGTCTTGTACAGGTTCAACTTCCTGGGATGAAATGGGTGGAGAGCCACAAGGGTGTTTTCCATGTCGCTGTCAGAGCTGTTTCTTCCATTCACCCTCAGGTAAACAGTCCTTGGACCTCTTTCTTATCCGTTTTGTCTGCTCTGCCTGCAGAGTGTGCAGTTTGCAACTCGCCGTCAAATTTAAACGTGCCGCAGCTATTGTTATTTCGAATTTATCTTGGTAAAAATTTTATAGTATACCTGCGCTATTGAGAATTTGCCAACTGCAAAAGGCATTTGGAATTTGAGGACAGGAAATAAAAGAATACAATTAAAACATTTACTGACAATGAGCCCATAGAATCTGGATAAATCCATTTCTTTCTTGTTTTCAGGAAGTACACATTCACAAATTTCTGAAGACTTGCCATCAAATCGAAGGACGTGTGACGTCATCACCCAGCCGTAGTTCTGAAGGAAACCTGGAGACATTGTTGAGAAAGAGCATTGTGGACCTGTCCAAGGCTCGAGAGGAACCTCTGGTTAGGTTTTTGTACCTTGTTTTGGACAAGCTTATTCTGCTGCTTGTCAGACCGCCTGTTATTTCAGGAACTGTAGGTATGAACCACAAGATCTTTGTTTGTGTTAAACTTCCAGGTACAGTGAACAACCACTGCAAGTTTCCTTTTGTAAAATAATGGTTGTATTTCTTTCACTGTTACTATAAGTAAAAAAAAAGATGTCTTTTAGTAAAAAGAGAAGTTCAATAGTACCCCAAAACAAAACCGAGCCTTTTTGCATACAGCCAACTATCCTTCCCTTGCCACCTCACCAGCTCACCACTTCGTAGATCCGCCAAAGAATTTTTAGTTAATTTTTAGCTCATTTAATTTTATTTATAATATTACCCTGTCCCTTTCCCTAAGCTACATGTAAGTATAAATCTATCTTTGTGTCAAATTCTAATATTCGATTGATCTATTTTACCTAATTTCATCTAATAATTCTAGCTAAATTTCGACATAATCCAGGCCTAAACAAGAGCAAAAATGGCATCTACCATTACGAAAGGCTTGTCGTGAGAAATGGTATCAACCGTTTAACTTTATAAAGGGAAATGAGCTCCGTCGCTATTGGTGGTTTGCCTAGCAGTCATGTTGGATGACAGATACAATAATATTTAATATTCCCAAAGGATGAAAAATTTCATTGTTCTGTCATCTGACATGGAACATGGCCGCCGTGCAAACCACCAATTGACTACCTTAAGACAATCTGAATCTGAGCGTGAATCTGAATCAGAGTGTGCTTGTTTTACAGTTAACATTGGCCAAGCAGCTTTTGAGTCACTGACACAGATTGTACATAGGCTTCATCAACTCCTTGAAAACAGCCAGGATGAACATGGCAGAAATCAGTTACTCGCGTCCTACATCACTTACGTGTTCTCTGCGCCTTACAACCACTCGCCAACAGCTTCTCCAGATCATTACCCAGGTTAGTTTAGTTTAAATAAGAGAAGGTTTGGAAAAACGTTTTAAAATGAATTACATGTATATTAGTGATAAAGACGTTTCAACGACTGCATGTCACTATTTTCACTTTGACAGTGAGTATAATTATACAAGAAACAAATGTAAAAATATGAACAATACATTGCTAACAGTAAGTTAAGGTATGTAAGTAAATAATACACGGAAGCATGTTCGTTAATTAAACAAAACGTTTTGCCCAAATGGAGTCTGATTGAGTGTTTAATTTCGGTTTCTTGTGTCTGATGTGGAGCATCACATAGATGAGACATTCCAGTTTCCCACCGCATTTCTTTAGTATCCTGAATTGTTCTAAGTTACAGATTTATTGTTGTCACATTGTTCTCCTCACAAAGGTATTTTGTAATTTTAATTGCAAAATACGGATTCCGCGCATACTGATCCGTTGCTAACCATTTCTCATAACTTTGTAGAAACAGAAAGTTGTTTGGAGAAGAAATGTTTTCATTGTTTCAAAAAGGTGTAACATCACTTGTGAACAGTTTGGGAAAATTCAAACAGCTGCGGAAGCATTGCCTTTGGTTGGCTTCTAAGCTTTGTGAAAACTACGCGTTTAGCTGCATTATGCTCCTTCCTCTTTATGGCATCTAAAAACCAACAACAAGAAGCACAAAAAAAACAAGCAAAAACAACAAAAAGTTAATGCCAGTTGCTTAAAGGAACTGCAATGTTTGGACTGTTGTTGTAACTTCCAAAAGTCATTATTCCTCCCAAAGTTACTGTTCCCTGAAGATCACGGCTCCCCGAAAGAAAGAGTTGAAGAAACCAATAGAAAATGTATCTCGCTACTCTTTCTTGGATGAGATGTATGGCAATCTATCACAAGATTATTACCCAGCATTTTGTTAGGTCTCCATTTTGGTTCCATTGTGTCCATTTATTTTCTGAGTACAGTAAAACTATAAAGTAACGCGTTTCTCTGACTACAGATGGCCAGGATGGAAATGGATTACACCATGTGCTTTGGAAAATTTGCTGAAAACTGATTTTATGGGTTTTTCTTCCATCAAGAATTCACTTGATATATCTTCTTCCTGGTGTTCTAAGCACAGTTTCAGCCAAGAACATAAAAACCACATTTATAGCCTCTTTAAAAAATGGAGCAAGGTTTAGGTCTAAAGCAACGTCTTGTCTAAAGAAACAACACAAGGACAGAGACCAGGTCTTCAGGTTGAAAGCCTGATGCAGTGACATCAACTAACCATACCTTGAAGGCTTGGACACTGATATTTACCATTTTAATCTCTCTTCTGTAGGAGAGCCGGGGCGATCAGCAAGCATTCCAATAGGCCTGCAAAGTAAAGCTCGCCAGAAGATTTCAAGCAGTAATCCTCAGCTAAATGCAACATTGACCGATGAACAGGCTGATTCCCATGGATCTGTAAAATGGATAGATGATGATGAGCAAGTGATTTGTGAGGGGCTCAACATGCCTGGGAATAGAAGCAGCATGGCAGAGGCACGTCCTGGCGCCCTGAATGTTTCTAGACTGGGCCACAGTAGCAGCGGTAGTAGAAAGGTAGTGAATGGGTGTTTATTATTTACAAAATCTTTAGCATTATGCAAAGTTTTTATTTATTTTTGCCAAGTGATTAGAGGTGTGTTTGAGGAATTTCGGAGATTTGCTAAAAATCATCAAAACTTTGAACATGTCACTTCAATGCGTTTTCTGCAGATGATCAAAATAGCAGCAGCAGTAAAACGGCATTGGGCGAGTGTTTATTATTTACAAAATCATCAGCATTGTGCAAAGTAATAAGAACTGAATTGGAGGAATTTCGGAGGTTTCCTGGCTTCTTGATGAAAATCATCAAAATCAGTGCGTTTTCTGCAGAACTTGGAGACTGCTAAAAATAATTAAGTGAACGGTATTGGATGGGTGTTGATTTAATTTACAAAATCATCATGAATGAATGAGAGCTGAATTTGACCAGCTTCTAAAGTTGTCTTCCCATTTTGATGAAAATCATTGAAATTTTGACTGTCTGGTAGCCAATCAGAGCGCAGGATTCGCTTCATCTTGCCCAATTGCAGAGCCAGCCATATGATAAATTGTGTTATTAATTTACAGTTGGTGCACGAGGAGTTGGCGTTACAATGGGCAGTGGCCAGTGGACCCTTGAAAGAAACAGCAATGGCACATGCTTGGTTCTTCTTTGAGCTTATGGTAAGATTTTTTTTTCTGAGCAGCAAGAAATATTCTGGGTAAACAATAAGTCTAGCTTTTACCTGCATTACTTTCATGTGGACAAAAAATTACTGGATGGAAAGGCGGAGACAGTGGGACAGGAGAATTGTTTTGTCTACACTTTTCGGTCTTTCATTTCTGTAATGTTTGGAGAAAACTGAGACTTCGTATTACATAATTTTGTCATGTACTGTAAATATACTTGAAATTGAAGTTACTTTCCACCTTCTTAAGAGGCTCCACATATTGGTTGGTAACTTTGTAATGGTTTGTGAACTTGAATCGTGTTGACATCTTGGAAATGGTTGTAAGTGTAGTTTTAATTTTGGTTATTTGTTTGCAACTGAAAGGGATATGGCGTGAATTTTGTGGCTGCTGTGTTGAATTTGTTTTTAATTCTTTTTACAGTTCAAAAGTATGGCACAACACCTTGAAAACACAGACAAGTTTTTCTGGACAAGAAATAGCCGTTTTCCTGACCAATTTTTGGGTGACATACGAGCCATGGTGAACTCGACAGTCTATGAAATCACCGCTAAACTTGAGGTGATCATAATCAAATTGTGTTTGTTTTATATACCATATTAGTATAAATCCACTAGCGTTCTATCACGAATGCAGTTCTTCTATTGGCTATGCTACTCACTATCTATTCTGTTGTAGAAAGTGGGTAGAGAGAGTAGCCTAATGGCGGCTGCTTCTTCGCGCTTTCCAAGTGTCTGAGAAGAGTATTTGTTGTTAAGTTTTGAACGTCTAGTAGATTTATACTAAAACAATTAGATTATTCGCTTTTGATTTCTATCGCGTGATAGTTGATTCGCGCTTCCCCCTCATCAACTATCACGTGATAGAAATCTCGAGCTCATAGTCTAATTGTTAAATATTACTGCCGTCACGTAGTTCCATATGTATAAAAGAGAATTTTCCACTTGAGTATCGCAGAACCAAAACCAAAGTTATCACTCTGGCCACGCATGGAACCAAGTCATGATTGGTTTCGGTTTTACCTGTGTTTGGTTGGGATGGTGGGGCAGGATTTAACGAAGCGTATAAATCGTGAAATTATGGCTCATATATCAATGACTAAATGCTATGTCATGAATAGCCTGACACTTGCTGTTCAAACAAATGCTGAGTCTGCAAGGCCAATTATTTAATAACACTGAATCAAGAGAACATAGTATCCTTGGGTTTCCTAGAATGAAGAGTAAGTACTTCCTGTCCAGTCACAGGATTATGCGTAGATTACCTGAACAGTTCACCAGAAACAATGAACTTACCTCATTGATAGAGATATCAAGTGACTCCCCCCCTAGTGACTGGGAGACAGTAACTTCTGTCTCTGCAACGTCATTTGTCATCCCCCGGAGTTGTATTAGGGTTATATAGG
Source organism: Dendrophyllia cribrosa (assembly GCA_024195265.1). NCBI lineage: Eukaryota > Metazoa > Cnidaria > Anthozoa > Scleractinia > Dendrophylliidae > Dendrophyllia > Dendrophyllia cribrosa. The sequence goes on along the minus strand of JAJLRJ010000013.1, from coordinate 12,749,786 downwards.
ATATTAAGCTACCCTTCAAGTCCATCTGAATCCACAGCGGAGGCAGCAGCAGACTGTTAGTTCAAAAAGTTTCCATGTTCCTGTAGCCTCCAGGAGTCAATGGAAACTCAGCTTGCCTCAGCCTGTAGTTCACCGTCACATCGCTCTGAGAACCCCTTGCAGAGTAGAGGAAATCCCAGGACACTCCGACTTCGTGGAGGAACAACCCCTGGATAGAGTGAATGTCCATTGTAAGGTTACCCCCTAGACACCTGGTAAAACAGCCAACTGCTCGCCAAATGTGATACCCCCTCTCCCCAGCATTCTCCTGGCTTTTAGCGTGAACTTGTCTCAGGATAGTGGGAAATTTGTCCAATGCAGCATTACCATGAGCCATTAAAATAGCCAAAAAACGATTTGCATTGTATTTCGTGACGTCCAAATGTTCTCAGATCTAAGTCGACTGTTCGAATAAAATCAAATTTCTTACCTCTGTCAGTATCTCGAAAGTGGTGACATTATGCTCTGTGGGAGGCCTTGACCAGTGGGGTACTTGACCGCATGATTGAAAATGTTGACAAAACGTTTTTTTTGGGGGGGAGGGGAGGAGATGATTGCACACAGAATTTACTATAAATCACCATGCCTCCACATATTAAGTCCTTTAGTTCTAACTGTCAAAAACAACATTATTCATTTGCAGGATTTTGTTCTCGCTCAGAGGCTTAACTCCAGTCTTGCGTTCTTCTTGTATGATCTTTTTTCACTTATTGACAGAGGCTTTGTTTTTGAGCTTGTCAGGCACTACTGTAAAGAGGTATGAAGCACGGGGATATTTAAGACTGGAAATGATTGTTCTGCTTCAGCAGGTTCTTCTCCGCTGTCAAAATGGCGGGGTAGACACAGGTAGACACCCCTGGACAAGTCTTCCATAAATACCCCAAGAATCGTGGAGTATGTTTTCACGTGACACATAATGGAATGGGGTTTTCGGGGATAATTTCCAGCGATATGCAGTCGTGTTTGTTTTCTGAATAAAACGAGGACAACTCGTCATGTTTTACACGAAAAATACTCCACGATGTTAGGAGTATTTGGCAGTCTTGTCTAGGGGTTTCTGCGCCCGCTATTTTGAATGCTGAGAAGGGACTGGGGACAAGTTGGTTCAGCAGGGCATGTCTTTCCAAATCTTATTTTTAATAATTCATATTACACGCTTGGTCACACATCTTATTTATTTTAGTTTATTAACTTCACCATTACAAGTAAGACTGTCAAAAAGAAAGCAAAGATGATGACAACATGCATGATATAAATATAATTATGTTATTTTAAAGTTAATTTACAAGTGAAAAAAAGAAAAAGTCAGGAAGACAGCAAAAGCATAGCCAATTACTGCAGGCCCAGAAGATGAGTTAATTAAATTGTATCAAAGAAAGCTTTAAAATATTGTTCTATTTTTGTTAACGTGCATATGAAGTAAAAAAAGAATTTCCATGGTTTGATTGTGCTTTACTTTCTTTATCTAAATTTGTGGGTTTCATCGAAAAGATCCTTCCCATTGTGAAATTATTCGGCTTGAAAGTTGTGACGTACGACTGTGACGTAGAAAATACTTCAACTCACGAGTATCATGGCGGCAAAGGAGAAGTCTTCGACCTCGGCGACTTTCTGTCTGTCTGACAGAGACTCTGTAGAAGACATAACTTCATCACAGTCTGACATTCTTTTGAAGAAATGGAACGAAACACACTGTGAGCATACTGAAGAACGAATCTCAAGTATTTTCTACGTCATCAACGCCATGGATTTCGACAACTCGTTCCCAGTCTCCGGGACACTGATTTCTTCAAATTGTGCTACTTTGGACGGCAAAAAAGAGGCCTTAAATTTTTTTTCTGACAAATTTCTTTTATCATTTCGAAATAAAGACATAATAGCCTCCAAAAAAAGACAAAATAAAAAATTACTTCATATGCACTTTAATGATTTCTGTAGTAGTATACTTTGGCAGTGGATTGCTAGGATGGAAATGAATTGCAACTTGAAAAATTTAGGTTTCATTTGTCAAGTTCTTGTTTTATGTCTTTGAAAAATCAAAAAAAATGGCTGCGGTTTGTTGGCCCTTTAAAAATTAATTTCATACCTGTACTATACCTGTACTATACCTGTACTATACCTGTACTATACCTGTACCATACCTGTACCATACCTGTACTATACCTGTACTATACCTGTACCATACCTGTACCATACCTGTACTATACCTGTACTATACCTGTACTATACCTGTACTATACCTGTACTATACCTGTACCATACCTGTACCATACCTGTACCATACCTGTACCATACCTGTACCATACCTGTACCATACCTGTACCATACCTGTACCATACCTGTACCATACCTGTACCATACCTGTACCATACCTGTACTATACCTGTACCATACCTGTACTATACCTGTACTATACCTGTACTATACCTGTACTATACCTGTACCATACCTGTACTATACCTGTACTATACCTGTACTATACCTGTACTATACCTGTACCATACCTGTACTATCCTGATGTTAAAAGAGAATTGTGTGCTTGAGTAAAAGTTCTGACACAGAATTTTAGCACAGTGTTGACCAAAACCAAAGCCAAATTCTTGTGACAAAGTCCCTTTAAAACTTACTAATGGTGCTGTATTTTCTCCTGTAGATGCTGTACCAAGGCTCCATTGATGCAGCAGCGTCACAACTCAAACTTGAGTTCCTGAGAATTGTTTGTAGCCATGAGCATTATGTGACCCTCAATCTACCATTCCCTTCTCCGCTGTACCCATCCCCACCCCCGTCCCCCACAAGTTCAGTTTCATCAATTGGTTCTGCAATGTCTCAGTACACTGTGATAATAGGTAACAGCATGGCAGAGTTGTCTACTGCCTTTAGACAACAGCATTTTATGGCTGGCCTGGTCTTGTCTGAACTGGCTTTGGCTTTAGATGGCGGGTAGGTCAAGTCCAATAAGTTTTACCCTTCTGTTCCATCTTCACCATTAAAAACAACCCCCTACTAAGTAGCTTTCTTTAAATGGTCAAACTTGTTGTTGTCCTTCAAACACTATAAATAGATTTTCATGCAATTGCTGTTGTAAGAATATTGCTTGATGATTGAGTGGGGGGAATACGAAATATTAGCACTTGGAATGCAAGATTCTGATGTCGGATAATAATCACGAGGAGTAAATTTTGTGCTAATGTGGTTACACCGAGATGTTTTCATTCACTACAAAAACTAATGGAATGTGACATGGAGCCAAATTTACGCGTCTCCATCAATGAAAGTGGGCCGGCCAGTGGTGCGTAAATTTGTCTTCATTACAAGGTTCGCTTGTTTTGTCAAGTTTGTAAATAACTCAACCCAATTTTTTCTGCATGGAGCCCTCCAATTGTTTAATGCGCATTTGATCGTTATAATCATTTACATGGGCATGTGAATTATTATAAATTTTTATTATTATTATTGTAATGGAATACAATACAACTTTTTACTGCTGAGAAATTCAAAGTTTTTTTTTTAGAAAAATGTGTAAAAATGCTCCAGATCCTTTGTTGAGTGAGTATTAGTTAAATCTCTTGTTTGTTCTAGGGACGTGACCTTGATAAACCAAGCCATAGACACCACAAGAGATCTGATCGCCTGCCATGACTCAGACACTCGATATGATGATGTGTCGTGTCGATCTGCTGTTGCGGCACTTTATCTGCCCATAGTCGGTTTGGTTATTGGTGCTCTACAGCAGCTGTATGGGTATGGCAGTGAGGACAGCTCAAGCATTACCCCAGATGTCGCTATGGCCATAGCTACATCCAGTGTAACAATGGGGTCTGATGAAAGCAAGGGTGATATCTTACAGGTTAGTACTATCTTTATCTATATCCCCTATGAGTGCCAAATGAATGTACTTATTTGACATTATCCACTTAAAATTAAAATTAATAGCAAAAAGAACGTACTAGGTACTTCTCAACAGTTTTTGGTTAAATAGTCGCACTTTAGAATTTCATAAACAGACTCAAAATCATTTCTATCTGAAACACCATTGTAAGTTGCGTGATAGGACAACTGCATGATAGCTCAGTTTCATTTGAATGGTCACACTTTAGGGTTTTCATCCACAGACTAAGGCCCTGTCCACACGTATACGTTTACGTCTGTAAACGCATATGTTTTTATCTAAAACGCATGCGTCCACACGTATACCTTTACGTTCGTAAACGCATAAGTTTTTTGCGTTTAGGCCTCCCATCCACACGTAAACGCTAAAACTCTGCATTGAGCATGCGTTGATAAGTAGTATCTACGTCAGCATTTACGAAAATATCCGTTTACGCTGTCCACACGTAAACGGGTAAACAGCGTTTTCGAAAATATACACTTTGGATAGCGTTTTCGAAAATATCCATTTAGGGTGACCGTTTTCATCGTTTACGTGTGGACGGGAGGCCTAAACGCATAAAAACATTTGCATTTACGAACATAAACGTATACGTGTGGACGGGGCCTAAAATGTTAAAACCATCTAGTACAGCATAAACAATACCACAGGAAAGTACTGCCCAAAAGCTTTCATGTATTATATCAAACACGACAAACACCAGGAAGAGTGTTTCATCAGGATTTCTAAACACCGACAAGTGGGTTGAAATAAAAAAACGAGACGCAGCCGAGTTGTTTTAACCGACTTTGAGGTGTTTAGATACCTGATGAAACGGAAGACCTTAGATAACAACGGTCTGGACCACCTCGGACACTTATTGAGAATTATTTGACGTAATGTCGACGCTTAGAATTTTATTTTCAATAAATTTTTAAGTGTAAAAAAGAAAATCTAAAATCCCCACTCAGGATTGAACCTGTGACCTCAGCTACGCTTAGGCTTACATAGCCTACCGTATTAGAGTACCACCTAACTTCTCGGGTTGTTTAGGCCTAAATTTAACTATATAAACTGCTAACCCTAACCTCAACTGAAAGCGAACCAGTTACTCCGTTATATAAGTCTCAATAAGGCGTCCGAGGTGGTCCAGGCCGTTGTTATCTAAGGTCTTCCTGACGAAACACTCTTTCGAGTCAAAATCTATGCTAATTATGATCGGGTTTTCAAACCACCGCCATGCTTGTTATTTTCTTTGTTGAAACTTGATGAAGTATTAATGTTTTGAGAACGTCATGTTCTGTTAGCTCCAAAGTCACTAGGCAAAAGCTGGTTATTCCAGAGGAGACATGTTACAACATTGTTTTGTTTTTATCATTTCATGTAAAAAGGTGCTGCACTAGTGGTTAGGAAGTTTTGTAAACAACTGAGGGTCACTTATGAACTTATAGACAAACTCGGCTAACGCATTGTTGAACCCAATTCAAACCTTTTGGGATTAGAACTCTTTGTTCGTCATATTTCCATATCAATGAAGCATTGACATGGAAATTACATGGAAATACTGTGAACAAAGGATGTTATTCCCAGAAAATTTGAATTGCCAACTTATGGGGACCATGAATTATTGTACTAAAACTCATTAATAATTCATGACGAGAACACAAAAGAAATCACTACCGTGAAGGAGGTTTGGATACCTGGTCTTATGCTGTGTTCACACTCGGGCGAAACATGTTTAGTCTGTCTTATGCTGTGTTCACACTCGGGCGAAACATGTTTAGTCTGATTACGAATGAAACATGATTCACTGTGAAAAGTGTTCACATCAGGCGGCGCATTGCTCAAATCATGATCGATTGACGAAGCATGTTTACTCTGAGCATGATTGAAACTACTTCACGAGGTAGTTTCGATCTAAGCCAAACGAAACACGTTAGCGCAAATGTCGTCTCCTTGTCAAACATTGCATTGCTCTTCGTTCCCGAAGAACTTGAGAAGTGAAATTAAACCACAAAACATGTAACAGAAAGTTCGAGATCTGTTTTTTTTTTTACTTCATGTGTAATTATAAAGATTTCATGCGAGCTTATGCCTGCTTCAAAAAACAGCATAAATTATAGAACCAGGCGTGAAAGGTGTTTTGAAATTAACAATTAATGTGAACAATGAAATTGCAAACATGTTCACAGGAAACGTGTTTCGTTGAAACATGTTTACTCTAAACATGTTTCTCCTTAGTGTGAACACAGCATACACCTTATTCCAAAATGGCATGGCTTTTATATGCATGTTAATAAGCCCTCTTGGCCTCACGTTCGCTTTAATTTCTTTTGTATTTTGCACATGCTGACGAGGCCAAGAGGGCTAATTTACATGGATATAAAAGAACAATTTTTGTTTTATCTTCAGAAGGGTAAACCACAGCAGTTCAGTCTAGAGGCCACTAGGAACCTGTTGGTGTGTTTGTTGTGGGTGTTGAAGAATATGGACAGTCAGCTTTTGAAGGATTGGTGGGCAGACCAGCCGTCATCCAGGTTCGTCTGTTTAGGGCACTGAAGGTTGTGTTGCTATTGCTTGTCTCATAACATGGTGCAAGGCAAAATATGACCACAATCTTTACAAGAGTTAAGACTAGTTGCTGGAACGGTTTTTAAAAAATGTATACCTTCTACTTCTGTTGCGGCATCTTACTTTTCTTCCAGTGTATGGTACTGCAATGTTCCATGAATCTGAATCAAGTTGCCCAACCACAATAAGATAAGTTGCGGAGAGGTTGCCTCATGAGTAGCTTGTGAATAAGCCTTCTCTCATCGTGCACGCCCCTAACGGCCAGGAGAGATGAGAGGAGGCTGTATTCACAAGCTATATCATCAGCTGTTCACAATGCAGTCAAGACAGCCTTTTTCTAAAATTACATGAAAGGGATTATTCAGCATTTTTATGCCATAAGTAGAGTCTAAAACGTAATATGTTACACACCATTTTGAAAAAAAAATTGTGGAAACAGTTTTCCAGACCTTATTTTTTTCCAGACCAGTCTGGCTGGCATGTTCTGAAAAATTGTAATTGCTGCAACAATTATTATTTGAGCATTCAGCAACATGTTTAAAGTCATCTTTGTTATTGTATTTTTTAGACTGGGATTGTTACTAGATGTTCTTCGCTTGTGTGTTACTCTGTTTGAGTATGGTGGCAAGATGCAAAAGTCTTCACAATATCCAACAGCACCAAGACCGAGTGCCAAACAGGACATGAAGGCCCAGCTTGAAGAGCTTATGCTTGGAAACAAGGGTGCTGCAAGGGAAATGATGCAACGTCATAGCAGAGTGATGCTAGGTAATTATTCTCAACTCTATTCTTGCTTGGTATGGAGCCACTGTGATCAGGTGGTTTCATGTAGTGCATCAGGAAGTTGGTAGAGTTCTCTCGTGCAGGTCCTTAGGTCTGGTTTACATCGGTTATGGAATGACGAGCAGATTGAAAATCAGATTTGGAGGCCAAGCAACATCACTTTAATTCTGCTCCAATTTGGACTCTATTGCTAGTGAAATTCAGGCTTTGTAAATAAGAAGCCAAACTCCACAACATCCCTTTCTACCCAGGTGAATTGCTAGCAATTAACGATTGGGAACAATCTGCAATGAGCTGACATCCCACTTGACATATTCAGAGATTGGTTTCCAAAGACTACAGCGAGTTTGATCCGCCAAATTGTTTTCAGAACTTTTAATACCTAAAGAAGGATGAAACGTCGTGTCTTACCCATTGTAACCTCGGACAAATCACGAAAAGAGAAAATATTTTTAAGTTGTTACGTTGAAAGTTGTAGTAGAACGATAATTTTTTCTACAGAGAGAAGGTAGCCTAGAACCCAAACAACAAAGCTGAGATACATCAATATCTCAAAAAATTGGATAGATTTAAGGGGCTATGTTGCGAGATATGTCACGCAGGCGAAAACGTTAGGTCGACATCAAACAAATTCACGCTATCGCCGTGGAATCAGGGAAAATCCTTCAATTCTGCCGTGCTGTGTACTCCGAACGGTCTCAGATTTTTCCCACATATAAACGTATAAATAGTTGTCTTGATTTCATTTCGGGTATTTCCCTGATTCTGAAATCATACACCTCAGTACATGTCAGTATCTAAATGTCTAGAAGTTGCATTCAGCATATGTTAATCTGTAGCATGGACAAAGTTTCTTCTCCGGTACAACTCAGGTGCTGATTGCTGTGGAATCAACCCAAAAGTTGTCATATTTTTCTCTTCTATACGAAAGTAGTGTGCTTTCAATGCTCCAATGGAATTTATAATAACACGCGCAAGCGATCTCAAGATCAAGCTAGTAGGTCACGTACGCGAACAGTTTTAGCTGCAGTAGTTATTTTGATCTGTTTCAATTAAGTCCAGAAATTTTCATGCTCTCTTTCAAGCAAAAAAAAAACTATAAAATTTTGATTTTGTCTGTGGTAATAACAAATTACAAAGCGAAGTTTCTAAGCCAACTAGGTTTTAATACGGAAGCGTGCCATTTTCGTCGAGACAAACGAATTTCATTCATAACGCTCAACTATCAGATAGTAACACGATGAGAACTAGAGCTATTTTAAAAGATACAAAGATCACAATTGCCACGAAAATCCAATTTTAATCCTTGCAATGAGACATAAAAGACGATTGAGTTGAATTCTTAGGGCGCGTTCGATTGACTGTATTCAGGAATAAGAATAAACAGAATAGTCTATTAGAATTGTTTGTTCATGCACACTTGCAGTATAAATCTGCCACAACATGCTTATAATACAGCAATAGGAGATGTTTAGTTTTCCAGTAATTCCCAAATCCAGCAGATAAACGCGATTTTTTGTGACCATTCTAAATATTCTTATTCCGGAATACGTTCAATCGAATGCACCCTTAGATGAACAGGCTAAATTAATCTGCATTTGCCTGGCCCGGCCGGTAGGTGAATTATTGCTACAAGACATACAGCGATCGCTCCGTTGAACATCGCGAAGAAGCGATGTCGGTATTTAGGTGAAGCTTCCCAAATCAGGCAGAGAACCACAGCAAAATCAAGTTAAAGCATTTCAAACATACCAGAACGGTGCTAGAAGTGAGGAAAATCCGATAACTTACCTTGGTCCGAAGAAGAACCTTCGTCCATTTCCACTACGTACTTTTAGACATTGAGATATTGAGCCGTACGATTCCAAAATCGAAAAATATCCGAAACTAAATCAAGACAATAGATTATTTACATGTGTGAACAATTTGAGACATTTCGGAGCACTCAGCTCCCCAGGATTGAATGGATTGTGGCTGATTTCCACGGCTATGGCGTAAACTTGAAAAACGGCGGGCCGACGTTTTTCAAGTTTGTAGGCTTACGTGACAGTTCGCGACATAGCCCCTTTAACTAAATAAATTTCCTACCCCTTTTTGTCTTTAAATATTAGTGTTTTTGGTGGCGGTAATGTCAACAGTTAGAAATGAAGGAAAAGTGTTGTGAGGAATTGGACAAACGGAAAACGCGTAAAAGACTAAATTGGGTGTTCTCAAAAGCAATGTTGCTAGGGGATCACTGTATGGCACTGAGTGTCAGGCATGGGTTGAAAGGCTGTGTTATGGTACCACTTAGTATGTACAGCTCCTTTTAGGGTATATGTTGTGGTTCAAATTTTTCTTTGGTTTAAAAATTTTCAAACCAGTTTAATTTTTATTTTCCTTTGTCTCATGTTCATTATCATATTCTGAGACAAAGGAAAACAAAAATCAAACTGGTTTGAAAATTTTCAAACCAAAGAAAAAATTGAACCACAGCATATACATAAAGTGGAGGTTTATGTCAATGACTTCAAAAGTGACTTCAATCAGATAGTATTTAATTCAACCATCACTTATTGTTGTGTGGTTGGGAACCCCCAAAACATGAATTTGGGCTTAGAGGGACTTGGACATGGACAAGATTCCGTTTCCTCCAAGGGTGTTCCTTTAAAATTTTCAATATGTATTCCTGTAACTTTTCTTTAAATGCTCCCAGTAAACGTTATTCAAACACAATAGTTAGCCGAGTTAATAAAAGTACTTCATCTACTGTGCTAAACATAAGCTTTTTTTTCAAAACAGAAAAGGGTCAGTCACCAGGCACAGAATCAAGATTGAGATGGCGTAAAGATCAAACCCAGTGGAGACAGGCAAATGAGCAACAAGACAGGTGAAAATACAGTCAACAGACACCCCAGTAAGACAGACACCCCAGTCAACAGACACCCCAGTAAGACAGACACCCCAGTCAACAGACACCCCAGTAAGACAGAGACCCCAGTAAGACAGAAACCCCAGTCAACAGACACCTCAGTCAACAGACACCCCAGTCAACAGACACCCCAGTCAACAGAGACCCCAGTCAACAGACACACCAGTCAAAAGACACACCAGTCAACAGAGACCCCAGTCAACAGACACCCCAGCCAACAGACACCCCAGCCAACAGACACCCCAGTCAACAGACACCCCAGTCAACAGACACCCTAGTAAGACAGACAACTCTCTAAGATGGACGGTTGGTTCTGGTCCCGACGGTTTGTCCATCTTGGAGAGATTTGACTGTAGTCCATTTAATCAATCAAACCCGATACTAAGACTAACTAACACCTTTTACTAAGGGAAGCATGGGTCAATAGTCTAGACAACTGTTCATACATGTTTATTACATAGTTGAACTGTGCAAGTGCTCCCGTCACTTTTTTAAAGCAATGTCGTTCATACCAGTGCCTTGTCTACATAAGGGATTTTTACCATCAAGCTTGCACATACATATTAGTATTTATTTTTTTGTTATTATGGACATTTGTTTACATTTTATTGTTTACACCCTGAATATGACGGACGGTAACTGTGTAGTTTTAACTATAAATCCGTTACTAAACAATTATTCATTTTATATTTATTTTACTTAGAATACATACGTGAGTGTAGTCAGTGAGAATATGAATAATTCCACACTAAGCCGTATAGTCATAACACATATTTTAAACAGAAACTGCTAAATTAACTGCACAGATTAAATGGCATAATAGTGATAGTGGCATTTGTCTTTTCTTTCTTAAAACTTTTCTGGCAGACTTCATCCTGAGGCGGAGGTCAGTGCACAAGTAGAAGGAGCCCTTGCAGCTGAAGTCAACTCAGTTGTTCTTGATTCACTGGAACACTTAGTCCAGGTATGTGTCCTCAAAATCACAATCTTCTCAGATACTTACTGAGTAATTGGATTCAATATTTTTAGTATAAAAAGAAAAGAACTTTCCTTAATTTTCACTGTCAGAAAGTTAAAGAAATACTAGTGGATTGTATGCTTGATAGCTTTTATCTGAGAGGTCAGACCGCAGGATGTCATTCACAAAATCAAAAGTTAGAACTTTATTGCATGACTCAAGCTTTAAGTCAAGTCGTTTAAGGCTTAGTGCTTCAGTACGAGAATTATTTCTGCAGTCATTATGATTATCGTGTCACAAGGGAAACCAATCAGTTGCGACGATGACGAAGTTATGACATGTAAGTAATGTCACAAGTACCTCACTTCGATTGGCCAGAACTGAACTCTGGTCTCTGCGGCATGATACAACCGATTGTATTATTATTTCCCCTATGGATTGCCTGCTAGTTGATCACAGTATTACCCCCTGTTATGTCAAGTTTCCTTAACTTTTTACCTCACCCATTTGTACACCGCGGTGGATAGAGACAGTGTAAAGCAAAGTTTCTTGTCTAAGTAAACAACATGACTGCAGAGAACCCGAAAATGTATCCTAAATTAATTCTTTTCTCCATTTTGCTTGGTGTACTTCAGACTGTGGCATCCTCTGACTCCTTGCGTGTGGTTCTGAGTGGAATTCTCAGGGTGTTGCTCCACTGTCTAAACTGTAACCAAAGTGAAAGAGTCTTACAAAATATGTTTGCAACACAGAGATCAATAGTGTATAAGGTAAGCCGAAACAAGAGATGAAGGTTGAAATATTACTGCGATTTATGAATGTACCATCTTTATGCAAAAGTACTGCAAAGGTATTTAAATGAAATTTAGAGCTTTTTGAACGAACAAATATTGTTTAGCAAGAAGTTGTTTGAACAGTTTAAATTAAAATTTAAAAAAGATTTATTGATTTTTGTATGTTGATGTCTAAGGAAGTCCAGACCTTCGTTGCTTTCAATTAGATTTGTAGTGAATTGCCTGATACAGATGTTGTAACAGTGCAAAGTACCGATTTAAATTATGTTAAGTGAATTGGGGTAACTGAATAGGATGTGTCCTATGCTAAGTAGGATGTGGTTTTATGGTGTCGAAGCTTTTATAATCTAATGTTTATGAAGGCTGTTTGGGGGTCTCATATTGTATCTCATATTGTATGTCATATTGTATCTCATATTGTATCTCATATTGTATCTCATATTGTATGTCATATTGTATCTCATATTGTATCTCATATTGTATCTCATATTGTATCTCATATTGAATCTCATATTGTATCTCATATTGTATCTCATATTGTATGTCATATTGTATCTCATATTGTATCTCATATTGTATCTCATATTGTATGTCATATTGTATCTCATATTGTATCTCATATTGTATGTCATATTGTATCTCATATTGTATCTCATATTGTATCTCATATTGTATCTCATATTGAATCTCATATTGTATCTCATATTGTATCTCATATTGTATGTCATATTGTATCTGATATTCTATCTCATATTGTATGTCATATTGTATGTCATATTGTATCTCATATTGTATCTCATATTGTATCTCATATTGTATCTCATATTGTATGTCATATTGTATCTCATATTGTATGTCATATTGTATCTCATATTGTATCTCATATTGTATCTCATATTGTATCTCATATTGAATCTCATATTGTATGTCATATTGTATCTCATATTGTATCTCATATTGTATCTCATATTGTATCTCATATTGTATGTCATATTGTGTCATATTGTATCTCATATTGTATGTCATATTGTATGTCATATTGTATCTCATATTGTATGTCATATTGTATCTCATATTGTATGTCATATTGTATGTCATATTGTATGTCATATTGTATCTCATATTGTATCTCATATTGTATCTCATATTGTATCTCATATTGTATCTCATATTGTATGTCATATTGTATCTCATATTGTATCTCATATTGTATCTCATATTGTATCTCATATTGTATCTCATATTGTATCTCATATTGTATCTCATATTGTATGTCATATTGTATCTCATATTGTATGTCATATTGTATCTCATATTGTATCTCATATTGTATCTCATATTGTATCTCATATTGAATCTCATATTGTATGTCATATTGTATGTCATATTGTATCTCATATTGTATCTCATATTGTATCTCATATTGTATGTCATATTGTATGTCATATTGTATCTCATATTGTATGTCATATTGTATGTCATATTGTATCTCATATTGTATGTCATATTGTATCTCATATTGTATGTCATATTGTATGTCATATTGTATGTCATATTGTATCTCATATTGTATCTCATATTGTATCTCATATTGTATCTCATATTGTATCTCATATTGTTTCTCATATTGTATGTCATATTGTATCTCATATTGTATGTCATATTGTATCTCATATTGTATCTCATATTGTATCTCATATTGTATCTCATATTGTATGTCATATTGTATCTCATATTGTATGTCATATTGTATCTCATATTGTATCTCATATTGTATCTCATATTGTATCTCATATTGTATGTCATATTGTATCTCATATTGTATCTCATATTGTATCTCATATTGTATCTCATATTGTATCTCATATTGTATCTCATATTGTATCTCATATTGTATCTCATATTGTATCTCATATTGTATGTCATATTGTATCTCATATTGTATCTCATATTGTATCTCATATTGTATCTCATATTGAATCTCATATTGTATGTCATATTGTATCTCATATTGTATCTCATATTGTATCTCATATTGTATCTCATATTGTATCTCATATTGTATGTCATATTGTATGTCATATTGTATCTCATATTGTATGTCATATTGTATGTCATATTGTATCTCATATTGTATGTCATATTGTATCTCATATTGTATGTCATATTGTATGTCATATTGTATGTCATATTGTATCTCATATTGTATCTCATATTGTATGTCATATTGTATCTCATATTGTATCTCATATTGTATCTCATATTGTATCTCATATTGTATGTCATATTGTATCTCATATTGTATGTCATATTGTATCTCATATTGTATCTCATATTGTATCTCATATTGTATCTCATATTGTATGTCATATTGTATCTCATATTGTATGTCATATTGTATCTCATATTGTATCTCATATTGTATGTCATATTGTATCTCATATTGTATGTCATATTGTATCTCATATTGTATCTCATATTGTATCTCATATTGTATGTCATATTGTATCTTATATTGTATCTGATATTGTATCTCATATTGTATGTCATATTGTATGTCATATTGTATCTCATATTGTATCTCATATTGTATCTCATATTGTATCTCATATTGTATCTCATATTGTATCTCATATTGTATCTCATATTGTATGTCATATTGTATGTCATATTGTATGTCATATTGTATCTCATATTGTATCTCATATTGTATCTCATATTGTATCTCATATTGTATCTCATATTGTATCTCATATTGTATGTCATATTGTATGTCATATTGTATGTCATATTGTATCTCATATTGTATCTCATATTGTATCTCATATTGTATGTCATATTGTATCTCATATTGTATGTCATATTGTATCTCATATTGTATCTCATATTGTATGTCATATTGTATCTCATATTGTATCTCATATTGTATCTCATATTGTATCTCATATTGAATCTCATATTGTATCTCATATTGTATCTCATATTGTATGTCATATTGTATCTGATATTCTATCTCATATTGTATGTCATATTGTATGTCATATTGTATCTCATATTGTATCTCATATTGTATCTCATATTGTATCTCATATTGTATGTCATATTGTATCTCATATTGTATGTCATATTGTATCTCATATTGTATCTCATATTGTATCTCATATTGTATCTCATATTGTATCTCATATTGAATCTCATATTGTATGTCATTGTATGTCATATTGTATCTCATATTGTATGTCATATTGTATCTCATATTGTATCTCATATTGTATCTCATATTGTATCTCATATTGTATCTCATATTGTATGTCATATTGTATCTCATATTGTATCTCATATTGTATCTCATATTGTATCTCATATTGTATCTCATATTGTATCTCATATTGTATCTCATATTGTATCTCATATTGTATGTCATATTGTATCTCATATTGTATGTCATATTGTATGTCATATTGTATCTCATATTGTATCTCATATTGTATCTCATATTGTATGTCATATTGTATCTCATATTGTATCTCATATTGTATGTCATATTGTATGTCATATTGTATCTCATATTGTATCACATATTGTATCTCATATTGTATGTCATATTGTATGTCATATTGTATCTCATATTGTATGTCATATTGTATCTCATATTGTATCTCATATTGTATGTCATATTGTATCTCATATTGTATGTCATATTGTATCTCATATTGTATCTCATATTGTATGTCATATTGTATGTCATATTGTATCTCATATTGTATCTCATATTGTATCTCATATTGTATGTCATATTGTATCTCATATTGTATGTCATATTGTATGTCATATTGTATCTCATATTGTATGTCATATTGTATCTCATATTGTATGTCATATTGTATCTCATATTGTATCTCATATTGTATGTCATATTGTATCTCATATTGTATCTCATATTGTATGTCATATTGTATGTCATATTGTATCTCATATTGTATCTCATATTGTTTCTCATATTGTATGTCATATTGTATCTCATATTGTATGTCATATTGTATCTCATATTGTATCTCATATTGTATCTCATATTGTATCTCATATTGTATGTCATATTGTATGTCATATTGTATGTCATATTGTATCTCATATTGTATCTCATATTGTATGTCATATTGTATCTCATATTGTATGTCATATTGTATCTCATATTGTATCTCATATTGTATGTCATATTGTATCTCATATTGTATCTCATATTGTATGTCATATTGTATCTCATATTGTATCTCATATTGTATCTCATATTGTATCTCATATTGTATGTCATATTGTATCTCATATTGTATCTCATATTGTATCTCATATTGTATGTCATATTGTATGTCATATTGTATCTCATATTGTATGTCATATTGTATCTCATATTGTATCTCATATTGTATCTCATATTGTATGTCATATTGTATGTCATATTGTATCTCATATTGTATGTCATATTGTATCTCATATTGTATGTCATATTGTATCTCATATTGTATCTCATATTGTATGTCATATTGTATCTCATATTGTATCTCATATTGTATGTCATATTGTATGTCATATTGTATCTCATATTGTATCTCATATTGTTTCTCATATTGTATGTCATATTGTATCTCATATTGTATGTCATATTGTATCTCATATTGTATCTCATATTGTATCTCATATTGTATCTCATATTGTATGTCATATTGTATGTCATATTGTATGTCATATTGTATCTCATATTGTATCTCATATTGTATCTCATATTGTATGTCATATTGTATCTCATATTGTATCTCATATTGTATCTCATATTGTATCTCATATTGTATCTCATATTGTATCTCATATTGTATCTCATATTGTATCTCATATTGTATCTCATATTGTATCTCATATTGTATGTCATATTGTATCTCATATTGTATCTCATATTGTATCTCATATTGTATCTCATATTGTATCTCATATTGTATGTCATATTGTATCTCATATTGTATCTCATATTGTATCTCATATTGTATCTCATATTGTATGTCATATTGTATCTCATATTGTATCTCATATTGTATCTCATATTGTATGTCATATTGTATCTCATATTGTATCTCATATTGTATCTCATATTGTATGTCATATTGTATGTCATATTGTATCTCATATTGTATCTCATATTGTATCTCATATTGTATCTCATATTGTATCTCATATTGTATCTCATATTGTATCTCATATTGTATGTCATATTGTATGTCATATTGTATCTCATATTGTATCTCATATTGTATCTCATATTGTATGTCATATTGTATGTCATATTGTATCTCATATTGTATGTCATATTGTATGTCATATTGTATGTCATATTGTATGTCATATTGTATGTCATATTGTATCTCATATTGTATCTCATATTGTATCTCATATTGTATCTCATATTGTATCTCATATTGTATCTCATATTGTATGTCATATTGTATCTCATATTGTATCTCATATTGTATGTCATATTGTATCTCATATTGTATCTCATATTGTATCTCATATTGTATCTCGTATTGTATCTCATATTGTATCTCATATTGTATCTCATATTGTATCTCATATTGTATCTCATATTGTATGTCATATTGTATGTCATATTGTATCTCATATTGTATCTCATATTGTATCTCATATTGTATGTCATATTGTATGTCATATTGTATCTCATATTGTATGTCATATTGTATCTCATATTGTATCTCATTGTATGTCATATGGTATCTCATATTGTATGTCATATTGTATCTCATATTGTATCTCATATTGTATGTCATATTGTATGTCATATTGTATCTCATATTGTATCTCATATTGTATCTCATATTGTATGTCATATTGTATCTCATATTGTATGTCATATTGTATGTCATATTGTATCTCATATTGTATGTCATATTGTATCTCATATTGTATGTCATATTGTATCTCATATTGTATCTCATATTGTATGTCATATTGTATCTCATATTGTATCTCATATTGTATGTCATATTGTATGTCATATTGTATCTCATATTGTATCTCATATTGTATCTCATATTGTATGTCATATTGTATCTCATATTGTATGTCATATTGTATCTCATATTGTATCTCATATTGTATCTCATATTGTATGTCATATTGTATGTCATATTGTATGTCATATTGTATCTCATATTGTATCTCATATTGTATCTCATATTGTATGTCATATTGTATCTCATATTGTATGTCATATTGTATGTCATATTGTATCTCATATTGTATGTCATATTGTATCTCATATTGTATGTCATATTGTATCTCATATTGTATCTCATATTGTATGTCATATTGTATCTCATATTGTATCTCATATTGTATCTCATATTGTATCTCATATTGTATCTCATATTGTATCTCATATTGTATCTCATATTGTATGTCATATTGTATCTCATATTGTATCTCATATTGTATCTCATATTGTATCTCATTGTATGTCATATTGTATGTCATATTGTATGTCATATTGTATCTCATATTGTATCTCATATTGTATGTCATATTGTATGTCATATTGTATGTCATATTGTATGTCATATTGTATGTCATATTGTATGTCATATTGTATGTCATATTGTATCTCATATTGTATCTCATATTGTATCTCGTATTGTATCTCATATTGTATCTCATATTGTATCTCATATTGTATCTCATATTGTATCTCATATTGTATGTCATATTGTATCTCATATTGTATCTCATATTGTATCTCATATTGTATGTCATATTGTATGTCATATTGTATCTCATATTGTATGTCATATTGTATGTCATATTGTATCTCATATTGTATCTCATATTGTATCTCATATTGTATGTCATATTGTATCTCATATTGTATCTCATATTGTATGTCATATTGTATCTCATATTGTATGTCATATTGTATGTCATATTGTATCTCATATTGTATGTCATATTGTATCTCATATTGTATCTCATATTGTATCTCATATTGTATCTCATATTGTATGTCATATTGTATCTCATATTGTATGTCATATTGTATCTCATATTGTATGTCATATTGTATCTCATATTGTATCTCATATTGTATCTCATATTGTATCTCATATTGTATCTCATATTGTATGTCATATTGTATCTCATATTGTATGTCATATTGTATCTCATATTGTATCTCATATTGTATCTCATATTGTATCTCATATTGTATCTCATATTGTATGTCATATTGTATGTCATATTGTATGTCATATTGTATCTCATATTGTATCTCATATTGTATGTCATATTGTATGTCATATTGTATGTCATATTGTATCTCATATTGTATGTCATATTGTATGTCATATTGTATCTCATATTGTATGTCATATTGTATCTCATATTGTATCTCATATTGTATCTCATATTGTATCTCATATTGTATCTCATATTGTATCTCATATTGTATCTCATATTGTATGTCATATTGTATCTCATATTGTATCTCATATTGTATGTCATATTGTATGTCATATTGTATCTCATATTGTATCTCATATTGTATCTCATATTGTATGTCATATTGTATGTCATATTGTATCTCATATTGTATGTCATATTGTATCTCATATTGTATCTCATTGTATGTCATATGGTATCTCATATTGTATGTCATATTGTATCTCATATTGTATCTCATATTGTATGTCATATTGTATGTCATATTGTATCTCATATTGTATCTCATATTGTATCTCATATTGTATGTCATATTGTATCTCATATTGTATGTCATATTGTATGTCATATTGTATCTCATATTGTATGTCATATTGTATCTCATATTGTATGTCATATTGTATCTCATATTGTATCTCATATTGTATGTCATATTGTATCTCATATTGTATCTCATATTGTATGTCATATTGTATGTCATATTGTATCTCATATTGTATCTCATATTGTATCTCATATTGTATGTCATATTGTATCTCATATTGTATGTCATATTGTATCTCATATTGTATCTCATATTGTATCTCATATTGTATGTCATATTGTATGTCATATTGTATGTCATATTGTATCTCATATTGTATCTCATATTGTATCTCATATTGTATGTCATATTGTATCTCATATTGTATGTCATATTGTATGTCATATTGTATCTCATATTGTATGTCATATTGTATCTCATATTGTATGTCATATTGTATCTCATATTGTATCTCATATTGTATGTCATATTGTATCTCATATTGTATCTCATATTGTATCTCATATTGTATCTCATATTGTATCTCATATTGTATCTCATATTGTATCTCATATTGTATGTCATATTGTATCTCATATTGTATCTCATATTGTATCTCATATTGTATCTCATTGTATGTCATATTGTATGTCATATTGTATGTCATATTGTATCTCATATTGTATCTCATATTGTATGTCATATTGTATGTCATATTGTATGTCATATTGTATGTCATATTGTATGTCATATTGTATGTCATATTGTATGTCATATTGTATCTCATATTGTATCTCATATTGTATCTCGTATTGTATCTCATATTGTATCTCATATTGTATCTCATATTGTATCTCATATTGTATCTCATATTGTATGTCATATTGTATCTCATATTGTATCTCATATTGTATCTCATATTGTATGTCATATTGTATGTCATATTGTATCTCATATTGTATGTCATATTGTATGTCATATTGTATCTCATATTGTATCTCATATTGTATCTCATATTGTATGTCATATTGTATCTCATATTGTATCTCATATTGTATCTCATATTGTATGTCATATTGTATGTCATATTGTATCTCATATTGTATCTCATATTGTATGTCATATTGTATCTCATATTGTATCTCATATTGTATGTCATATTGTATGTCATATTGTATGTCATATTGTATGTCATATTGTATGTCATATTGTATCTCATATTGTATGTCATATTGTATCTCATAATGTATCTCATATTGTATCTCATATTGTATCTCATATTGTATCTCATTGTATGTCATATTGTATGTCATATTGTATCTCATATTGTATCTCATATTGTATCTCATATTGTATGTCATATTGTATCTCATATTGTATCTCATATTGTATCTCATATTGTATCTCATATTGTATGTCATATTGTATCTCATATTGTATCTCATATTGTATCTCATATTGTATCTCATATTGTATCTCATATTGTATCTCATATTGTATGTCATATTGTATGTCATATTGTATCTCATATTGTATCTCGTATTGTATCTCGTATTGTATCTCATATTGTATCTCATATTGTATCTCATATTGTATCTCATATTGTATCTCATATTGTATGTCATATTGTATCTCATATTGTATCTCATATTGTATCTCATATTGTATGTCATATTGTATGTCATATTGTATCTCATATTGTATGTCATATTGTATGTCATATTGTATCTCATATTGTATCTCATATTGTATCTCATATTGTATGTCATATTGTATCTCATATTGTATCTCATATTGTATCTCATATTGTATGTCATTGTATGTCATATTGTATCTCATATTGTATCTCATATTGTATGTCATATTGTATCTCATATTGTATCTCATATTGTATCTCATATTGTATGTCATATTGTATGTCATATTGTATGTCATATTGTATGTCATATTGTATGTCATATTGTATCTCATATTGTATGTCATATTGTATCTCATATTGTATCTCATATTGTATCTCATACTGTATCTCATATTGTATCTCATTGTATGTCATATTGTATGTCATATTGTATCTCATATTGTATCTCATATTGTATCTCATATTGTATCTCATATTGTATCTCATTGTATGTCATATTGTATCTCATATTGTATCTCATATTGTATCTCATATTGTATGTCATATTGTATCTCATATTGTATGTCATATTGTATCTCATATTGTATCTCATATTGTATCTCATATTGTATCTCATATTGTATCTCATTGTATGTCATATTGTATGTCATATTGTATCTCATATTGTATCTCATATTGTATCTCATATTGTATCTCATATTGTATCTCATATTGTATCTCATATTGTATCTCATATTGTATCTCATTGTATGTCATATTGTATGTCATATTGTATCTCATATTGTATCTCATATTGTATCTCATATTGTATCTCATATTGTATCTCATATTGTATCTCATATTGTATGTCATATTGTATGTCATATTGTATCTCATATTGTATGTCATATTGTATGTCATATTGTATCTCATATTGTATCTCATATTGTATCTCATATTGTATGTCATATTGTATCTCATATTGTATCTCATATTGTATCTCATATTGTATGTCATATTGTATCTCATATTGTATCTCATATTGTATCTCATATTGTATCTCATATTTTATCTCATATTGTATCTCATATTGTATGTCATATTGTATGTCATATTGTATCTCATATTGTATCTCATATTGTATGTCATATTGTATGTCATATTGTATCTCATATTGTATCTCATATTGTATGTCATATTGTATGTCATATTGTATCTCATATTGTATCTCATATTGTATCTCATATTGTATCTCATATTGTATCTCATATTGTATGTCATATTGTATGTCATATTGTATCTCATATTGTATCTCATATTGTATCTCATATTGTATCTCATATTGTATGTCATATTGTATGTCATATTGTATCTCATATTGTATCTCATATTGTATGTCATATTGTATGTCATATTGTATCTCATATTGTATGTCATATTGTATCTCATATTGTATCTCATATTGTATCTCATATTGTATGTCATATTGTATCTCATATTGTATCTCATATTGTATCTCATATTGTATCTCATATTGTATCTCATATTGTATCTCATATTGTATCTCATATTGTATCTCATATTGTATCTCATATTGTATCTCATATTGTATGTCATATTGTGGGAAGCAAAGAAAAGATGACACACAATAAACACTGCTGTCCTTGATATAAGGGAAGGAACACCTGCCATAAGAACTGGGCAATTCGCATAACACCCACCGATTTCCAGGTTATCGAATTATGTCAACTGTCAATACACTTACCAATCAGAAATTGGCGCGCACGTTTACGCATGGCTGACTTCACCTGGGAATTTACTATGTTTACCGCCCAGCGCGAATTAGCCAATCGGATTTTTGCGGCCTCCAAAGTCCACTGAAATGACCAAAAGGGGGTCATTATTGCAGGCGTCCTTTCCCTGTCTCCCCAGTTCCCCTTTCATTGCACGCACAATAATCTGGACACTCGGAACATGCTAGACGTTTAATGCCAGTTTCCATTTTCAGTTTCCTGAGCTGTTGTTTGACGAGGACACTGAGCTGTGTGCAGACCTCTGTTCCAGGCTCCTGAACCACTGTAGCTCGGCTATCAGCAGTATTAGAGCCCAGGCCAGCGCATCTCTTTACCTCCTCATGAGACAGAATTTTGAAATAGGAAACGTAAGTTTGCAAAAGTTCCAAACCGTCTTCAAATGAAAGGTAGCATGTATCAATAACACTATATCAATATTTTATTTTAATAATATTTTCATGACTAATGTTTATGCAACTTTCTTTATATATTTTTCAGAACTTCGCACGTGTCAAGATGCAAGTAACCATGTCACTGTCGACACTTGTTGGAACTTCACATGTTAGTTTATACTCACTGTAATTAAAATCTTTGTAGAACATTATAGTGAAAGACAGGAAATAGACGGAGAGAAAGTACACACGCTATTTTTCTGCTATTTTATGATCTAAAAATGAACAGATGTACGGTAAAACGGAAGCCATTTCCACGTCAACAAAACTACTTTTTGCTTCGGTTTCATGTTTTCCTTAATCGTCAATATCTTCGGCTAAACATTTTTTCGATGCCTTCACTTGCCCTTTTCGGAATAATCTCGTCTACATTTTCAAAACTGTCCGCCATGTTGGACAAAACAGAGAAAACAAATTCTCCATGATGTCAGCTGTACTCTGTATAATGATTGATAAATGAATCCTCCCTGTTTACCAAAGTTAACTGCGCTTTTATACTACGTCTTCTTGTTTAAGGAATCGTTTAGTCTGAATGATCCATGCCAACATTGTAAGCTTGTTTAACGTACAAAACCAAGGAATGGTCCATGCCAGCATTGCAAGGTTTTTTTACATACCCAACAAGGCTCTAACCACTGCATTTGATTTTCTGTTACAGACGTTTAGTGAGGAGCATCTGCGTCGGTCACTGAAAACAATCATCACATACGCTGAATCTGATCAGGAGCTCAGAACAAGCACTTTCCCAGATCAGGTAAATAGAGCGGGGTTTTCAATTGAGTGTCGAAAGTAATTTCCCATTTATTTTCGCATTTCTACGCCTTTTTATTGGCAAAAAAATCTTGTGCCACTTTCTCAACCAATCAGAAGCAAAACTAAAACCAATTATGATTTGCTTGTACGCGTTTTCCCGCGCTTGGCGCCGGCTACATGTATTTGCTTCGAGTTCTGATTGGTTCATTAGATTGTCTACGTCTGTTGTGATTGGCCAGAGTAATTGCTTTGGTTTTGGTTTTACGACACAAGTGATAACTGCTCTGATCTCACCTTGGTTTGTCCCACAATAGTTTGTCAGCCTTATGTGTGATTTGAATTTGTTTCAAAAACGGTTCTTAGTTTCTTGTGATATTTCTGATGATTTGTGTTTGCTTTTTCATGTTGGCCAGATGTAACTACTCTGAGAAAAAGAAAGTTTATAAATTTTTTGCTATTGTGCTACTGAAAACACGTCATTATTACAAACATGCGTTGAAATAGTTGTTGTTTTTAAGAAAAATTTCAAGTAAGATCTACTTTTTTTGAGACCGTATTATGTATTTTTACATTTGCATTTAAAACCTTGTCTGAACGTCGTTTAAATTATTGGCCCTTAGATAATGTTTAAAGACATTTCATATCACCTTATTTAAAAATGCTGAAAGACATGATCAAATATGAAATGTTTTCTTAGGTCCGAGAGCTCGTTTTCAATCTGCATATGATTCTGTCAGATACAGTCAAGATGAAGGAGTATCAAGAGGTACCAATTTTTTTGTGATATTATATTTACTTTTTATGAACGTTTTGCAGCAAGATAGTTGAGAATTCATAAATAAGTATGAGAAGTGCATATACCACCATGTTTTTTCATCGTTCATGTTCATCTCATCATGTCGTGCTGCATAATAAGATCCTTGCATACAAGTTCTCACTTACCCTCAGTACGAAGAAGAGGTATGGTGAAGTGTGAAGGCGTGATGATGCAGTGGATAGAGTGCTGCAGATCAAGTGCTGTAGATGTAGTGGATAGAGTGCTGCAGATCAAGTGCTGTAGATGCAGTGGATAGAGTGCTGCAGATCAAGTGCTGTAGATGTAGTGGATAGAGTGCTGCAGATCTAGTGCTGTAGATGCAGTGGATAGAGTGCTGCAGATGTAGCGCTGCAGATGTAGTGCTGTAGATGCAGTGAATAGAGTGCTGCATATCTATTGCTGCAGATGTAGTGCTGTAGATGCAGTGGATAGAGTGCTGCATATCTATTGCTGTAGATGTAGTGGATAGAGTGCTGCAGATGTAGTGCTAGATAGGGTGCTGCAGATGTAGTGCTGGATAGAGTGCTGCAGATCTAAAGGTCGGTGGTTCGAGGCCTGGTCTCTTCCATCGTGTTGTTTCCTTAGACAGGAGACATTGCTCCACATTGTCTCTTTCCACCCAGGTGTATAAATGAGTACCAGCGACAGAATACTGGGGGTAACCCTGCGATGGACTCGCATCCCATCGAGGGGGGGAGTAGCAGTGCTCTTAGTTGCTTCATGCTCCTGCCGTGTGGGTCTCTTGTGGCTCGTGTGTGACATTACCCCTTTTTCAGCATGTGGAAGATCAACAAAGTGCTGATCGTTTTTGTTATATTTTTTGTCAGGATCCAGAAATGTTGGTTGATTTGATGTACAGGATTGCCAAAGGGTGGGTATATTGTGATAACACAATTAATTCCCCTTGGATGAACCATCCAAAGCGGCTAAGATCAAACAAGTAGAATATAAAAATTCCACAAATTTCATGTTTATCTCGTGAATACGAGAAGTGTCGAACAAGATATAAGATATAGTATACGGGGACAGATATGCAAATTTTCACTCGTTCCATCGTCTGTCAACTTTATTAATTCCCCAGTGTATTACGTCATCCAGTTGTCTAGACAGTCTCGTTTCACACAACGCATATTAATATCACGCTTAGATGTTTTGGTCTTTTTAAATCTGTTTCACTTTTCAATTCTTTGACTTCAAACTCAGTATAAAAAATTAAAACCAAACTATGGACTTAACCTTACGTCGTTGCGTATTCACGAGATGGCTCTTAGGGCCCTTTGATGCAAAATATGGAAAGGCAAACTGCAACAAATGAAAGTGATGCTAATTGTAGCTCTCAGTGGTCATTTGCGTGGTCACACTGCAGTAGGTTTTTATCCACAGATTGAAACTTTTGAACCACATTACACCCACCGTGTTTGGTTCTGGGTTTGAAAGGGTTAAAGGGAACCTCCACTGTTATAACAAATTGACGTAAAATTGTTGGAAATAATGTTTAAATTTCAATTATGTTAATAACAAGTGGAAATATAATTTTAGTGGACACAAAAATTGGATATGAATATCACCTATTTTTGCTTTTAAATTTCCCGCGCGCCGCCATTTTGAATATTTATGACGTCACTTGGCTGCCGCTATTGTTAAGAATCCACGCTCTTTTGTTTGGAACAATTGGGCAACCAAATGACGTCATAAATATTCAAAATGGCAGCGCGCGGGAAATTTGAAAGCGAAAACAAGCGATATTCATATCCAATTTTTGCGTCCACTAAAATTATATTTCCACTTGTTATTAACATAACTGAAATTTAAACATTATTTTCAACAATTTTACGTCAATTTGTTATAATAGTGGAGGTTCCCTTTAAGAATTTTGTCAAACAATCAGAAAAGAAGTAAAGTGATGTCTGTGGATGGGGACTTCAAACTTGGCCTATTTTGTTCAGAATACAATCTATTTCCATCCTGATCATCGGCAGCCGAAAAGAATAGATAATAGTATCAGTACACTAGTATAATAACAAAACTGTACCATTGTTTATACGTTTCCATTGATACGGATGCGTTGTTTGGCTTTTCAAAGTGATACCAAAAATTAAATGATATATCTGGTAATGTCTGTATATTGTACTAAATGAAGACACACCTGGGGAATCGAGTAACGTTTGGATGTGTTCTTATCATGACAGGTATCAAAACTCACCCGACTTACGACAGACGTGGCTCTACAACATGGCATCCAAGCATGGCGAGGTATAGTATCAATATAACTGACCTTTTTTTCCATTTCTTCCCATCCATCGGCGTTTATTATTGTCTCTACTGCATCTTTAATTGTTTGCACTTTAGCCTTTGTAGATCTTGCAAAGAAAGACCTTCTGAAGTTACAAATATTACCGGAAGGGTCTTTCACTCAAAATTATTTTTTATGACCTTTGATTAACTACTTTCAGTTTGAAGCCGCCACGTGGCTGTTGCCATAGTGACCAATTTTTTTTCCATTTTCCCCCGTCCATCGGCATTTATGGATTTCTAGTCAGGTTTTCTTTTGTTTATTGATTACTGGAAGGATCTTTCAGCCATAACATCATTATTTTTTATGACAGTTAAATAACCACGTTGAAGCCGCCATGTGCCTGGTGCATACAGCTGGTCTAGTTTCTGAGTACCTTAGTATGTTGGAAGACAAGCCATATCTGCCTATTGGCTGTGTTTCCTTTGAGAAGATTTCTCCCAATGTGTTGGAGGAGAGCGCCATTTCAGATGATGTTGTCTCACCCGTAAGTGCCATTTTATATCTTAACCCTTTCACTCCCAGAGTCAATTATGGAGACATGCAGTGCAGTTCTAACTTGAGTCTGTGGACGAAATCCTATGGTGTGACCATTCAAATTAAACCTCTTCAGCAGTACTTTTGCATGGTACCATTTGTTCTAACTTTTGAGTCTGTGGACGAAATCCTATGGTGTGACCATTCAAATTAAACCTCTTCAGCAGTACTTTTGCATGGTACCATTTGTTCTAACTTTTGAGTCTGTTGTTGAAATCCTATGGTGTGACCATTCAAATGAAACCTCTTCAGCATTACTTTTGCATGGTACCATTTGTTTTTCAATATTTTATAAAATTAATTTTGGGATTTTTCTTGAATTTTTAAAGCAAAGAAATATTATAAACCAAAGAGACAAAACAACGGCCACAAAATTCAAAGTTTAACCAGAATGGCAATTTTGATTTCCTGACCGCCTGTCACGAAATTGTCCGTAATGTGCTGAGCTTATGTTTTTTTTTTCAACCAGGATGAAGAGGGCATTTGTACCGGGAAGTACTTCTGTGAAAATGGATTGGTGGTGTTGCTCGAAAAGGCTGCCGACACGTTTTTTCGTGCTCATCTTTATGAGTGTGTAAATGAAGTGTATAAACTTTTGATTCCTATACTCGAAGCCAGGCGAAACTACAAGAAGCTAACTCACGTTCATCAAAAACTTTCAGAAGCCTTCAGCAAGATTATACAAACGGTAAGGGATTACTGATCAGTAGTCTGTCAAGCGTGATCATCTAGTTGAGATTAGCTTAGTTCTGTAAAGAGCTGTGATTGGTCACTTAAGAACGTTTGCGCGAAAATCGTCTACGACATAAATATTGAATACCCTTCTCGCAAAATTGGGATGTCACCGACTTCGTCTATCAAACCCCTTTATTTCAAGCGTACTCCCTTATGTATTTTTTTGTTTTTGTAGGCAACCACAATATTCTTCTTTATTTCAATTGCTCTGGTTAGAATAAGGTAGTTGAAATATCCGTAAGGATATTGGAGGACGTTTTCAGTCATTGTGGAGTTAAAACTTGATTCGGAATAAATGAGGTTTAAATACGTGCAGGCTTAAATCACGCGCAAAAAAATACACTGCAAGGTAATGGTGGCAAAAACAGGGACAATAGAAGACTCTCTTCACTTGTAGCTACCCTTTCAGTGATCGGTGATCAGCATCGAATTTCTCCTTGTAATATCAATGAAATAAGCATATGATCACCCAAGATGGATTCTCTTGATGTTTCAATAATTTCACCCCACGACTGCTATAATAAATGTACGAGGACATGAAAGAGTAATTTGTATTTTGTTGGTGGGGCTTAAAGGGATAAAATAACGTATATTATTAATGAAAACATTTTGTTTTGTGATTTGTAGGAGGGAAAGCGCATGCTTGGGACGTACTTTAGAGTGGGTTTTTACGGATCCAAATTTGGAGATTTGGATGGCGAAGAGTACATATATAAAGAACCCGCCATCACAAAGCTGCCAGAGATTTCTCATCGCTTGCAGGTTAGCTTACGGCATGGAGCTAGAACAGGCTATGTCACCAGATTGTTGTATCACTTTTGAAAGTCAAAAGATATATTTGTATCAAAGGAAATTTAAAAATAATGTTCCGGTTTTATTAACAGTTACTATTAAGTAATGATCTACATAAGAAGGATAGCGCTGAACGGCAATGCACGATGGAATGTCAACTTTTTTCATTGTTACAACTAGTGATCTCATTGGCCTAAACTCCAAAACCACTAAAACATTAAGGTTCAAGGTGCATTTTGTCTAATTTTTTTAAGGTTTCAAGTAATTTGAGACCCAATCGTACAACATGCAATTTTTAAAAGATATTGTATTTGGGGAACTTCATCAAAGAAGCAAAATTATTAGCTATTGTCTTTGGCTATTCTGATTGGTGAAGCACGAACATTTCCTAAAATTTATTTGACGCAAATGGATTTTCTTTATTTTTATAATGAAATATAATTATTAACCATCAGCTCCTCCTCTATTCTTGAAATCAAAGATATTCTATGTGGGAAAGAGCCAATGCCGCAGAACAATGAAGTTTGCAATCGTTCTTATGTGAAGCATTACTTAATAGTAGTGTACTGAAACTATGAATGTGTGATTGTAGCGGCGGATGGCCAGGGTGGAATGGATTGCAACTTGAAAAGTTTAACCTAAATTTTCAAGTTGTTTTCGCGTGTCTTTGAAACATCGATAAAAAATTGCTGTGGTTCGTGCTCTCTTTAATACTTGACTTTATATCATCTTTCTTAGGTTCAAACAAACATTTTTGTATCATTGTAGGTGCTTGTCGGACATTTTAGCAGATCAGAGTTATAACCAAAAATCAGCCAAATCCTTGTAACATAGCTCAACCTCCCCCCCCCCCCCCCCCCCCCCCCCCCCCCCCCCCCACCACCACTGGAAGAAAAAAAATATACGTAAATGCTAATTAAATACGTAATAACTTTATGAAACCATGGCGTAAAATCTGTTTTGTTTTTCAGGCATTTTATGGGGAAAAGTTTGGAGAAGATGCAGTTGAAGTAATTAAAGATTCCAATGCTGTCGAGCAAGACAAACTGGATCCAGATAAAGCGTACATTCAACTGACCTATGTGGACCCTTACTTTGATGAATATGAACTAAAGGACCGTATTACATACTTTGACAAGAATTTCAACTTAAGTATGTTTGTTTTGTTTTGTTTGAGAAAATTGTCCGGATCCAATGGTTTCCGCAGTATTCAGTCTAGTTCCCCCCTCCCCCCCCCCCCCCCCCCCACCTCCTCGACCAATCACTTCCTTATTTTTGGACCAGTCCCGTACTCGCCTTGTTACACAAATAGTTGTTTTCATTTCATATTAAGTAGAAAAATCAAAAGGTTTAAATCATTTAGTACATGAACCAAAAAAAAAACCTTCGCACGTGCTATCTATCGTGTAATGGTTACTAGGCCAGGCGTGTCAGTGTTATGTCCTGTGTGGTGACGTTAACTATCGTGTTATGGTTACTAGACCAGGCGTGTCAGTGTTACATTCAGTGTGGCGGAGTTAACCATCGTGTAGTGGTTACTAGACCAGGCGTGTCAGTGTTATGCCCCGTGTGGTGGAGTTAAATATCGTGTAATGGTTACTAGACAGCATAGCAAACGAATGTAACGACCTTCGATTAGGGTCTTATATTTGAATTTGTTTACGATCTGTTAAACAGGCTGTGTGGTGAAACTTATATTATTAAAACCTCATGTGTGAGATGCTGGAGATTGAAATCAGATTTCTACAAACGTGTCTGCTTTTTTGTTAATTTCTTTACAAGCTCTTGAAAATATTAGTCCTAAAATGTGTAACAGTATCTTTGTTAACGTGTATATAAAAATAACTTCATATCAACTGCGGAGAAAGAATTGAAGAGAATGTGATCATCGCAGTTATGCAGCAATTGAGGGAGTTGCAATTAGAGCCTGAAAAAAAGAGAAAATTTCAGGCCTCGACGGGATTCGAACCCATGACATTTACGATTCCAGTACAAACGCTCTACCACTGAGCTACAAGGCCAGATGGAGTGAGGTGCAGGATTGCAGAAAATAAATTCAGTGTTTTTTAGAACGAAGCATGATACAATGAGATGTATTGTTATTCAATAAGATAAAAAGATATGTTTTCCATCTCATTAAACTAGTTTTCTGCAATCCAGTGCCCAGATGGAAGCTTGGGCAATTGTGAGTTCTATTATACCCGTAAAATGATGAATATCGATATAAAATTTATTAACTTTTCGCGTACTCAAACTCCTGACACTCCTTACACTGTCTGCTTTAAGGCTAGTCTACTGCCTTAAGGCTAGTCTACTGCCTTAAGGCTAGTCTACTGCCTTAAGGCTAGTCTACTGCCTTAAGGCTAGTCTACTGCCTTAAGGCTAGTCTACTGCCTTAAGGCTAGTCTACTGCTTTAAGGCTAGTCTACTGCTTTAAGGCTAGTCTACTGCTTTAAGGCTAGTCTACTGCCTTAAGGCTAGTCTACTGCCTTAAGGCTAGTCTACTGCTTTAAGGCTAGTCTACTGCTTTAAGGCTAGTCTACTGCTTTAAGGCTAGTCTACTGCCTTAAGGCTAGTCTACTGCTTTAAGGCTAGTCTACTGCTTTAAGGCTAGTCTACAGCTTTAAGGCTAGTCTACTGCTTTAAGGCTAGTCTATCGGTATATTTTTAACAGAACCACAAGAAAGTACTACTCAATAGATTTAATTTGAATGGTAACACTTAAGAATTTCACTAACAGACTCAAAAATTAGAAACCTGGGAATAAAAGGATTAACGCACTGCTTGTTGAGAGTAAATCGTCTGCCAACAACAGTTTGCATGGTGCATTAAAGGCAGTGTGTTTATTTTATCATTAGGGAGGTTTATGTACGAGACGCCTTTCACACCAAGCGGCAAAGCTCATGGTGAGCTAGTCACCCAGTACAAAAGAAAGACAATTCTGACGGCTGCCAATTCATTTCCTTATGTCAAGACTCGGGTCAATGTTGTGCACCGTGAACAGGTCAGTTAACGTTGCTTTTCGCGTTCGAAGAACGCAATCCTAATTTCGTGTTGGTTACCCTGTGCCTTGCATGCAGTAAAATTTGAGATGTTTTGGTGGCTGGTCTTCCAAATGGCCGCCCCTATTGCTTTTTTCAGGGGCTCATTTCCACTGGAAATTCCTTCGAATGCGTCTCCATAATCTCCGATTACTGCTAGTTCTATCTCTATTTTCTCCCTAGGAAGGAGGTTGTTTTGGTTTGAAGAAAATATTGACAAGACCAAAAAAACAGCCAAAAACTCAACATAGGCCCTTTAGATGGATGTTGTCCTCTGCAGGACCAAATCCATTGTCTTTAATAAGAAATTGTCCGTGTTATAGGCTTGGACTACAGATCATTATCAGTTTTTATCTCGTGAATACGCAAAGCGTTGAACGAAATATTGTACGGGAACAGATATGCAAATTAGCACTCGATCGTTCACTGGGATGTAAACGTTTTTGTAATTCCCCAGCGTATTACATCATCCGGTTCACACAATGCATGTTTATGTCACGCGAAGATGTTTTCCGCAGTGACGCCGCTGAAAGTCAAGTTTAATACGGATCTGTTCCTCAAGTGTATACGTCTATATACCATGAAGTTTTGGGCGAAATCTTTTATTTAGAGCGTTTCGTATTCACCAGTTGACTCATAGGATCCTTTGATTTCTATCATCTGTTCCAATTGATTGTTAATACTTGTTTCATGCTGTCCAGATTGTGCTGAGTCCCATTGAAGTTGCCATTGAAGATATGGAATTGAGAACCAAAGAGCTCAAAAGTGCAATCCAACAGGAACCACCCAATCCTAAGATGCTTCAGATGGTGTTACAAGGCTCTATAGGCACTACTGTCAATCAGGTCGGTATCCTGCACCCCTTGGGGGAGGGGTGGGTGGTTTGAGTGGGTATTTAGGGGAGGGGTTGGGATGTGTTGCGTGTTGGTTTATATACCGTGACCCTGTTTGAGACGCAATCCTTAGATGCTTTAGTTGGTGTTACAAGGCTCCATTGGCCCTACTGTAAATCGGGTCGGTATTCGGCACCCCTTGGGGGTGGGATATGTTGCAAGTTGCGTTACCCTGCTTGAGACCCACTCCTAAGATGCTTTAGTTGGTGTTACAAGGCTCTATTGGCCCTACTGTCAATCAGGTCGGTATTCTGTACCTTTTGGGGGTGGGGTGGTGGGTTGAGTGGATGTTAGGGGAGGGCTGCGTGTGTTGCATGTTTGGTTTATAAGCCGTTACCCTTCTTGAGACCCACTCCTAAGATGCTTTGATTGGTGTTACAAGGCTCTATTGGCCCTGCTGTCAATCGGGTCGGTATTCTGCACCCCTTGGGGGTGGAGTGGGTGAGTTGAATGGGTGTTAGGGGAGGGCTGGGTGTGTTGCAAGTTTGGTTTATAAACCCCCACCCTGTCTGATATCAAACGGTAATAAGGATCATGAACGTGAAAGAAATAATCAAGTTGGTAGGTTCCTGTGCTATTTTAGACCAAGACGTGAAAACCTACAGTCTCCTACAGAAACATATAAAATATGCCCTTAGTAGGGGCCCGTAAAGGGAGGAGTGTCGTATCTGAGGAGTTGGGGGAGGGTGGCACTTGTGGTATTATCTGTTATCCAACTCAGTGTTACATTACGAGCGCGCATATCTTTTTTTTTCTTTCATTGCACCAAGATTGACTAACACATATTATTCAAACCCCCTACAAACATAATTACCTTGCCAAGGAGGCATGCTTGCAAGAAAAAGAATATCAAGTGATAACATATCAATACACGGGGAACTTATATTTGTGTGACTTTGCAGGGTCCGTTAGAAATTGCTTTGGTGTTCTTGCACGATCAGGATTCCCCTGAAGAAGGAGAAACTCGAATGTTCACGAGACACCATCACAGACTCCGACTCTGTTTTAAAGAATTTATAAAGAGGTAATAACAGTGAATACTTTTTTGTTCTTACCACATTTTGACGTTATCTGAGATGTAATATATCATATATGAGAAAGAGTGTGTTTCATCAAGATATCCAAACACCGAAAGGTGCGTTA
Source organism: Dendrophyllia cribrosa (assembly GCA_024195265.1). Classification (NCBI taxonomy): domain Eukaryota; kingdom Metazoa; phylum Cnidaria; class Anthozoa; order Scleractinia; family Dendrophylliidae; genus Dendrophyllia; species Dendrophyllia cribrosa. The sequence goes on along the minus strand of JAJLRJ010000013.1, from coordinate 12,715,191 downwards.
AAAAACGAGGTTTAACCACTTGTAGGTGTTTGGATACCTGATGAATCACTCTTTCGAGTGTTTGAAAAAGCTTCTCAAACTGATCATTAAATGTGGAGAAACTTACTACTACTACTTTGGCCCTTTGCTCCTCCCGGAGCATAGGCCACCAACAATAACTCGCCAGTCTCCTCTGTCCTGTGCTATCCCTTCAAGTTGTTTCCATGTGTGTCCAGTCCTCTTAATGTCCTTTTCAAGCTCTCGCCGCCAGGTGTTTCGTGGTCTCCCTCTCTTTCGTTGACCTTGGGGGTTCCAGTTCAGGGCTTGACGGCTGATGCTACTAGGTGGTTTGCGTAGCGTCCTGTTGTCAGTCGCAGTTTCCCTGACTGCTTCCACCTGGTCTCACAAAGTCCCAGCAGCAGCAATGTGGAGAAAACGAAGGAATAAAATTGTAAACTTATGTATAGGTAATCATACGGTTTCGAGTTCAATTTGGGCTTAATTTGTGAGCTTTTTGAAAAACTCACTCGTGCAAATTAATCCCAAATTGAACGAGAAAACCGTATGGTTACTTATTAATAATTATACATGAAAAAAGATTGCATCCATTTTTTTTTTTTGCAAAACTTTTTTTCTTGGGAAGTTTTTTTTTCTCTTTTTTTGCAAAACATTTTTGCATCAATTTGTTTTGGGATTTGTAATTTGCACCGGTGTTACACTTTTTACACTGGTGTTACACTTGAACTGCACTGCTCTTAGCCAATCAGAATTGAGTATTTTTTCATGTATATTAATGCAGATTAAGACCTGTTATCCAACCCTTCTTCACGGTAGTGATTTCCTTTGTGTTCTCGTCATGAATTATTAATGAGTCATGATTATTAAAGAAATAAAAAACGCGCCGAGTGCATTACTGAGTTATGTAAGCACGCGGGAATTTTTAAGAACACGAGAGAAGTGCAGAGAAGCACGAGCCAAAGGCGAGTGCTTCTCGCACTTCTCGAGTGTTCTTAAAAATTCCCAAGTGCTTATATAACTCAACAATGCACGAGGAACAAGTTTTTTTTTCTTTTAAAAATAAAAACGGTTATAATGAACCTTACGTCACGCGCGTGACCAATCATCCAATCATTTTAACCAATCATAGCGCGCGCATTTCCTTGAGCATTTTATAATGAGTTTTAGACCTATAAGTGAACAGACACAGGGCAAAATGGAATCTATTTGTTGTCTTGATGCCTGGAGTCTGTGCCATCGCGAAACGTTATTTTGTTGCTCTCATTTCAGATGCAGTGATGCATTGCACAGAAACAAACATCTAATCACGGTTGACCAGCGTGCTTACCAGAAGGAACTGGAGAGGAATTACACAAAACTAACAGAGCAGCTTGAACCTCTTCTTAAGAATAAGTTTGGCTCACTGCGTGGATCCATGAGACAAAAGTGTGGTACCCTTTTTTGCCTATAACATTTGATGTAATATATCAACCACGAGGAAGAGTGTTTCATCAGTATTTTCAAACACTGAGAAGTGGATTGAAAACACGAGGCGCAACCAAGTTTTTTTTAACTGACTTCGCAGTGTTTGGATACCTGATGAAACACTCTTTCGAGTGTTTAATTTAAATACAGAGAAAACGAAGGAATAAAATCGCCAAAATCTGTGCTATTTAAAATCGCGTTTCTAACCACCGTCACGCTTATGGTTCTGTTTTTTTTTTGTTCATGAATTATTTTAAAATGAGTTTGGGAAAATTACTGTTGAATCCCGAAGATAACGTTCCCCTTTACTCTGACAATAATCAGCTTTTGGTCCGCAATTTTTTGTTAGCAGCTGTATTCGGGTGAACATTACATTCACATTGTTACAATGCACGAGCAATCCAGTAAAAATAAGTTATTAAAAAAAGGCAACTTCGCGCGCGAAATTGGACGTGCTATCTCGTAGTATCGTTCCATTGTAGTCGACCGTTTTCATCTCTGGGATGTTAGCCCAGTGTTGAATTGCTTTGCAGCGAATAAATTAGTTTTTTCCATAATTTTCCTGAGATCCACCAGTTCATTCATGACGAAGTAATCATATATTTTAGGAATCTATATTGGCTCGTTGTATTGTTGCAACGTGATTATAGAGTGCTTTTGAATTGAGTGTCGTAAAACCAAAACCAAGGTAATTACTCTCTGGCCAATCACAACAGACGTAGCCAATCCAATGAACCAATCAGAACTCAAGGCAAATACATGTCGACGGCTTCAAGCGCGGGAAAACGCGTGCGAACAAGTCACAATAGCTCGTATGCATGTTTACGTCAGACTTGCCAATTTCACCCCAAGCCTTGCTTTCGAAGTGTAAACCTGTGACAATCATCAATGTATTCTCAAAGGAGCAAAGTTGAAAAGAATACTCACTCAAACATAAGCCCTATTAGTTTTAGTTTTACTTCTGATTGGTTGAAAAAGTGGCGCGAGATTTTTTTAGCCAATCACAAAGCGCAAATGCAAAACCAAAACAATCGCGAAATAACTTTCGACACTCAATTGAAAACTACTTTAGTCATGCAACGTGATTATATAAAGGTGTAATGATTGTATTTCTATGGGTACCCTGTGGTACACATCGGGCATCGAAAAAATGTAGTTGTTGTCCCGCCATCTTGTCGAGTCATGATCTTTACAAAAGGCACCCGCCTCGATTAGCTTGATGCTACCTGCGGGTGCCTACAATTTTTGAAAATAATGTATTTGTCTAATAAAGATTGATTGAGATTGATATATAAACTAAACGAAATTTCAGATTTCTTTTTTGTTTTAGTTTGTATTATGACAGGGTAAATTTAGGTGTTAAACAACTTAAACGTTTTTGTTGTTATTTTGCAGGGAAGGATCTGCTTTGTTGAGAAAAATTTCAATGAGTTTCAATACAGGACACAGTGTGGCATAATACTCTGCAAACAGGAATCTTTGATCCCCTTAAAATTAAAATAAACAACTTTTTTCACCTGGATTTTCCATTAGAAACAGACCAAATTTCAGCCATGCGATAGGTGTAATTAGAAATTTTTGTCATTTCTGGGTAAAAACGGGTTGTAAAGCCTGGTTTTCGCTAGCGACACAAGCATAAGCGGAATAATAACAGCGCTTTAGTGCGGTGTAAACGGGTCCAACAAAAGCATAAGCATAAATCTCAATCTTATACTTATATCAATGTTCGTATTCACTTGATGCAAATTTTTAAGGCCGATTTACACGGCACAACTTTGTCGCATGCGATTTATTGTAGCGCGCGCTGCTTTCATCAGGCAAAACTTGTATACAACTCACATCATATAGCATTGTATGTGGCTACGATTGTCATAGGGTTTTAAAACATGTTTCAAAATCCTACAACTTTTTTTCGTGTTGCATGCAACAGTTGTGAACGAGTTGTAGGCTGATTTAGACGACGCGATTCATTTCGTATGTATGGCGTAAGCAGGTTGCATGCGATAGTTGTAGGCAAAAGTTGTGCCGTCTAAATCAGCCTTTATGCTTCCGCTTATACTTATGTCGGTCTCGTTTTCACTTGATTGATAAGCGCTGTTATGCTTCCCTGTATGAAAACCAGTCTTAAGCATAACGAGAAGTCACCCGAGCAAACTACTAACCCATTCCCAGTCTCTATTTATTTGATTTGGTGGTAAGGGAAGATTGGGGCCGAATGAAGCAAGGGACGCAGGGTGTTGTGGGGAAATACCAACCATCATCGCTTCCCTAAACACCTCGCGCGCCTTGCTTTACTCGCGTCCAATCTCCTCTCATCCCATATAAAATATAAATAACGACTAGATACAAGTGAGAGTTAGGCCCGGTTCAAACGTCGAACTTCACATGTGCCGAATTTAATGCAAATGAACAAGAACAGTCGATTTTGCTCATTTGCATTAGATTCGGCACATGTGAAGTTCGACGTTTGAACCGGGCCTAAGTTATGTTATCTGGAAGTGCCTTTAAAGGTCTGTCTAGAAATACCACCAACCTATTCAAGTTATGTTATCTGGAAGTGCCTTTAAAGGTCTGTCTAGAAATACCACCAACCTATTCAAGTTTAAGTTCCTCGTTGTCGTACTCGAGGTTCTCTCGCGGCAGGCTTTCGTGAGATGTCGGGGCCAAAAAAAAGGGACGTCAGAGGCGTGTAATATGAGAGATGAGAACGCGAGAAAAGGTTCAGGCACCAAGGGTATCTTGCTAGTGGTTTAATATTTTAATTACGTTTTAGTATTATAGAAGTAATATTTTTTCACACGTTTGTCTACTATTGTAATTATTAGAAATTTACCTGATGAACAAAGTCAACTAAAAGAGATCAGAAGAAAGAGCTTATAAAATTTAGTTATTTTGAAAGGAAAAAGTTGGAAACCGGAATGCTTTAAACGATACATTCGAACGTTATATACGCAACGAACGAGTAAGATCCTTGCGGACATTTATCTGCCTGTACAACAAGTCTATAAGTTTGACCCATTTTAAACGGTACTAAACACGTGACCGCGATTGAGAGAAAATCAAAAGCCGTTATGTAAAATATTGAAAGATTTACAGCGCCATGAAATGGTTCTCCTCTGTAGCTTTCGCTTGAATGGTCACACATTAGACTTAAAGTTCGAATTGCCTTGTACAGCCACAGGGGCCCGGTTGTTGTTGTTGTTCGAAAGCCGGTTAACGCAAACCCAGGGTCAGTAAAACTTAACCGAGGATTCAATTTATCTTGTTAGAAGTGTTGATGCTAACCCAGGGTTAGCTTAACCGCGCTTTGAACAATGTCGCGCTTTGTCACATTGTAGTATTTCATCCACAGACTCAAGTTAGAACCACCTTGTATAGTATAATAAACAGTACCACAGGAAAGCACTGCTCAATAGGTTTACAAAGCAAAAGTTGACTGTAAATTTGACATTTTTAAATGGAATGAGATACTGGCAATGGAGATACATAAGGCACCTTCCGTGCCTCGATGGGAAATGTGAAACCAGGTAGAAATAGGCTACTGTGACCATCTCAGCAGTTCGCGAGAAAACAATTACGCGATGCTAGTATCTCGTACGATATTCAACGTCTCATCTTTTCCGACATTATCTTTGCCAGGCTTAGTATAATATTCGATAGTCCAAGCATTAACATAAAAAGATGAAGATTAAATTTAACCCCGCAAACGTAAACATGCGATAAATGAAGTGGTAGAAACTTTCAGTTGCAGTTGACGACAAATTATAATTATGCCATTATATTTTAATGTAAGTACTTTAGGAAAATGAGCAATAGAGATTTTACCGCCATCATGTGCAGCGGAAAAAAAGATCTCAAAACGCTTGTAATGAATGATCAATAAATGAATATTTACTTGCAATGAAATGTTTTCCAGTTTTCTCTTTTTGTTCACACCATGAAAAATGAGATATTTGTAAAGAACATGATGAAAAACATACAAAATCTTTATTTATGGCCCTGTCACACTATTGCGTATCGTACTGGCGTATGCCAGCGTATGAAAAATATCACTCATACGCTAGGGGTACGTTAGGCATAGGTTGTATACGTTTCAAGCATGGTCGCATACGCTGGCATACGGCGAGGCAGAAATTTTTTTTTAAGCATGCTTAAAAATTTTGTGCGTATTCGACGTATGGTTTATACGCTAAGCATACGCTGAATACGCGAGAGTTACGCTAGAGGTACGCTAGAGGTACGTTACTCATAGGTCAAGTAAGCTGGTCATTTTGTGCGTATGAAAATTATTTTATGAATTTCCATACGCAACTCATACGTTTCCCTCATACGCAATAGTGTGACAGGGCCTTTAGACACGGTTAAAATCAACAGTTTAGCTAAAAAAAATTAAAAATATGCTTAAAATACTCAGTTTTGCATGATTGCCGTGTGGTAATCCGATATGTCAGAGACTTGGATGATCTCTCGTCTGAATTGTCCAGTAGAGCCAGCATTCAGAATTTACTGGCGGGGAGTATTGCGCACTGATACTGGTTTCAACTATTTAGTATTAAAATAAACCCTTTCCGGCGGCTGGTATAGACCCTATTCATAAATGGCGGCCGGTTTATTATTCTTTTATATTCATGCTAATCAGCCCAACTAGCCTCGTTAGCATGTGCAAAATTCAAAAGAATTTTTGCTCTAAAATGAGGCTAGTTGGGCTGATTAGCATGAATATAAAAGAATAAATAAATCGGCCGCCATTTATGAATAGGGTCTATATCGTAGGATAATGTCTGCGGTAACCTGTGAACAGGCGAGCCGAACGCTGACTGGAGCAAGCTGATTTCTTTGAACCTAATGCGATCAAAAAGAAGCCTGTCCACAGACTATGAACAGTTGGACAACAAGCAAATCTTATGAGATAAAGAATGACTTCGATTGGCCAAATTTTTTTTGCGCTCTTAGGGAGCGGAGACGAAGTCGAGGTCCGTGAAAACGGAAAAGACAAAGCCAATATCCAGTTATCTTGACCGAACAAGCTTGATCAATAAAATCAATTGAAAACTCTAACGTTGGCCACTTTAATGATGAATTTTATCTCTTGATATTGAGCCATAAACTTGAACAGCTCGCGCAAGGCATTCGTTTTAGTTTTTGCTTGAATGATCGATGAATTTTAACTCTTGATATTGAACCACAAACTTGAACAGCTCCGGCGCTCAAAGCATTTGCTTTAGTTTCTCTGTCATGATCATGTCACAGTTAACGATACTCGCCCAGTTTTTTAGCTTTCGTGTTGACAAATCAGTATTTACGCCAGGTTAGGACCTGCCATTTGCGGTCTGTTTACGTATCAGAATTCAACAAATAACCGATAGAGCATGTAACCGTTAAAACGATGAATTTTCGTTTACATAAGCGCGACCCAAGTGACCAACATTAGTTTCCACTGATGCATTTTCAATTTGTGTCGATGCTTTTTTAGATATTATCTGCTTATGATTATTATTTATCATCGAGCTGACTGCAAACTGGTCTATTGATAACATATTTTTTTTAATTTATCCTATGGTTTGATAGTTTGGGGACAGGTGTCAAAAATACATTTAACAAAAATCTTATTGCTTCAGAAAAAAGTTCTCGTTTCATATTTTTTGCCAACAGGAATGTTTATGCCATTTTTTTTTTTGTTAATGCAAATATCCTGCCAATTAGCTTTCTCTATTTTAAGTCCGTATCTTACCTAATGCATTATATTCATACTAATACTGCACCCTCAAATATCGTTAATTTGTTCTCACAGATATCTACGGTGTTCGAGGGGTATCACTCTAAAAATTATCGCTTTTGATTATTTTGTTGTTTTCTTGTGTGAAATTTAGATTTTTATTTCAAGTTTTATACTTTGATTTCGAAAATTTTTTGCTTTGAATTATTTTGTGTGATTTTTGATTTCCAAAATTTTATCGTTTGATTTCTCAAATAAAATTTTAATTTCGAAAATTTGTCGCTTTTGATTTGTTTTGCGTGATTTTTGATTTCAAGTTTTATACTTTGATTTCGAAAATATTTCGCTTTGATGATTTATTTTGTGTGATCGGTTTTGATTTCCAAAATTTTATCGTTTAATTTCTCAAATGAACTTTTGATTCCAAAATTTATCGCTTTGATTTAGCAAAAAGGGATTACCAAGCTCACTTCAAATATCCTTCAAATATCCTTTTCCGTCCCGAGTTTATTCGTTTTTCACTGTGACCACCACCGTTGTTGACGCAATTTTGAAATTAACACTTCAACTTGAAAAATTCAGGCTGAACTTTTCAAGTTTCGATTCGAGAAACTGGCGCATGCGCCCTCGTGATAGTGTCCCTTTGACTCTTTCAGAGGACCACGAGATTTGAAAAAAAAAGTTTCAAATAACTCCTACAGTCACTCACTAAGTCTCCTTATTTTCGCTAGCTCTGTTTGGAACAAACGATATAACTCAGCGAAGTTGTGCTAAAGTTATACTGTGTCATCGTCATCTTCTGAGGAAGAATCTTCGATCATTCTGCCACAGGAGCGCTGTCTTCCCAGGCAGTAGCATGTAACACAACATACCACCCCGGCTTTTACACATGAGCAATTCTTCAGGCATTTGGAACTTTTGCATTTACAGGATGGTGGCTTCTGAATATTTGACTTCGCTGAAATTGTCATCAAGTCAGGACATAGCTTGCCTTCTACAAGAACTCTACCAAACTCTGTTGGAGGGGGAAGGCTGATTTCACTCAAGTACGCCGTCTTGTACACCACAGCCAGTTGGTAAAGTGCTCTTAGCAAATGCAAGCGGAAGGCATCGTCTGTAGGCGGAAGCATCCTCGGATCTGATTTCGATGACATGAACATGTGCTGGCGTAGCGTATTGAGCTTGTATTGGCCAGGCTTTCCTCAGTGCCATAGAGTGCGGTAAAGAAGAGGGTCGCTTCACTTATGATGTGTTCGGTCAGTTCGAAGATGCCATCGTCACCATACGCTGATAGGGTTGGCAGGCTTTCGACCATATCAATAGTTACTGATGCGGCCTTTTTCTTCAAAAGCTTAAAAGGGTAGCTCACTGTGTCGCAGCCACTTAACACGTATGCACAGAGGAGGGAAGACGTGAGATCTTTGGGGTCTTTCACATATTTCCTACTAAGAACTGCTACTAGGGTGTGGACTATCAGGCTTTGTTTGAACCCAAAGCTCCTGGAGCAATGGCAAGCGAGTGAAATAATACATGGCAAGCATTATGACATCCGTATCTGTTGCGTGTAGAACCGCTCTTGTGCAGCCAAGATCTTGTACGCTGTAGTGCAGATGTGCAAAGATTCTTGTATCTGCCTCTTCATGTTCGATGCATGAAAGGTTTTCTTCGTTTGAGACAGAACTGTTCGTGACGAGAAAGAAACACCAGGTTCTTTGACAGTACCTCCGAGAAAAAATGTCACACCATCGGGGATTAAGTGCTTATTTTCTTGAAGCGATGACGAAAAAAAGTCGAGAAGATTTGTTTTGTTTCTTGGGTTTTTCATGAAACTCTTGAAGTCTAGTACGGGTAAAGCACTCGATGGATGGTACTCCTGTGACTTCTCTGACTGATCACGCCGATGGCGCTCATCTCCTTTTAATGACTTATCTTGTCCGAGGTCATATCGATCAACGACAAAATGTACACAGGTGCAATGTGATGGCTTTAAATTCACCATTCGCCCAGCGTACAGCCGCGTCACTTCATCAAATGTTTTAGCACCAAGGTACTGGAAGCGGTTCACAAATGCCATAGCGTCAACAAGAAAGGCAGTGGGGAAACCTGATGTAGGCAACGGAGCAGCTTCGGGTGAAATGAGTGCCTTAAGAGAAGCCAGTTAGTCCGACTTGGTGTCCTTCCTCATGCTGTATCCCCCTTCTACTATAGGATCAACTTCAAAAAGAGATGTAGGGTACTTTGTCCATTCATGTGAAAACGCAATATTCCTTGTTTGGTCATCACAGGCCTGGAAGAAGCATAAAGCTCTAGAAACACCACTTTCATCTTGGTAGATTTTGACAAGCTTTTGCGCTTTAGAAGGCACTGATTTATTCCTAGAGGAGAAGGTTGTCAACTTTGGTGGCAATATTAAGGACCCTGCGTTCCTGAATTTCTGTGAGAATCACTCTTCGTGTTTGGCTAACTTGGGCACCGGTGTCGCATATCATCCAAGCTAAATGGTTGTAGAGATCGTCTGGAATGGTTTCAGCTGCTGATTCATAGGTTATCTCAAAGGACTCACTTCTGCAGTTTCCCGCCTTTTCCTTTTCTTTCATCTTTCCTCTCAAGTGCTTCGCTGTAACAAACAGTTCACTATTTGCAAGCACCGATCTCTTCGTAAAGCTCTCTGCGGCATCTTCGTCTGAATCTTCTGATTCTGTTTGTGTGTCAGACTTCTCAAGTTCTCTTTGGAGGTTAGCAGCAAGAGTGCACATCTTTCTAACAGTGACATTGGATGAGCACACTATACTAGCTTTCCCTCTTTGAGCTACTATCTGTATGCATGTCAGATCTAAAATGATTTTGATGACGTTTCTTAAGTCTATCACTTCTATACGACTCCACGTTCTCTACACCTCGCTTGGCAAGGTATCCCCGGTATGCCTTTAACAACTGCGTCGTGTAAAATGCAGACCGGTCTTTCAGCAGACTATCTGAAATTTCGGTTACCAGCTCGTTGAAGGCTGAGTCATACTCGTTGAGTTTCACTGTAGGCTGTTTCCTGTTCATAAAAGTATCCATACAGGATTGATGGTAACGGAAATCTGCAGCAATCATGTCTATTGGTTCTTTGCCATAGCCTTGAACTTTTACAAGCATTTCTTCGTCGTTCAGGTAACTAATTCAACTATTTAGCCTTTTCGTGAAAAGCTCGCGGTCTCGTTTCCGTAGCAATGAGGGTTAGCTGCCAGTTTTCTTTCGAATCACGGCGTTTCTTGTTGCAAATAAAACAGCACGTTTTGTAATCTGCTGACTTAGTAGATCTGCTGGTTCCACTCTCCTGATCATCCGAGATGCTAACCTCCTCCTCTGTCTTTGCTCTTTTGTTGACATGTTTCTTTAGCTCTTTTATGTGCGTTTAGTTGCTTTTACATCCCCTGTGGCATCGTGGCTCCAAAAATGACTCAATGTTTTCAATTTCTGACCATAAACGATTATAGACATCATCATTTCTAACCCTCAGGGCATTTTTTAAAGTCGGTATTCCACATTTAGTAAGATAATTTAAATCCTCGTTTGCTAATGTGAGCTGGCAATTCCTGAGTGTATAGCGGTCGTTTGGAAGGAAAAATGCATGGTCTCCATATGAGCTTTGCCTTAACCTAACAACAGCAACAAAATCGCTTAAGTCTCTAACAGAAACAACTAAGAGAAAGTAAAAACAAAAAAAACTATTTAAGATCAGTTCAAGTTACTATTTTAGTTTTCTTTTATGTTAAGTAAGTAGAAGCGGACGAAAAGTTAACTAAAAAAAGCCTCAAAACGTATCATATTTATATTAATTAACAAACATAAACATGAAAAACGTACCTTTTTTCGTCGCTTGTGTTTTTTATTTCTCGTGAAGACGATTTTTCTTTTTAAAATATAAGAAATTTTGTCTTTTAAAGGGGCTATGTCACCATTTTTAGCGTTACTTTAAATTTTATATCAGTGAAATTCCAAAATTAAAAATCCAGTTTTGTTTAAAATTATTCTACCAGTGCTCTAAAAGTAAAATTAAGTGTCTTGGGCTGCAGATGGCCAGGATGGAAATGGATTGCATCTTGAAAAAATTGGGCCAATTTTTTCAAGTTTATCGCTTGTGTCTGACAAAATTCGCTAAAACTCCGATTATGGTTTATTTTCTCTGCTAAAATTTACTTGATATCTTCCTGTTAGTGTTCTTTAAGCATTTCGTGTACGACAAAGGTACTTAGTTTTAATTTGCGACGGTTTTGACCCGAAAACCTCAAAATCACCATGACATAGCTCCTTTAAACGATTAAACTGTTTGAATTCAATTATTTAAGGATAAAAGGATCAAGACGAAGCGAGCGAAACGCTTTTTCTGGAGTAATCACACCGTAGCAAAATTCAAATTTGAGGCGCAACGGTCATTGCATCCGGGATATCAATAAATCTGAAGATAGCGCGCGCCTATCAGTTAATGTCTTGTCGTGTGTGAAATAACTTTTTTCTTATTATGTTAACACCTAGAAGGGGTTAAGGGGGACAATAGACAAAGCAAATGGACAACAGAATTAAAGCGAAAAAATAAAAATACAAGACGGGCAAGTTCTGAACGACTAACTGCGAGCTTCTCAGAAAACCCGACATTGGACTTAAATCAGACTTCCTCTATAAAGTGAGAAGACTGTTGAAATAGATACATGTCCTAGGACTAAGCTTGCGAGAATTTTTTTCTTCTTTGCAGAAATTAACAATAATAGCAAAGACTTAGCCGTGCTCTTTACAAAACGTTCGTTTAAATGTTGACTTGCACAGCCCTCTACCGTATATACACTGTAACGATATCAGGCTTGTAAAGAAAATTTATACAACAGAGTTTTGACTCCTAGTTACAATGTAGTAATGAGCAAATGGTATTTTAAATAATCTTCTCAGTTCTTAAGTTTAATCAGTCCTGGAAAACATTGATTCACCTTCTCGGGTATGGCAAGACATTTGTTACTACTTTTTTATTGTTTTTCCTCATATTTTAACTCACGTGACCATGCATATGACGTCATATACCGAAATAAGGATGTGAACTTTGGAGGTATGTGTTAATCCTGAAATTAGGGAGCTTAAGATCCACGACGACAGCATGGACGACGACGACCGAAAGTGAGATTCACGCGATTTTCCCACGAATTCCGTCGTCGTCCTCTCGTCGACGACGACCAAGCCAGTAGTTTCACGTCGTCGTGCAAAGGAGTTGTTTAAACAAAGTTCAAAGGTAAAATTTACACTGACTTGTCACTTTTGTAATCTTTTTTCATCCTTTATCTTTTGTGGTTTCATTCAAGCTTCTCTTTCTATTTTACGAAGCGAATTGGATTAAAAATTTGACTGTATATAATGTGCCTGTTTTCGTATTGTTTACTAACTGGCGGCAAGACAAGAGGAAAAGGAGAACCGGTAAGTCGTAAATTTATTTTCCCATGAGGTTGTAAAAAGGAATGAAGAACCTGAATAATAAATATAAGTACTCAATTGTGTTTTGACTTGAGAACACAACTGTTAGTGCTGGCAGCATAACGTTTATCTTTAAAACTTGCCCTTACGGTCGAAACAACTGGATCGAAAAAAATTATTCATGACTGCAAGCAGCTGGCCGCAAGCCTTGAATAAAAGAATTTAATCACTTGTACTCTGGAATTTTCGCCTCTGTGATATGTAAAAATATATCGAATCTTACGTGAATCTTTATCAGTGAAACGTTTCATTTTGTAATTTTTTTGCACATGCGATTATTTAGACTCACTTTACGGCCAAATACAATTTTTTTGCCAACTCTTGTAATTAATTGTGTATCGTGTTTATTTTTAAGAATCCAAACTTTGTATGGAATTCCGAACACAATATACTGATGTGCCGGGAACTCGGCCAAACACTCGGACTCGGCCATTTCATACAGCGCGAACTTTTGATATTCTCCATAGGGAAAAAAATCAGGATTTTTTGGCTCGAACAGGTCAAACAAAACTGGAAATTCTTCATCGTTAGTAAAGTTTAATCCACGGCTGAAAAAAAGGAAGCTCGCGCATGTCCTTAAACGATGTCATCTTGAGCGAGACATTTTCAACAAGCCAAGTCGAAATAAGTCGTCGTCGTCTACCTGCCGGCCGCATCTTAAAGAGACACTGTCACCTATTTTTAGTATCACTTTGAAAAACCAGAAAACATATTTGTTTCAATGGAAACCTTAAAATAATGGTCCAGTTTTGTTAACAAATACTCTACCAATACACAGAAATTAGTATTTCCCTTCCTTCCATACGTCCTCTGGACACATTGTGACGTACGTAGGTGACGTCATCACGGCGTCTTTTTGGAAGGTTTGCAAGAGTTGTGCAACATCCAACATCGCATTTCACATACTACAACAATTTCTCTTTCGAATAGTGTATGTTAGAGTTGTATATCAGGCTGTCCATGTGTCGACCATTTTTAAGATCTTTTTGACCACCTGGCCCCCTGACTACAATTAACGTCAAATGATCAAATTATAGGTCTTGTGGAGAACGTGAACCCCCGTAGGGTTTTTCGGTGTTTAGTCTTGAATATAGGGTTGCAAAATGCAGCTAAAATGGTCTAGTTTAGGTTAAGGGTCTCGGAGTCCCAGCGGCACACCCCCGCCCAAATATTGGCAGAGTACCCCCTCCCCGGGACGTGAACACACGACGGTTAATTTTCCTTTCTCCATTTGAACCGGAAATCCCTTCAAATTCAGCTCCTGGACAATCCAATCACGTTAGAAAAACTAATTACAAATTGGAACAACTGCAAAGTAGTTTAAAATAGCACGAATCTTTTTTTTAATTGAGGTGCTCCTTGGTGTTGCCGTCGTCGTTGCTTAAGCCAAGCATAGCTTTCCTCCTTTTGTTCTGATTAAATAGGCCGTGCTATTAAGCCGAATTGTAAACAAATTGTTGTAAATGGGGTCCTTAAATTTACTCTCATTGCTAATACACCTCAACAAAGATAAATTATTTTTTAAATGTCAAATCAGCCGTGCTATTGACGTGATTCGTATTAGCCTGTGTAGCTGCCAAGCATAACCTTCCTCTTTTTGTTTTGATTAAATAGGCCGTGCTGTTAAGCCGAATTGTAAACAAATTGTTGTGTCGTGACAGTTCAGGTCTCCTGTTTCTGAGCATAAGATTTGAAGCGTGGTATTTTATAATTACTTTTTTGGGAGAGCAGAACAACGGAACTGCCACGACACATTGCTTCCTAAAGTCGCCAACATTTTCCCACTTATTTTCGCTTAATGTCGCCCAAGGTTACGCGATTAAATGCCCGTAAAACATAATCATAACATGCCATTACAAACTTCTGTTCGGAGCAGAACATCAAAACTTGTGTTGTGTGTTGATTTCAAGACTGGCAGAACGTAAATCAAATAGGGTTTTCCGATTTAGCGGAAACGGAGCAACTTTTTCCGCGTCGTTAATCAATAATAAACAGAATGTAACTATTGTTACAATCTCAAGACTGAGATGCTACGTCCGTATTGAATAGAATACATTTCCATAAGCTTCACCTTATTCGTAAAAAATTCCTTTTGTTGAAATCATTTTTGTGTAAAGAAATTAAAAGTGTTAAGCGTTGGTTAATAGCCCCAGTTTTCACTGTCGATGGAAGCACAAACGCAAGCCTATAGGTGCATGCACAAGAAACCTTTATATTTCGCAGTGAAGACGGGCTTGAAATTAATCAGCACAAAAACAAAAACAACGAGCAAAATATTTTGATCCTCGTGCTTGTGTTAAAGCTTGCGACGCACGTGAAAATGGAACATAACACAAGCACGAGGTAAAAGCAATGGTTCTGGTATAATTTTATAATTTTAAGAAATCATGATCCGCAGGCCGTGACTTTTGTGAATCATTATTTTGCTTGCCTTCGAATTTTTAAAAACGTCGCTGCGGTGAACATTGTTCGTTTTACTTCCATGCAAAATCAAAATGTTAAAAAAATAAGCACAAGTAGTGCAAGCATAAGAGCAAGCCTGACAACGAAAGCAAACACAAGCAAGAAATATTCACCAGTTATATGCTTGCGTATTTGCTAGTGAAAACAGGGGTTTGTCTCGGTGTAAAAACCTGTGACTTTTTTCTTTGTTTTTTACCTTTGTGGTCTTGCATTCCCAGTTGACTCTAAAGTTTTATACCTTCTGATTTCTTTCTTTAACGTCACTCGTGAGTTTGGCAAGTTTTTTCACCGAGGGTGAGCCGAAAACTGGGCCTTAACTCTAGACTCTTAAAGATTACACTTTATTGTACACAGTGTGAAATGTGTTAAACAAAAAAACCTGTTCTCTGATAGCTTAGTACTGAGGTATATACCTTCAAACTTTCTTTATTTTACTCATTATTTTTTACAACTATATTTTAAAAAAATACCTACACACATTTTGAAATAAGGATATGATTTAGAATTTGGGGCAAAATGATAGAAATTTTAATTTGAAAGTCGCGTTTATTTCATGGAGCGATAATTCCGTATTATAAGGTTGTATGATGCGTGTTTTGTTTATGAAAGCCTTTCTGTGCGTTTATAAACAAGTTCTCTCTTGTTGAAGAAAATTTTTACGGACTGGATTATTTTATGCTTCTAACTGTGAAAATGTACTCTTGCGCACGAAAACTCATTTTTGAGGAATTAAGTCGATGACAGCACTGACAACAATCTAGATTTCGATCATCCAATGAAAGTGTCATGTTTACTTGAAACAAATTCCCGGAACAAATTGTGGTCTCTCTGAATCAACCTGCGAACTAGAGAAAAACAAAGCAAACAAAGTACAACAGATTAAACGCTTGATGCAAGGGTAAAAACTGCAACATTGTAATGAATTTGTTTTTAACAGTTCCTGTGTAAATTTTATTCACGGCAGTTCCAAATGGACGCTATACTGAAGTTGCTGTACAGGTATGTAAACAACATCTTTCAGCAAACATGCAGCAATTTGTTCTTTCAGTGTCCGGACGGAAATTAAGTCTGTCAAGCTCTGAGTTCCTATTGGCTAATTCAGAGAAAGTTTCTGTTATCATATGTTGAATGCTTGGTTGATCAGAAGTTCTCATCGGTTGATAAAGTCAATGAGGAGGCCTTATTATTATTATCATTATTTTTTTCACATTGCTACAGACAAATCATGCACCATTGCATTCTTCACCAGAAACCTTTTTCTACGTTTAATACCAGAAACTTTCTAACTGTTTAATACATCTTGCACTAAAGCTCAGTCAACCCAAATGGTTCATTAGCTTTCTGATCAGTCACTTTTCATACCCTTGTAGTTAAGTACATCTCGCTGCTTTTGCGGCTTTGTATGTGTGAAAGACTCTGTAAACATTTTGCAATTTTTCAATGAAACATGAGCAGCGGTAACTTGGAGTTAATGAAGCAGTAGTAGAGCTTATTAAAGTTTACATTACGAGCGAGAATTTCTACTGTCAAATAAGAAACAACAGCAAATAATTTCTTCAGTGTTTTGACTTGATTTCGGCCTCTGTTAATATATATCCGGAAACAAAAGAACTTCACGTGCTTTCTTGCAAGCTCCTTGTTTCCCGACGAAAATTTCTGAAAAAGCACAGCGTCCTTATTGTCGAAATTAAAAGCACCTTTGGATTAAACTCGGCGCGTTTGCTGTTTTTTTTTTTACGCCAAATTTGTATCGAACACGTTTCCATTTTCATTGTGTTTTTGCTGCGGAGTGAGCGCAGCGAACGAGCAGCAACATAAAAGAGAATACAGAAGAAAAGCTAGGAAAAATCTCGGATTGAGCAGTTGGTGCTACATTTTTAACCACAATTCCGTGCTTTAGCTCCACATTTTTAACCACAATTCCGTGCTTTAGCTCCACATTTTTAACCACAATTCCGTGCGGAAGAACAATGACTGTTCGCCTCGCTGTCATGTTATTCAAAAAATGAAGCACGAGTTTATGAAGTGACGTCTTACTTTCTCGATTTTCGCTGGCTGTGCAAGGTGAGTTGTTTTTTCGTTTTTTATTTTTACACTGTCAGCGTTGTCTAACTCAACTATGATTTGTCTAAATTCATCGGTTGCATTCGATTTCATCGCCGACTTCTTTCTTACAAGCAGTTCCCAAATCGTCTGACTAGTGCTTCTTTCTTGCAGATTTCTCAACGAATCCTTCTCAACTTCTGTAGATCGGCGGTGTTATTACAAAAGGTGAGTTCAGTAGCTACGAGCCAAATTTTAAAATCATTGCTAGAACTTGAAATAACTTTATGGATCGAGATTTACACATCCAAAACCACGGCATATAAGCCTTTCTTTATGTGGAATTTTGTTTCTTCTTGCTGACAGTGGAAATTTTCAGAAATTCAAATTTTCACACCTCTCGTTGGATGCGTCCTCGAGGAGCGATCATAGAAATTATTCAGGGCCACTTTGGGTCCTCGAAATAATTCTTCAGACAATGTGTACGTGATTATTAAAGAGATTGTATCATAATATCAGCTGAAATTTCGTCGATTCTTGTGTTTCAAATCTTCTTTCTTACAAGCAGTTCCCAGTTCATCGTCTGACTAGTGCTTCTTTCTTGCAGATTTCTCAACGAATCCTTCTCAACTTCTGTAGATCGGTGGTGTTATCACAAAAGGTGAGTTCAGTAGCTACGAGCCAAATTTTAAAATCATTGCTAGAACTTGAAATAACTTTATGGATCGAGATGTACTTGAGATTTACACATCCAAAACCACGCCATTTTAGCCTTTCTTTATGTGGAATTTTATGTTTCTTCTTGCTGACAGTGGAAATTTTCAGGAATTCAAATTCTCACACCTCTCGTTGGATGCGTCCTCGAGGAGCGATCATAGAAATTATTCAGGGCCACTTTGGGTCCTCGAAATAATTCTTCAGACAATGTGTACGTGATTTTTAAAGAGATTGTATCATAATATCAGCTGAAATTTCGTCGATTCTTGTGTTTCAAATTTGCTTTGTTTCTTGTGCATCTAAAACAACGCATGTTTCTTCCTGTATGAATTTCACACTTCATGTCCATGCGTGGAAATTCCCATGCGTCAGTAATGGGTGGTTCCAGAAAATATCCATACCCATACCACAGGAGGCATCTTGGAATTCCGAAGGGGAGGGGGGGGTTCATTGGACTGGAATTCCGAGGACACGGGGGAGTTCACTGGAGTGGAATTCCAAAGGCATGGGGGGGATTTTCAGGTCTGGACTTCCAGAAGGGAAATACAAGTCCACAAATTCAGCCCGAACTGTGAATGTACATTTAATTACGAAGTAGAAACGCAAGCAAAGCACCAGAGGGCCTAATGTTAATATACTGTATGTTAGATCAATAATTGAAAAATTTTCGTATAGTTTTTTGGTTTAGTTTTAGTTGATCTTTTCGCTGGGCTGAAAATTATAAATAAAGGTGTTTGGAAGTTAGAGAGCGCTTCTTAAATCAGATGAAAATTCCTGAGGAAGGTTTAAATGATTATGGAATTCCGAAGGCATGGGGAGGGAAAACGGTTTTGTATTCCGAGAGCAAGGGGGATTGAACATTTTGGAATTTCCTAAGGCAAGGGGGGGTCTTGATGAAGATGCCCCAGTGGTAGGGTATGGATATCTTCTGGAATCACCCAATGGGACGTTCCATTTTTTATCCCCCCCCCCCATGGAGGGGCAGATTCCGACAGGCCTCAGATCCAGTGAAAACTGATTCTGACAGGCCCCAAATTCAATTTTAAGGATTCCGATAGGGCTGATTTATTAACTAAACATTGATTCCGACAGGGCAGATTTAAAATATGTCCAATTTACCAAGGGCACATTGAAGTTTTTCGATTCCACCCACCCCCCCCCCCCCCCCCCCCCTCCCCCCCCCCCCTTTTACAAGGAAAAATGAAGATTCCAACAGGGTTACTCTGACCATACCAAAATATACCCTCCATGGGGGGGGGGGTGCGGAAAACTTTTGGAACATCCCAATATGAAACGAAATCAATTTTGATGTTTGACAAAATCGCACGGATATGTTGACATTAGCTTACATTAATGAATGAATAACTTTATTCAAAGGTATTTAGCTATTAAAAAAAAACACTAATTGGGGACACTATTCACTATTCTTTTGTAATTTTCACATCTGGTAGTCTACTTTACTCAAATATTTCATAACAGCAGTTGCTCCCCCTTTCTTGCAGAAATTTGCTGCTGTTGATTACATAAAAATCACTTTGGTGTGTTAAACACGCCTCATTTTATTGGTGTGTTTTACACACCTCATTTTATTGGCGTGTTTTGCGTGCCTCATTTAACTGCTGTGTTGCATGAATCACTTGCTTTTGGTCTGTTTCACAGGCCTCATTTTATTGGTGTGTTTTGCACGCCTCATTTAACTAGTGTGTCAATGCATGTGTATTTTCTACATGTGTATACACACATCTTGCTAAATTGGTGTGTTGCAGGCACGCCTTGTTTACACTGTTTGAAACAAATTAACACAACATTGTATTTTTGTAACTGCACTTTTGTAATGCACATTTTAAATCTCTTTCAGATTTTGTAAAGTATTAACTGACAACAAACTGTGTGAAGGTATGCAATAGTAACAATGGGTAACTCTCTTATGCAATATCGAATAGTTATTGGAATGCATTCTATATACTTAAAAGCTAGAGAATACAGTCAATGTTTTAAGGGAATATTCTGGTGTTCTTTAGTGTTACTATTCTATATGGAAGCAATATATTTACCTGTTTTGAAAACTCTTGTTCACCACTTTGAGCTTATGAGAATTAATCGTTTTTGGCTCACACAAATATATTTGTACAAATTTTACATTCCTGATTTGATAAGACTTGCAAATGATGTTGAAACTAATCCAGGACCTGACATAAATATTGTAAATTCTAGGGAAACACTTTTTACTCCTCATAATCAAGGCTCACAATCTTTTATGTGTTCAGTCATGAATCTTCCATTACTTGTAAAACTCAATGCAAGAGCTTCCAAGAATCTTGGACAACCGTCAAAGTTGGCACGCATATCTGGTGATGGAAATTGTCTGTTTAGAGCATTTTCTTATGTTATAACTGGTAGACAAACGTACCACACTCAAGTGAGAGCGCAAATAATAAAGCACATGAGGCAAATAGAGCATTTTTTACTTCCACATATGAACACATCTTTAGATGGTTATTTAGCTAGAACTGGGATGCTCAGGAATGGAGTTTGGGGAACAGACATAGAAATTTTAACTGCTGCTTCATTGTTGTCCACTAATGTTTTTGTTTACACTAAATTTGGTGATTCTAACAGATGGCAAAAGTTTTCGGGTGCTATGCTTGACGGTAAAAAACCTCAAAATGATTGTTCAATATATTTGAATCACTCAAATGGCATTCATTATGATGTAGTACTCGATGTTTCTGATATTTCTTCAGATGACAAATGTAATTCTGACATGACAAACAAGACCATAAGAAATCCATCAAGAACCAGGCAAACACGAACTAATGTTAACAGCACCTTAACAGGAAAAATCACTAAACCACCCAGTTCAAAGAGAGAAAATGAAATGGGACAAAGTCAAAGTTACTTTGAGAAAAAACCTAGGCTGATGAATGATCAGATGCCCAGTAAAACACCATGTATTTCTACAGAAAATGAACCAAACTCTGACATTACAATTTCTTCAAATTTGAATACAGGTGATAATGCTGTGTTTTCTCCCTGCAATGAAAGCTCACAGTCTTTTATGTGTTCAGTCATGAATCTTCCATTACTTGTAAAACTCAATGCAAGAGCTTCCAAGAATCTTGGACAACCGTCAAAGTTGGCACGCATATCTGGTGATGGAAATTGTCTGTTTAGAGCATTTTCTTATGTTATAACTGGTAGACAAACGTACCACACTCAAGTGAGAGCGCAAATAATAAAGCACATGAGGCAAATAGAGCATTTTTTACTTCCACATATGAACACATCTTTAGATGGTTATTTAGCTAGAACTGGGATGCTCAGGAATGGAGTTTGGGGAACAGACATAGAAATTTTAACTGCTGCTTCATTGTTGTCCACTGATGTTTTTGTTTACACTAAATTTGGTGATTCTAACAGATGGCAAAAGTTTTCGGGCACTATGCTTGACGGTAAAAAACCTCAAAATGATTGTTCAATATATTTGAATCACTCAAATGGCATTCATTATGATGTAGTACTTGATGTTTCTGATATTTCCCTGTCAGATGATAAACGTAATTCTGACATGACAAACAAGACCATAAGAAATCCATCAGGAACCAGGCAAACACAAACTAATGTTAACAGCACCTTAACAGGAAAAATCACTAAACTACCCAGTTCAAAGAGAGAAAATGAAATGGGACAAAGTCAAAGTAACTTTGAGAAAAAACATAGGCTGATGAATGATCAGATGCCCAGTAAAACACCATGTATTTCCACAGAAAATGAACCAAACTCTGACATTACAATTTCTGCAAATTTGAATTCAGGTGAAAATCCTGCTTTTTCTCCCTGCAACGAAAGCTCACAGTCTTTTATTTGTTCAGTCGTGAATCTTCCATTACTTGTAAAACTCAATTCAAGAGCTTCCAAGAAACTTGAAAAACCGTCAAAGTTGGCACGCATATCTGGTGATGGAAATTGTCTGTTTAGAGCATTTTCTGATGTTATAACTGGTAGACAAACATACCACACTCAAGTGAGAGCACAAATAATAAAGCACATGAGGCAAATAGAGCATTTTTTACTTCCACATATGAACACATCTTTAGATGGTTATTTAGCTAGAACTGGGATGCTCAGGAATGGAGTTTGGGGAACAGACATAGAAATTTTAACTGCTGCTTCATTGTTGTCCACTGATGTTTTTGTTTACACTAAATTTGGTGATTCTAACAGATGGCAAAGGTTTTCAGGCACTATGCTTGACAGTAAAAAACCTCAAAATGATTGTTCATTATATTTGAATCACTCAAGTGGCATTCATTATGATGTAGTACTCGATGTTTCTGATATTTCTTCAGATGACAAATGTAATTCTGACATGACAAACAAGACCATAAGAAATCCATCAGGAACCAGGCAAACACAAACTAACAGCACCTTAACAGGAAAAATCACTAAACCATCCAGTTCAAAGAGAAAAAATAAAAAATTAACAAATGTGGAATTTCAAACAAAGAGAACATTTGATGCTACCAAGCCAGTAATTAGAAAATCAAAACCTAAAGCTGCAGTAAAAACTCACTCGCATAAAACTTCGTTTGCAGAGGCAGAGACTCTAAAACCAAGAATGCCTTGTTCACCACAAAATAAGGGGAAGCACAATAAAAATTCAAATAAACTGGCATGGAAAAATATGACTAAATTTCACAAATCCTTAGATTACACTATTTATCAGTGTACAATTTGCTGTGAAGCTTGGCCACAAAAAACTAGAAAGGTTACAGTTTCTAAGTATGTGTGTCCTACCTGTACAAGAGACAAAAAGCTGCCAAAAAAATTTTCGAAAGAAAATTTTATGATACCTTCTGTGCCAAAAGAATTGCAAGGTCTAACACAAATAGAAGAAATGTTAATAGCTAGAGCTCTTCCACTGATGAGAGTTTATATCAAACCTGGTGGACAAAAGGATATTCTGGGCACTGTATCAATTTACCTCAAAATGGTAATGAACTAGCTACATCATTACCCCGGTACCCTAAAGATGTTCCTTTCATTGTTGTTAGAATGACTGGAAAAGATAACACTTGTAAAGAAGTTGTCGTAAGAAGACAAAAAGTCCAAAATGCATTACAGTGGCTCATTCAACACAACCCACAATACAAAAATATTGAAATTAATCAAGATGCTTTGAACTCTCTCCCTGAGAATGATATTCCATTGGATGTTCCAACATTTGAAACAAATACTGATGACATATTAGACAACGACAATAATCAAGATTCCTTATCTGATGCTGAATTGGAAACAGATTCAGATCTGGTGTATAACAAGGACACTGACACTAGTAGTTTTCTTTCCTCTCAACATAATGAAAAGAAAGAAAAAGAGGTAATTCAAGATGAAATTGCTGGCAAAACTATCAATTGGCCAACTGTTCAAAATGAACCACTCAATGAATATACAACACCATGTTTAGCCACAATGGCATTTCCAACATTATTTCCTGATGGAAAAGGTGACCCAACTTTTCCCAGTCTAAACAGAGATGTTCCTTTTCCCAATATAGTCAAACATTTATTAAAATTTGGAGAATGGCTGGATGGTCGTTGGGTTTATCGTTTTGCTATGCATCCTCGTTTCTCCTACTGGGCTCTTAATATGATTCAAAGAAAACGCACTTTGCAGCAAAGTTCTGTCTTCATCAAACACAATCCAGGTGACTCACATCTTACAATTGACCAATTACGAGAAATGGCATCAGGGAACACCTCCACAGTTTTTATGTCAAAGCCCTCAAGATATGTTGGTAACATTACAGGTAGTAATGCTTATTGGCATAAAGTACGAGATGGACTGAAATCAATAATCAACACTAAAGGAGTTCCAACCATATTTTTTACCTTTTCGTCAGCAGTTATGCATTGGCCAGAATTGCATTCATTGTTTTCCAATAAATCACATGATCACACAAATCATGAAAGGAGACAAACTGTGATAGACAATCCTCACATTGTTGATTGGTTTTTTAATCAACGTTTACAAAGTTTCATTAAGCATTGGTTGTATGATACTCTTGGGGCTACATGGCACTGGTACAGATATGAATTTCAAGCAAGAGGTAGCATTCACTGTCATGGAACAGCCAAGTTAAAAAATGATCCTGGACTTTGTGATCTTACTGAAATAGCATTAAAAGGATTCTTAGCTGAACAAAACCTAAAACAAGAGTCGTGTAATAATAAGCAGGAAACTTTGCAAGATATTAAAAATGGCAAAAAAGCAACTCAAACAATTTGTGATTATGTAGATTCCTTACTGTCAACTTGTAATCCACAACTGCCTTGTGACAATAACTGGACAAAACCAACTGTTCATCCATGTCAACAGCGTTATTTAGTCTTGTCACACGATGAACATGACAATGACTATGCTAACCTTTTAAATACTGTCCAACGCCACACACGTTGCAATACTAACTATTGTCTAAAACGCAAACAGAATGATTCAGATCTTAAGTGTCGTTTCAATTTTCCATTCACTGTTTGTGATAAAACTAGATTAGAATTTGAAAAAATCCACACAAAAGACAAATCAGTTCAATACAGAGCCAAAGTCATAACAAAAAGAAATGATTCTCGACTAAATAACCATCAACGTATTCAACTTCAAGGGTGGCGAGCTAATTGTGATATCCAGCTCATAATTGACCATCATGCTTGTGTAGAATATCTTGCAAAATATGCTGCCAAGGGTGAACCAAGGTCACAGCAGCTAAAAGATACTTTTAATTCTGTTATAAACAGCTCTGATTTTGACAACAACTCAAAGAAGGCAATAAAACGACTCATGATGAAAACTCTAGGAGATAGAGATTTTAGTGCCCAAGAAACCATGCACCATTTGCTTTCACTGAAATTATACAGTACCACTTTTCATGTGAAATCTTTTAGTTTAAATGGTTCTCGTAGACTGCAAAGATCTTCTGATAAAAATGATGACACTTGTACAGCTGATTCTTTTCTTGATGTTTATGCAAAGCGCATTATTTTCATAGATGAATTCCCTGACATATTGAATACAAATTTTGTAGAATTTGCAACAAACTACAAACTGACCAAGAACAAACTTCAAAAGCAAACAGCCAATATTGTCCCAAATATATTTCCAACTTACTCCTCCAATCCAACAGGAAAGTATTACAGTATGTATTGCAAATTTCAACTTTTAAGATTTAAACCATGGCAAAATTCATTTCATGATGCTTGGGGTACCACAGAGCCAGATGATCAAACCTACATAACTGAGTGGCATAACTTTCTCAATACCCCATATGCCAAAAAGCATGTTCAAAATTGGTCTGAAAAACTATCAAATGTACTGCAGAATATAGAGCTTCCAGTTTATGAACAAGCTGATAATAAAGAAGAACAAGAGGAATGGATGATTTTATCACATTTTTATCAGTCAGGTCATGATCAACAAACCAATACAGTGCATTCCGACCATGATTGGAGCTTAGACTCTATGAAATATACTACACAACAAATAGGTGAAATGCCCTCTTGGATTAATAAATCAAAAGAAAATCTCACACAAGCATTGACCCAAACAGACAAGATTGACATAAATTCTTTCAGTGAAATGCAGAAACTTGCATACGACATAATTACAACACACTCCAAAAACAGATGCAAAACTGAACCTCTGCTGCTGATTATAAATGGTGTTGCAGGAACTGGAAAAAGCTATTTGATAAAAGCTTTGACAGCTCATCTTCAACATAAATGTATCGTCACTGCAACAACAGGAAAGGCTGCCTACAGTATAAGAGGTGTAACGATTCATTCACTTTTAAAACTCCCAATCACACCACAGTCAGAAAGGGACCTGTCTGGTGAATCCCTGATAGATTTGCAGTGTAAACTTTCGGATGTTGATTATATTCTTATTGATGAGTATTCCATGCTTGGGCAAAAAACATTTGGATGGATTGACAGGCGATGTAGACAATCCTCTGGTGCAAAAGAACAGTTGTTTGGTGGAAAATCAATTATATTGATTGGTGATCCTGCTCAGTTACCACCAGTGTGTGACAAGCCATTGTATCATGCAAAACCATCTAATCCAATTGGAGAGCAAGGCTATTATACTTATATGATGTTTGACAATGTGGTGACATTATCTGTTAACCAAAGGGTGAAAGGCTCACATCAAAATCAAATATTTTTTAGAGATTTACTTTTAAGACTGCGCAATGGTGACACTACTGAAGATGACTGGAAATGCCTGTTGACAAGGCAACCATTACATGCTAACAATATTGATCAATTCAAAAATGCCACTCGCTTGTTTTATACCAGTGACGAAGTCGCGACTTTCAATTACAACTCACTCTTGCAACTTAAACAGCCAATTGCAAAAATTGATGCAAAACACTCAAGTTCAGAAGCTGCCAAAATTAACCCTCAAGATATGTTTGGATTAGGACAAACATTGCTCATCTCAAAAGGTGCTTATGTTATGCTTACAATGAATTTGTGGCCATCTGTTGGTCTTTGTAATGGTTCAACTGGAACAGTGGTAGATATAATTTATAAAGCCTCTCATCAACCCCCAGATCTGCCCATTGCTGTTACTGTTAAGTTTGATGATTACATTGGTCCCTCCATATCCAATGAAATTCCTTCTTTAGTTGCCATAGCTCCCATGACTGTTTCCATACGTTCTGGCAATTCAGTTCATGAAAGGCAACAATTGCCACTTAAACTTGCATGGGCCCTAACTATCCATAAGAGCCAAGGATTAACTTTACCAAAAGCATGGATAGACATTGGAAAGTCAGAACAAACTTTAGGTGTGACATATGTAGCTTTAAGTAGAGTTAAACAGTTATCTTCACTTGTAGTAGAGCCAATGACTTTTGATAGACTCAAAAGTATAAAAAAATCCAGCAACTTGAAATACAGACAAGAAGAGGAGCGAAGACTAAAAAAGTTATCCGAAATAACCAGAAAGTCCTTCTTTCAACAATGATTTTACAAACTTGATAATTTACATTGTATTTTTTGATTGCTGTTAATTCCTTTATATTGATGACTTTCCTTTCAGAGTGGTGATCAAAGTATGGCTCATTCCAGTCCTGGTAAGTTAACTTTTAATTACCACAACTTGATACAATGCTGTACTCTTAAAAGAATTGCAGGGAGCCCAAGGCTCCTAACTAGAGAATAGTTGGTCCTGGGCACTAAAAGCTTCATGCAAAAAGTCTGATTTTCTTGTTGTCCAAAGACAAAATATAACTGGCATAACACCAGGCCCCATAGCTGCAGAGTCCCTGTGATAATCAAATTATCAAATATAAAAATGTTGTACACTCAGATACTTAAAAAAACAATGGTCTGTGTTATAACTATTTAACAATGTAATATAATTCAAATGGTTTCTATTGTTTGATTGCTAACCTAAATTTTGATCTCATGATAACCTATTTTGATTTGTTTCCATTGCCTCTGCTGTCAGAAATTGTCCATTTATCTAAGTAACTTCCAAGTTTAAATAATCAAGATGTCTTTGCTTATCATGCCTCTAGATTTCTATGCTTGTGCATCAGTCAAATGCAGCAGAACAACCCTATTCCTCAGCCAATCCCTGGAGTGGGAATAACTCTGCTACTGCCCAAATTCTTAACTGTGCTTAACATTAAATGTTTTCATTTCTAGATAAAAAAGATGGAAAGAACAATTCAGGTAAATAGAAAAAAATTATACTACTGAGGCTGTTATATAATAAAATTTCAAACTGCCTAATGCTATATAATGCTTACATATCATTTGTCATAAGTTACCAGCTGTGATAAATAGGTTTTCATTCCAGTAAAAAGGTTCCCGAGCTCACTAAACCCCTGTGAAGAACAACTTTGGAATATTCATCAACACTCTTGCATGGAGTCATATCATGTTACCGGTACTTAAATATGACTGTTACATCATGGCATAGCAATTTACTTGGACTTAAAATATCTCAAAGCCCCACTGATCACACTCTACGGGTAGCAAACTGAACATGGTGATTAGATTTTCGCAACAACAATTATCATATATCTTGTCAGCCAAATTTCCAATCTTCATGGACTTTGGCTGTTGAAGTTGGTGGCAGCCCAAGCTATATGAGTGTCACAATGTCAGTTATAAGCGAAATTTTAAGGATTTGTATGGGAAAAACGGTCCATTGTAGAAGCGAAAAAATATGAACAACATTTCAATAAAAATTGCCTACCTTTCTTCGCTTGTGTGTTTCCTTGTCTCCTGTTTGATTTTGGGGCATATTTGTCAGTTTTTGTCACTTGGAGGTGTTCCACTTTATGCCCGAAACCACACACGAGACAAGAAAACACATAAGCGAAGAAATGTAGGCAATTTTTATTGAAATCTTGTTCATATTTCTTCCCTCGTAGAATGGACCGTTTTTCCCCGCTCATAACTGATACTGTAATGCTCGTATAGCTTGAGCTGCCTGTGGTCATTCCAGTAATAATTGTTCCATGTGAAAGTATTACATAAGAAAGGTGCTTCGAATGACATCACTACTGACAAATTTACCAGCAAAAAAGTTTATGAAGATGACATTTGCCACTAACAACATATAAATTGTAAAAACAATCACAAAATTAATATTTCAAATACCCACAGGGGTTGTAGGCACTTTAAATCATTTTAATCAACATAATTTAAAGCAAACAACATGTTTGTATTCATGTGACACATGCTGATACTTCATTGCTTATTTTTTATTGCAGAGGATAGCATAGTTGGCTATTTACATAATCTGTCGCCCATAAAGACCAGCCAAAATAAAAATCAATACTTCCACTTGAAATTTCAAACGAGTACAGATGTCTATCGTACTGTGTGTTTCTCCCCGGAGAAGCACACAATACTCAAACGAAAGTTTGAGTCCTCTTCTCCAGTGAAACTGAACAGATTCCAATTTAAGAAGAATCAAAAGACCGGAGAAGATGAGCTTACAGACTGTATAATGAATAAAAGAACCAAGATTGAAGAACCCAGTGAAACCGAAACAGACTTGACTTCCAATCAATAAAGGCAGACGTGATAGAGGCCAAGCCCAGTTCAGCAGAAGAAGTCCTTGATGGTGACATCAACATTTTAGTCAACCTTTCTGGCCGCATATCTTTCAATGGTACTACAGAGACCCTCAATGTGAAAGGGAAAGCTTTGAGAAAGCAAGAAACACAATTCACTGATAACACTGGATCAGTACGCCTTGTACTCTGGGAGAACGACATACAAAAGGTGCAGTCACGACAATGTTACCACCTGACAAATGTTGCAGTGAAAGAATATGATGACACCAACTACCTTACCTTTACCAGAAACACCACACTTAAAACAGTCAACCTGACAATTGAACGAGAGGATACAGTCACCAGCAACACTTCACAACTAGAAGTGGCATTTCCTCCAGATGGGATCAATTATGTACAGCACTTCCTTAGCTGTAATAAGTGCCATTCTAAGGTCGCTGACAACAAAAACAACATTATAAAATGCTCTGAATGTGCTCTTGTACAACTCAAGTCAAAATGCCAAAAAAAAATTATTGCCAGTGTTTTATCCATAAATGACAAAGAAACAATGTCACTTATCATATTTGATGACATCATTGAACAATTGTACACGTTGTGTAAAGAACAGGGCGCTGACATTGACAAGCAATTTAAAGAACTCACTGATGATGATGTCACAGAAATTCTTTTAACTGTTGAAGCAACAGTTCTTTTCAATGATAAGAAAAATGCTGTTAAGGTTGTCAAGTCATAGACTTGTAGTCACAATTGAGAGGCTTGTTTTAAACAACCTTTTTGTTTGTTAGTCTTTACTAATCCAGTTTAATATTATAGTTCCTGTTAGGTTGTGGTTAGCTCACAACTTCATATTTGAAAACAAAAGATTAACCCTTTCACTACTAGAGAGAGCCATGTAAACTAATCTAGTAACTGTCTCGCTAAAGTCCTACTATGACCTGCAGTCCTTTCTTTTGTAATCGTTTTAATTGACCGAATTTGAATTGGACCACTCTTAAAAGTGAAAGGGTTATCAGGCAGTTTTGCTAACTCATTGAAGTACATTGTCAATAGGTTTTCACTTAATAAGTTCCTGTTAAAATTGTGATGCCAATTTTAAATATATAACAACACAATGTTTTAAAATATTTACACCAGTGCAGTCACCTTTAAAATATTCACTGCCATAAATACCAGAAATTGAAAGACAGTTACTTTTTATTCTTTAATCCACAAAAAATATTTTAGTTAATCAGTTCCCGTTGTGTTGTGAACAATCATTTTTCATATTTTTGCAACATAAGTTTTCACGCATGCTTCTAGTACAGTTTGTAAATATAAGCGATGTTCCTGATATGCGCATTTTAGGTTTGCCATTCCTTTGTAGTTAGAGATAATATTTGATCCGTGAAATAATATTATTGAGTGCAAATCCCTGTTTCTAAATCTTAAATTATGTTTTATATTTTATACGGTAATTAGATTACCTTCTAACATGGCAATTGGTAGTTTTCTTTTTCACAATGAACTACCACCTTATGATTAAAAACGTATGAATTCTTAAATAAATACTGTTATAAATTGTACAACTCATTTCTTTCTCTGCCACTTAAAATGTCAACATTCGAAATGACATTAGATATTAAAAGGCGGTCTCACGAGTTGCACATTCACGCGATTTCAGTCTCAACTTGGAAAGTCAGACTGACCTTTTCAAGTTCATAACACACAATGTTAATAACACACACAATGAGAGACTATTCATGGCAGCAAAAGAAACAATTCCTGGCAAAAAAATGCAAAAGGAGCAAATGGGATCTGAGACTGGAAAGTTGGGCATGCGCAACTCATGAGACAAGCCCTTTAAAGTGCAAATAAAGTAAAAAATAAGTGATGATAACTATGGCGTTTCAATTTTTGTAATATCTTCTCTCATTCCAGAGATATTTAAGTTTTCGTGTTATGCAAATTAGAAAACTGATGACGTCATCAATGCTTCAAGTAAAAAACAAATCACAAAATAAACAAATATCTCTGGATATAATAAGGTAATGTGAAAGAAACTTTGCACCAGTGATGTACCTTAAGAAAGACACAAAATGATGCCTACTGTGAGGTTGTTGTGGCAACAAGTTTGCGTCCAGAACGATTTCATGCAGGAAAGACATTCCATTTTTTGTCTTAACCACACACCTTTGACTTCCAAAGGGCTAATAAGAAGACTTGATACCATGTGGCCATTATGTGTGTTTTGAAAAGGACCATCCCTTTCCTCTAATAGTCATAACTGGCAGTTTTCTAATCAAAATAGAAAGAGATTGGAGCTAAGCGTGCCATGGTTACATAATATGTGCTATCTTGTGTCTTTTCTCAGATGCATTACTGGTGCCAAGTTTTAGTAACATGCCCCAAATATTTCCAGACATATTCTTTATTTTGTGATTTGTCTCTATACTGTAAACATTGACGACATCATCAGTTTTCTAATTTGCTTAACACAAAAACTTATCTTGAACGAGAGATGATTTTACAAAAATTTAAACGCCATACTTCATTTTGAAAGGCCTTTCAAATAAACATCACTCTTTTTTACTTCATAGGGACTTTAAAACTTCGGTGAAATTCAATGATTTCACACACATTAGCTACCATGTCAATATTCAACATATCTCTGGCTCATGCTATGAAATTTTCACAAATCTTGGTTAAATCAAAGACAAAACGTTTCTACAACCATTGGACTATTTGGAAACTATTACATGTGCCCTTGTGGAGGAAAGTAAAATTGGTATTCATATAGCTCGCAAAACAATGCAAAAGATCTGCCCAATTCGCCAGGACCGTATGATACAACTTTTGTTGGAATAAAGCAAATTCACCGCAGCATTCACTATCTATGGGATACACTAGTATATTATTGTTGTTTCTTGACTGACCCAGCTACGCGATGCGCGAGTGAACAGTATTTTGCCGAGGAATCAGGTTAAAGAACTTCATGCCAGTTATCGTGGATGACTATTTTAGTTCTATGCATTCAAGAATTTGAATGCGATGAACTTGCTTTAATTATTGAAAATAAGATCGAATGAACGTTTACGTTTTGCCCAATGGCCGGAGATTATATTATTACCGAGTTAAAAACATTCGTTGGTTCTTTAATGTGTTATAAGAACCGAAAGGAGTGCTTCTTTTCAACATTTCAGTTATTTCCTTTTAATGGTGACGGTTAATGGGAAGACATCTAAAGAGGGCAACAAAATTGATCGATACACGGACTGCATTGTCTTCGTATTAAACATAGGTTTAACTTATCAGCGATAATAAGCAAACACTTCTGAAATGGCTCCACGATTGGGATCATACTACTGAAAATTCCTTTCTTTACGTTCAAAAGCGCTTGCAATCTAAACAAAAGCAAGTAGAAGGAAATGTAGCTTGATATATGAAAAACATTTCGAGGATTACATTCCAAACTAGTCGTGTTAAACCGAGGAACGTTTCGCAAGTTTTTAAAGGTTTATTTTATTCAGTTGAAGACGCGTTAAGTTGTAAATTATTATGCACCATTATTTCATTTAATTTCCGTCTATCTTGGTCTAATGGCAACAAATCTTGACCTAGAGGCAACTACTTAGCACGATTTTTTTTTATATTTGCTGGAAATTTAGTACTGGATAGATGCGAACACAGTGCAATAATATAAACTTAGATTTCCACTCAGCGGCACTGCTTTGCAATTGTCCTGACAGGATACTCTCCGTTCTGCGAAATGTCCTTGATCAGAGTGAGGATCTATGTTGTAGAAACAGTTTACTGCCGGGAGCTCTGTGATTAGTTTTCTGAAATACAACAGTTTTGGTGCGAGAGGATGACCGAAATAGGCAGAAGAACAGTAAGTCTTGTTGATTTAGGATCGCGTAACGTTGCCCATACATCGAAACCTGGAAGATCGAAGTTTGTCATTGCAGAGGAACTTCTTGAAAATCTTAGAAGCCTAGGATTGCTCAGATGCTTCGGGTATCGTGATGGTCCATCTTGCAACCTGTACATTTTCGCCACCATGATCATCTCTTACGCGAGAAGGTACGCCAAACTGTTGCACTGCCCTCTGAAAGGCTGACATAACTGTATCAGCCCGATTGTTGGTTGAACATCTTAAAAATGTAATCATTCTAGAAAAGCTATCTATACCGCCATGAATTACATATCCCCATCGTATTAGACTGTGTGTCCATCTTTGTGCCATAACGAGTTCGGCCAAGGCACAGTGACACTGTACACCCTCCTTGTTATTACCGGTGCCCCTCTAAGAGCACTGTTTTCAGGGTCAACCCTGTTGATTGCTGCACGGACCCGTTCACGCTGTACGAAAAGGCCCAGAGATCGTATATATATCCTATCATATACGACTGTCCAGTTGTCGTTCCATGTCGAGATATAAACCCACGAATAACCTTGTCGAGTTGGTCATCGCTTATGTTTGACCACCTGCTGCAGCCCAACCCATACTCTTCAACTGTACGATAGATGGTCCATCTCGATACCCGAAGCATCCGAGCAATCTGATTCCATGTGCCCCTTAGGCTTCTAAGATTTTCAAGAAGTTCCTCTGCAATGACAAACTTCTGTCTTCCAGGTTCCGACGTATGGCAACGTTACGCGATCCTAAATCAACAAGATTTACAGTTCTTCTGCCTGTTCTGGTCATCCTCACGCATAAGAACTGATGTATTTCAGAAAAACAATCACAGCACTTTAGTAAACTATTTCTACAACATAGAACCTCACCCTGATCAAGGACATTTCGTAGAACGGAGAGTATCGTGTCAGGACAATTGCAAAGCAGTGCCGCTGAGTGGAAATCAAAGTTTATATTTCTGACACTGTGTTCGCATCTATCCAGTATATTTCCAGCAAATATAAAAAAAATCGTGCCTAGTAGTTGCCTCTAGGTCAAGATTTGTTGCCATTAGACTAAGATAGAAGGAAATGAAATAATGGTGCCGTAAATGCTTAGTGATCATGCCTTCTGAGGCCACGTGGCTTTAGCGAATGAAAATATTTTTTTATCGAATGAAATTTTTTTTTTTATCGAATGATTTTTTTTTATGAAATGAAAATCGGAGCATGGGGTCATGGGCTACCGTTGAAAAAATATGGAACAGATATATTTTTAACGAATAAAAATTTATTATATAAACACCAATGAAATACCAGGTGAGCTTTCGCGCGTAAACATCATATCTTCACACGTGAAAATAACATGTTATCTTCACACGTGAAAATATCACCGTTGACACATTGTTCTACTTTAAGACTACAAAAAAATATTAAAGTGAAATGGTTTGATTTCATTGGTGTTTATATAATAAACAGAACATTACATGGCCGCTTGAAGATACGAAATTTCTCTTCTCGTGTTGAAAAATATTTCACTCGTTCGCTGCGCTCACTCGTGAAATATTTTTCAACACTCGAAGAGAAATTTCGTATCTTCGCGCGGCCATGTAATATCCTCTATATACGATTTATCGAATGGAAATATTTTTAACGAATAAAAATATACCATTTATCGAATGGAAATATTTTTAACGAATAAAAATATACCATTTATCGAATGAAAATATTTTTAATGAATAAAAATATAACATTGAATGAAAATATTTTTTATCGAATTTTGCTACTTTTCGGCAACCATATTTATATAGCTTGTTGCTTAATCGTATGCCTCACCAATTTTGGACGCCTAGGCGTTAGTGGTTTTAAAATGACGTCGAATATGAGAGGTATGTGCCGCTGTATAGGGTATGGTTTTCAGGCAGTTTAGTCTGGGATAGGGTATAGTTATCAGAGAATTTTGGTCAGGAATAGGGTATCTTTTTCCGTGAAACTGATCAGTTGCGTGAAGAATTTAGTCTAGACAAGGTTTACTGGCAAATGGCATTTAAAAGTCGGTACGGCGGGCAGTAAAGCATTTTTACTGACCCCTGGTAACTAATAACAAAGAAAGCTTTCAAAAATTTGGTTTAGGATAGCGTAGGGTTTTTCGGTGTTTAGTCTAGAATATAGGGTTGCAAAATGCAGCTAAAATGGTCTAGTTTAGGTTAAGGGTCTCGGAGTCCCAGCGGCACACCCCCGCCCAAATATTGGCAGAGTACCCCTTCCCCGGGACGTGAACACACGACCGTTAATTTTCCTTTCTCCATTTGAACCGGAAATCCCTTCAAATTCAGCTCCTGGACAATCCAGTCACGTTAGAAAAACTAATTACAAATTGGAACAACTGCAAAGTAGTTTAAAATAGCACGAATCTTTTTTTTAATTGAGGTGCTCCTTGGTGTTGCCGTCGTCGTTGCTTAAGCCAAGCATAGCTTTCCTCCTTTTGTTCTGATTAAATAGGCCGTGCTATTAAGCCGAATTGTAAACAAATTGTTGTAAATGGGGTCCTTAAATTTACTCTCATTGCTAATACACCTCAACAAAGATAAATTATTTTTTAAATGTCAAATCAGCCGTGCTATTGACGTGATTCGTATTAGCCTGTGTAGCTGCCAAGCATAACCTTCCTCTTTTTGTTTTGATTAAATAGGCCGTGCTGTTAAGCCGAATTGTAAACAAATTGTTGTGTCGTGACAGTTCAGTTCTCCTGTTTCTGAGCATAAGATTTGAAGCGTGGTATTTTATAATTACTTTTTTGGGAGAGCAGAACAACGGAACTGCCACGACACATTGCTTCCTAAAGTTGCCAACATTTTCCCACTTATTTTCGCTTAATGTCGCCCAAGGTTACGCGATTAAATGCCCGTAAAACATAATCATAACATGCCATTACAAACTTCTGTTCGGAGCAGAACATCAAAACTTGTGTTGTGTGTTGATTTCAAGACTGGCAGAACGTAAATCAAATAGGGTTTTCCGATTTAGCGGAAACGGAGCAACTTTTTCCGCGTCGTTAATCAATAATAAACAGAATGTAACTATTGTTACAATCTCAAGACTGAGATGCTACGTCCGTATTGAATAGAATACATTTCCATAAGCTTCACCTTATTCGTAAAAAATTCCTTTTGTTGAAATCATTTTTGTGTAAAGAAATTAAAAGTGTTAAGCGTTGGTTAATAGCCCCAGTTTTCACTGTCGATGGAAGCACAAACACAAGCCTATAGGTGCATGCACAAGAAACCTTTATATTTCGCAGTGAAGACGGGCTTGAAATTAATCAGCACAAAAACAAAAACAACGAGCAAAATATTTTGATCCTCGTGCTTGTGTTAAAGCTTGCGACGCACGTGAAAATGGAACATAACACAAGCACGAGGTAAAAGCAATGGTTCTGGTATAATTTTATAATTTTAAGAAATCATGATCCGCAGGCCGTGACTTTTGTGAATCATTATTTTGCTTGCCTTCGAATTTTTAAAAACGTCGCTGCGGTGAACATTGTTCGTTTTACTTCCATGCAAAATCAAAATGTTAAAAAAATAAGCACAAGTAGTGCAAGCATAAGAGCAAGCCTGACAACGAAAGCAAACACAAGCAAGAAATATTCACCAGTTATATGCTTGCGTATTTGCTAGTGAAAACAGGGGTTTGTCTCGGTGTAAAAACCTGTGACTTTTTTCTTTGTTTTTTACCTTTGTGGTCTTGCATTCCCAGTTGACTCTAAAGTTTCATACCTTCTGTTTTCTTTCTTTAACGTCACTCGTGAGTTTGGCAAGTTTTTTCACCGAGGGTGAGCCGAAAACTGGGCCTTAACTCTAGACTCTTAAAGATTACACTTTATTGTACACAGTGTGAAATGTGTTAAACAAAAAAACCTGTTCTCTTATAGCTTAGTACTGAGGTATATACCTTCAAACTTCAAACTTCAAACTTTCTTTATTTTACTCATTATTTTTTACAACTATATTTTAAAAAAATACCTACACACATTTTGAAATAAGGATATGATTTAGAATTTGGGGCAAAATGATAGAAATTTTAATTTGAAAGTCGCGTTTATTTCATGGAGCGATAATTCCGTATTATAAGGTTGTATGATGCGTGTTTTGTTTATGAAAGCCTTTCTGTGCGTTTATAAACAAGTTCTCTCTTGTTGAAGAAAATTTTTACGGACTGGATTATTTTATGCTTCTAACTGTGAAAATGTACTCTTGCGCACGAAAACTCATTTTTGAGGAATTAAGTCGATGACAGCACTGACAACAATCTAGATTTCGATCATCCAACGAAAGTGTCATGTTTACTTGAAACAAATTCCCGGAACAAATTGTGGTCTCTCTGAATCAACCTGCGAACTAGAGAAAAACAAAGCAAACAAAGTACAACAGATTAAACGCTTGATGCAAGGGTAAAAACTGCAACATTGTAATGAATTTGTTTTTAACAGTTCCTGTGTAAATTTTATTCACGGCAGTTCCAAATGGACGCTATAAGTTGCTGTACAGGTATGTAAACAACATCTTTCAGCAAACATGCAGCAATTTGTTCTTTTGTCCGGACGGAAATTAAGTCTGTCAAGCTCTGAGTTCCTATTGGCTAATTCAGAGAAAGTTTCTGTTATCATATGTTGAATGCTTGGTTGATCAGAAGTTCTCATCGGTTGATAAAGTCAATGAGGAGGCCTTATTATTATTATCATTATTTTTTTCACATTGCTACAAACAAATCATGCACCATTGCATTCTTCACCAGAAACCTTTTTCTACGTTTAATACCAGAAACTTTCTAACTGTTTAATACATCTTGCACTAAAGCTCAGTCAACCCAAATGGTTCATTAGCTTTCTGATCAGTCACTTTTCATACCCTTGTAGTTAAGTACATCTCGCTGCTTTTCCGGCTTTGTATGTGTAAAAGACTCTGTAAACATTTTGCAATTTTTCAATGAAACATGAGCAGCGGTAACTTGGAGTTAATGAAGCAGTAGTAAAGCTTATTAAAGTTTACATTACGAGCGAGAATTTCTACTGTCAAATAAGAAACAACAGCAAATAATTTCTTCAGTGTTTTGACTTGATTTCGGCCTCTGTTAATATATATCCGGAAACAAAAGAACTTCACGTGCTTTCTTGCAAGCTCCTTGTTTCCCGACGAAAATTTCTGAAAAAGCACAGCGTCCTTATTGTCGAAATTAAAAGCACCTTTGGATTAAACTCGGCGCGTTTGCTGTTTTTTTTTTACGCCAAATTTGTATCGAACACGTTTCCATTTTCATTGTATTTTATATTATTGTTGTTTCTCGACTGACCCAGCTACGCGATGCGCGAGTGAACAGTATTTTGCCGAGGAATCAGGTTAAAGAACTTCATGCCAGTTATCGTGGATGACTATATTTTAGTTCTATGCATTCAAGAATTTGAATGCGATGAACTTGCTTTAATTATTGAAAATAAGATCGAATGAACGTTTACGTTTTGCCCAATGGCCGGAGATTATATTATGACCTTGTTTTTACATTCTTATTACCTTAGTTACCTTATCAATTTTATTTCGTATTTTCTAATAAATTTGGTAATTTATAGGCACGGCTCTCAGGAAGAGCATTATGTATGAATGGAGAAACCGTGGGTAAATAAAGATTATGTATGTATGTATGTATGTATGTATGTATGTATGTATGTATGTATGTATGTATGTATGTATATATGTATGTACTGTGTTAAAAACATTCGTTGGTTCTTTAATGTGTTATAAGAACCGAAAGGAGTGCTTCTTTTCAACGTTTCAGTTATTTCCTTTTAATGGTGACGGTTAATGGGAAGACATCTAAAGAGGGCAACAAAATTGATCGATACACGGACTGCATTGTCTTCGTATTAAACACAGGTTTAACTTATCAGCGATAATAAGCAAACACTTCTGAAATGGCTCCACGATTGGGATCATACTACTGAAAATTCCTTTCTTTACGTTCAAAAGCGCTTGCAATCTAAACAAAAGCAAATAGAAGGAAATGTAGCTTGATATATGAAAAACATTTCTAGGATTACATTCCAAACTAGTCGTGTTAAACCGAGGAACGTTTCGCAAGTTTTTAAAGGTTTATTTTATTCAGTTGAAGACACGTTAAGTTGTAAATTATTATGTCGATATAATTTGCATATAATTCACAGAAAGTTTCTCTGGTTTTTGAGAAACTTTCTGAAAAGTTAGATACTTTCTGGTTACCGTGACAATATTGGCCGTTTTCATTTCACGGTTGAATGCTTGGTTGATTCTGATTGGTTGATTACTAGAAACTTTCTGAGATTTCAGAAAGTATTGCCAATTTCAGATATTTTCGCAAAAACGCGATAATTTCTCATTCCAGATTGTTTTGATGTATTCCATTTATCTTTGAAGTAGCGTTAAAGCTTTCTTGTACATGCGCCTATAGGCTTGCGTTTGTGCTTCCATCGCCAGTGAAAACTGGGGCTATTAACTAACGCTTAACACTTTTAATTTCTTTACACAAAAACGATTTCAACAAAAGGAAGTTTCACGAATAAGGTGAAGCTTATGGAAATGTAATCTATTCAATACGGACGTAGCATCTCTCTTGAGATTGTAACAATAGTTTATACCATGCGCGATTTAGGGGTAACACTTATTCTTTTGTTAAAACAATAGAATATTAGAGCACAAAAGAACGACAATACAATAGAATACAATACCATAGAATATATTAGAATACATAATTTTACCTAATACAATGAATGTGTACAA
Organism: Dendrophyllia cribrosa; assembly: GCA_024195265.1. Classification (NCBI taxonomy): domain Eukaryota; kingdom Metazoa; phylum Cnidaria; class Anthozoa; order Scleractinia; family Dendrophylliidae; genus Dendrophyllia; species Dendrophyllia cribrosa. The sequence goes on along the minus strand of JAJLRJ010000013.1, from coordinate 12,675,509 downwards.
TGTACAATAGAGCTAACACCCTAAATCGGGCATCATATGCAATAGTTACATTCTGTTTATGTTCGATTAACGACGCGGAAAAAGTTGCTCCGTTTCCGTTAAATCGGAAAACCCTATTGATTTACGCTCTGCCAGTCTTGAAATCAACACACAACACAAGTTCTGATGTTCTGCTCCGAACAGAAGTTTGTAATGGCATGTTATAATTATGTTTTACGGGCCTTAAGTCGCCGTAACCTTGGGCGACATTAAGCGACTTAAGCAAAATAAGTGGGAAAATGTTGGCGACTTTGTGCGACTACAAAATAAAGGCGACTTTAGGAAACTATGTGTCGTGGCAGTTCTGTTGTTCTGCTCCCCCCAAAAAGTAATTATAAAATACCACGCTTCAAATCTTATGCTTAGGAACAGGTGAACTGAACTGTCACGACACAACAATTTGTTTACAATTCGGCTTAATAGCACGGCCTATTTAATCAGAACAAAAAGAGGAAAGTTATGCTTGGCAGCTACACAGGCTAATGCGAATCACGTCAATATCACGGCTGATTTGACATTTAAAAAATAATTTATCTTTGTTGAGGTGTATTAGCAAAGAGAGTAAATTTAAGGACCCCATTTAGTTAAGTGGGTGTTTCTTGCGGAAACTATCGTTGCGGGTTAGCTCTTTTGTTTTGGTGTCTTTTGAACTTCGTTTTACGTCATTTGGTGATTGCAACAATCCGCAACACTTGTTGGCCTACTGTCAAATGGTTATTAAAAAATATCATGCTTAGAACTGGAGGAAAGTTATGCTCGGCTTAAACACTATAAATAAGAGAAAGACTTGAGGTACATTACTTTGCTTGTGCACCTCATTCTGCCAACAACATCCCAGAATCGATCATCAAGTTGCAAGTTAATTGGAGGTAAGTGAATGAATTGATCGAAGCTTAAATATACTTATTTGAACGTACCTTATCAAAGAAAAGTATCAAAATTTTGGAACGCATTTGAAACTCGTCTCAATGCTTAGGAAATTTATTTTTTTTAAAACGTATATATTTCAATTCAATGGAGATATAAACTTAGGCTCTTTTATCTCAAACGCCTGTCTCGCCAATGTTGTACAGCAATGAAAAATCAATCATACATATATGTTATGCGGTCTCGAGCCGTACTCAAGACCTAGGGCACGGGTTTTTGCTATACGGATCGACCTAGGCCGGTAATATACATACATGTACAGCTTTCCAAGAAATGTTTCTTACGCGCCACGTAAAGCTAAGCTGACACAACGCGCGCAAAATGTAAATTAACTCCGTTATCTTCACAACTTTCCATTCATAAACAGAAAAAACTTACTTTGCAAAGTGAGCTCATTTCTATCAGTTTATGTCTCTCGGTAGAATAAACGGCTGTTGTGTTTGCCTCCGGTGAGGATAGAGAAATATTCTTGCCTACAAAATAAAGAGAAATATTTATATATAACCAGGGGCGTAGCCAGGACTTTTTCAGAGGTACGCACAATCACTGTTTTCAAACACTCCCATTACCTCTTCCCCCCATCCTCAAGTCCCAAATATTTCTTTTTTTTTTCCGACTTTTTCAGGTACGCACGTGCGTACGTGCGTACAGGTAGCTACGCCCCTGATAACCACACAATCGATGGCTCCAAAAAGGCTCAAGCTATGCGCATATTTTGTTGTGTAAAGTTAACTCACTTCGAACATTGCACATATTTGGATGTTGTAACGGATATATGTCACATAGAACTCTCTCAATAGTTGTGTCGAGGACTATTGCTTAGGGTGCGGTTCTTGCAGACTTTACTCCCAGCTCGAAGCGCTTTTAAAGAACAAACCGCGAAATGTTAAAAAGTAAACCCTTTCTTAGAATTTATACACGACTGGTTCATAAAAGTATTCAATTTTGCATGTGTATTTAAATTCGACTGCTCACCTTGCAAAGTACTTCAATGGAACAACTTGCCAAAAAGTGCCAGGAACATGTGTGCATTTAAAAACTGAATTATTCAAACCTTAATTACATCGAACAATTTGATAATTATAACCCAAAAGTAATAAGAACATGCTACCCATCTCCTAAACTAAGGGGAAATGTTTTTTTCTTTTTTACCAAGTATAAAACGTGATCGCATGCGCAAACTGTTTGCGTGTCTAATAAGCCCCGGTACGAAAAATCGTTTACAAGACTTCTTGTTTAGATTTTACGAGATGCTTGAAAAATCGACTGACCAAATTTACCCTACTAGTTGATCAATATACCGTGCGTCCTTTTGAGAGGCGTTGAAAGCATTCAATTGGCGATCACTCCACAAATTATTAAACAATGTATTGAATGACAATACGCTTTAAGTTAAAAGGAAATAGAACACTAACCTTTTAGGCACCAATATCTTTATTTCAGTTCAATCTACAAGGGATAAATGCGGCCACCATTTTCATAAATGTCGTTTTTCACGCACTATTTGAGACAATTTGTTACTGTAAGCCAGTACGTCAATTGAAAGCTTTTAAAGTTTTATTTTAAAGGGGCATTGTCACGCAGATTTTGCTGTGTTTTGGTCAAAATACACTAAATATATGACAAAGTACCTTTGCTCAAACATAAAATTGCTTTTAGAACACCAAGAAGGTAATATCAATTGATTTCTTCAAGGAAGAACAAACCATAATAAGTTTTTTTGCGATTTTTCCACGACTCTTGGAGGGAGCTCCTCATATAGCAGCTCAAGCAAAAGATGTAATCTCTGTCTTAAGGAAAAATTCTTAATCATTTGCCGCCCTGACCTGTCATCACTTAATAAACGTAACGAACTTGTATCCTCTTGCCGTCACCGTAACAAAGCGTTGCTATGTAACAACTAAACATCCGAGCATTCAAATTTTGTTTATAAGCGATGGTTATGTTTATTCTTTAATAAAATCCCCTGAAGAGTGAGCAATCACGAAACAGGCTTGTAGAGATACAAGTGTAGTCTTTTTCCTGTTTTAAATATATATATATATATATATATATATGGTATGGTATGATATTGTCGCGTCTGTTCTGTTCTGCATCTTTCAATAACACGCGAACTCTGAAGTTTAAAACTCAACTAAGGTTTATAACAATACAATACAATGTAATCACAACCCACAAACATGACCACGTGACCTTTTGACTATTTTGCGTGTTGCATCGTTGTTTCCTGAGACGTCCGCTATGCTATTTGCCGCAGTAAAAAACGAAACTTTTGGTTACGTTTTGAACTTCAGGGTTCGCGTGCTATTGAAAAGCGCAGTAAACAGGAATAAGTATTAAAACAATCTTAAATCACCTTATTAGCTACCGTTTCTTTTCATGAAAAATAGAATATTCATAAGTATCGACTGACGCTATCTCTTTTTTTTTTTTCCAGTTTCTTGTTTACAGGTCTGAAGGGATCATCATGTCTTTGCTATTTGCTTTTGTTTTCTTTGGGTGTTTTTGGGCTGGATGTGACAGCGCCTTTACAGAAGCAGGTTAGTCAGTGTTGTTACAGTAATTCTGTTAAGGCAGTTCTGTTGCGTCGGTCACCTCGGTAGGTCACGTGCAGTTTTTTCTTCTTTTTTACATATTTTACACATCAATTAGATAAATCGTATAAACTCTTTGCGGAATTTTTTACACTTGTTTGAAAGTTTCGTCAAATTTGGGCGGCACGGAACACCGCGATTCTCAAATGTCACAAAACCAATATTTTTGCGTTTTTTCTTTCAATTTTAAGAAACTATAACATTACAAAAGTGTCATCTTGAGTTCTGCAAATTTATTTATTTCAAAAACTACCTTAACATTTCTTACATCAGTTTTATGGCCGCCATGTTGGCGTCCTAAAGGGGAACACCAACATTCGCTCAGTGACACACGCGTTGTCACAATCCTATGTAACCTGGCAGTTTGATGTTAAGTTTATATTAAAAAAAAACGAGTCAAGAAGGCTGCCTTTTGCCTGTGCCAAACATAAAGCAAGCAGCAAAAATTATTTCAAATTTCTCGGATAAATTTTTCTGTTTAATTATAGTTCTATTATTTTATATGAATTAAGTTCAATTTTATCTGACTCAGTCTTTATATTCTTCCTTTAACTGACTCAGTATGGCTCTATTTTGTTTTAATTACATCGTGAAAACAAAACTTACGGCAGAAAAAATATGCATGTATAAACTGGCGCAACAGTAATTTGACGAATTTGACAAGAATTTGTTTACCGCAGTGTCACCGCTAAAGATCAACATGTGTCGCCAATGGATCTGTTCTTCAAGTGAAAATAAACTTGAAATTACTTTATCCTTGAGTTTTTATACTGAGCTGCGTATGTAGACCTTAAATATTACACATATACATGTATTATCGTGGACTACTGTATTTAAAAAATATCGAGCCGTGTTTATAACAACATACCGTAACATTGCGTTACCCTTTGTTTCACAAGGTTCAAGATACATCGCGTTAAGGTGGCTGAACACAGTTTGCGCGCGCTCTTCAATTTCAGCTGCTTACGTTAGTCAGCGCGCGCAGAGTTTTGAGAAAAACAAACGTGGCGCCTGTTCAGCGATCATTTTATTTTGCTCAGCGTGGATCGCGAAAGTGTTGTTTTTCGTCTTAAAATCAAACAATTTTTTGTTCGTAAAAATGTTTGTTGAATCAATAGATAATATATAGAACCATTGAAGAAATACACTGCCTTTTTGGTCGTTTTTGTCTTTGGATCGAGAACCCAGTCAAATGCAACGCATGCGCAGTTGACCAAAAAATTGTGACTGGATGTTTTAGCGACTTTTCTCGGAAACGTGCTGACTTCTACGAAACTACTCATTAGAATTTCACGAAATTTGGCACAATAATAGTTCCGAATATGCCGAACTCACCTGCCATCAAAAATTTGAAATCTAACAGAGGAGATTTTTGCAAAACGCAAACATATTAAACCACAAATTACGGAAGATCCCTCTGTCAAAATTACATGAGACCAGTGTTAACATGCGAATATTTTTACGAGTTTACTGGAGACAAATGATGGACAAAATCTAATGACTAGATTTTCTGAAAATAAAAGAAACCAAATATTGCAGGCTGATTTTCAATCCACCGTGTTGCCATGGCAACACCCTAAAAGCTCAACAAAAATATCAAAATATATAGCTTGTTGCTTAATCGTATGCCTCGCCAATTTTGGGCGCTCAGACGTTAGTGGTTTTAAAATGACAATGAATGATGCATAGGTACAGTGAAACTGTGTTCAGCCACCTTAAGGCGGGGGTAAACCTGAATTTTAATGAAATTTTAAGAGGTTTTAAGAAGGGATAGAAGAAAGAAAATGATTTTTGGAACACCAACAGACAGTCGATACTCACGCAAGAGCACCTCAGGTTGCTAGTGGACTAACTTGGTATCCGTCTATTAATTATTAACTACAAATTCTAATTTTAAAACTTCATTAAATCTTCAACATTTCTTATTTCTCTAAATTTTACCAATCCTTTGAAAAAAACTATTTCCTCCCAAACATACCCTAAAATCACCCAAAAATTTACAAAACACCCCATAACATAGATTTATGTTTTAAGCATAAGATTTTTGGATTGCTTGAAACGCGAACGAGATATTTCCATTAAAGCCATGTCAAGTGGCGGAAAAATGGCGTTTAGTTTAACTCCCGCCTTAAGCAAAATCGATACACTTTTGATTTTAGAGTTACATTTGCGAATTTGCTTTTTATCGCTAATGTTCGCGGTGATCTATTTTTTTGAAAGTGTGACTCAAGTTACCGCACTCGAGTAATCGAAAATCCTTCTATATTTCTTTACATAACTTTTTTCTATAGACAAAATAAATACCTTAGTAATGCCCTGGCTCATATGAGGCTTTGATTGTTTTCCCACACAGATTACGCTTTCCGTTTCCCAAGTAAAGGAGTGACTGATTATGTACATCTCGAAAACGCCATGAGAGATTTGCGTGAGTTCACCGTGTGTTTCTGGATGAAATCAAGCGATCTATACTGAAATCTATACTGCAGGGAATGGGGCGAACGACCTGCTTATTCTTGCAGAAAGGAGTAGCTTTCGACTGGATATTAACCACGACCACAGGTAAATTAGAATTAAAGGGACTTAGTCACGAAACTAGCGCATGCGCATAGCGCTCACATCGGTGCGACAAATCTTGAAAAAATTAACCTGATTTTTTTTTTCAAGATTGGCGCGTGCATGGAGATGTTGTGATTTTCTATCGCGTTTTAACGTGGCCATCCTGCGTTCCTCGCCAGTTCTGATTATTTTTCAAAACTAAACTTTAAAGTTCTGCGAATGTCTGTCTCAAGTGATTTTTAAGTTCTCGCGGTTTTCGTTGTTTTTTCGCCATTAGTTCCAAGTGATATCGCGATATCCAGCCATGGCAGCCGTCGTGTTGGCAGTGGCCGAAAGAAACTAAACGATAGTCCCAATGCAGGCACACGTTTCTGACAAAAGGGGCATCGTAGATTATGGATTGACAATACAGTATGTTGTATTCTTCGTGGATTTCCGCGAGGATAAAATGTGGTTACACGAGCGATCCCTTGTTTGCTACGCATCTTCTCGAATGATGTTTTGGTGTCGAAAAAGTCTAATTATGTGAACCACGATTTCATTATTTAATAAAATTCCAAAGAAAAAGAGGAAACACAGGTTGGGTAAACCCGGCTATGTAATGAAACTATATAATGCCATAAAAGCGTCCACTCCTCTCCCAACAAGAAGAAGCTTTTCACTTCTAGTCTACACTGTAACTATATCCAAGAGAAACGATTACACCAACAGATAAATAATAAAAGCAGTTTTCAATCGAGTGTCAGAAAAACCAAGACCAAAGTAATCACTATGGCCAGTCATAAGAAGGACAGACAATCCGAGGAACCAATCAGAACACGTAGTCAAGAATACATGTAGCCGCCACCAAGCGCGGGAAAGCACGTGTGAGTAAGTCACGATTTGTTTTGGTTGAGAAAGTGGCGCGATATTTTAGCCAATCAGAAAGCGTAGCAATGCAAAACCAGAGCAATCTTGAAATAGCTTTTGACACTCAATTGAAAACAGCTCTAAGCAGTTAGGGTTGTGAAACAAAATAGAGCGAATATGTATACTCTGACTTGTATAAATGTTCACTGTACAGCATGTTCACTTCCACAGATACCCACAAGTATCAGCTACAGATGGCAATTGGCATCACATCTGCGTTATTTGGTCGAACAATGGTGGATGGTGGCGGATGTACAAAGATGGAGAAAGTGAACACACTGAAACTGGCTTTCAGTCGGGACACACCATTCAGGGTGGAGGGTCCCTGGTGCTGGGACAGGAGCAAGACGTACGTGGAGGCGGTTTCGAAAGCAGACAGTCCTTTAAAGGAGACTTGGCCAACCTGAACGTGTGGTCCCGCATGCTTCAAGACGATGAAATCAAGTTGTTGTCTCACTCGTGTCTCCGGGGAAAAGGGGATGTGTATAAGTGGGCCGACTTCAGAGACCATAGTACAGGAAATGTTGAGATAATAGTACCATCTTCTTGTTCGAGTGGATAAGTAATATGCAATAAGCACACATTGTTCATATTCATAGCACGTCCGATCTATGATTTAACCATGATTGTAACTTCGAGTGAAATGAAGGGTACACTTAAAATAAACTTTAGGGTAATGTGATTGGAGCAAGAACACAGGTGTAATGATCAAAATAAAAATTGAGGTTTCCCGAAAAAACGTGTGTTTTAAGACTTCTAATGTTTTCACGTGTCATCCTACTTCATCAAATGCCAAAACTAGTCATTGTCGAAAATTATATCATTAAGAAAAGAACCTACGAAGAGTTGGTCATGTTATCAGAGGGTGCAAACAGTAGAAAATTGGCAGGAAGAATGTTTCATTAGGGTTTCCAAACATCGAGAAGTGGGTTGAAAAAACGAGGTGCAGCCGAGTTTTTTTAAACCAACTGCGAGGTGTTTAAATATCTGATGAAACACTATTTCTATATAGCTTCTCGAACTAAATACAGAGATAACGAAGGAATAAATTCGCCAAAATCTATGCTGATTAAGATCGGGTTTTCAAACCACCGTTACGCTTATGATTTTCGTTGTTCAAACTTGATGAATAAATAATGAGAATGTTTCTTTTACCTTAAATAGTTTTCTTATCGCACTCTTGCCAACGGTGCACCAGTCTATTAACATTATTTTAAATTTAACGGTGTCTATTATCAGGTATCAACTAATACACACACACAGGCAAATAAGAAAGAAACAAGAAAAGAACTTAACACGAATTGCGAAAAAAACCCACCAACAACAACGATCGGATAAAGAAAACTTAACGTGTAGAGACTGTAGAGGCGTACGAATGCTTCGACAAAAAGTAGTCTAAAAGCTCCGTCCATCCATGAGCTCTCGGACACCTCCCCATATATTTTCTTCGAAACTTCCCCATTAAACCTACGGGTACCAACATAATAGGTAACTTTTCTTTAGTCCCCATGGTATCCGTATAAACGGGCTTCAACTGAAATGCCCTAAACAGTCGCATAATCGATCACGTAATCTTCCAAAGCGGTTGCACTTGGAGTAACCTAACTTCAATTCTAGAACGGACTGACTGACATTGGAACATTAAAATGAGTCTTTTATAAAATTGACTGTGACATAAAGAAACAGCAATTGATCACTAACCAAAGCCGAAAATAATTCACATGATCTGTTTTCTGTGTTTGTGTGCGTGTGCTTTTTTCTTCAGTTCTCCCCAAGTTGTTTTGGTCAGAAATGAGGTATTTTGCGTGTCGAGGGAAATATTTGGATTTAGGCTCGAAGGAGCAAAAAAGCTCATATACAGGATAACATTTCGCGTCTAACTTGGGGTAAAAACCTCACGAGTCTTTCTTTCTTTCTTTCTTTCTTTCTTTCTTTCTTTCTTTCTTTCTTTCTTTCTTTCTTTTCTAAGCCGTATTTTTCATGAACTCTATTTAGGTATAGTAAAGACGCACACTATTTTACTTTGAAACTCTTTCGCTATCATGAATATTCGATTAACTCTGCAAAGTACTTTTAAAAAACTATGCGACAATCGAATTGTCCTGCATTTTATACATTAAAAATTAGTCATTTACCTTTATACTAACACAACCGTACTCAGTACAGGTGCATTTCGATTGTTTGAGTTAAAAAAGGGAACAGAATATCAGACAATAGTGCTACTATCTACAGAGTGTTCACTCATTCTACGGATAATAACGTGACTAAGCTACCGCCTATCTGTAGCAATTAAAATTGAGAAATATATGATCACATTCATCCTGAGATGGATCCAGCAAGTTGAATTTCATACCTGCACCTGTTGAAAACAGTAATAAAATAAAAATACCAAATAAATAAATAAGAATTAAAATAGAAGAAAGAAAGAAAGAAAGAAAGAAAGAAAGGGCAACTCATTTCAAAACAAAAGTGAAAGCATTAAATATTTGAATACTACATGTAATTTATCTTGTAATCATGGAATAGTAGGTTCAGAATTAGTCCCTTACAATATTTGTGGTAGAATATTATTCAAATGCGGTGGAGAACATTTTAACCTCTGTTGGAATTGATTATAACGTTTTTTTTTTCATTTTTTACATTCAAAAAGCGTTCTTTCCTAACCCCGGCCTCCCTATCCGCGTTATACTCTATGTGACGTTGATTGCTTATCTACAATCAGCAACGTGCTTATTGGTTGACGAAAGCGTCCATTGTTAGAGGGAACGGAAACTAATTTGGATGTTGGAAAACCGGAGGATTTTAGAACGTTTTGAGTCTGGAACTCTCTCTGTTGCAGTGGACAAAAACATATGATCCAGACAATCCACAAAGTGCTTACAAAACATTTTTGCATTAATAAGCAGTGAAGTAATCAGTGAAATATATTTTTTCCAGTTAGTTTGAGGTGGAACTGAAATACTCACAATATCCAACGCCACACACCAGCACTAACAGAAATATTCCAGTGTTCAAAGACATGCCTGGTAAATGAAAAGAACCTTCAAGTCTAGCATCATTATTGCACATAATCATACATATCCTATTTTTATTCTGTGAAGACTACAAAAAAGGAATCTCAAACGGGAAACGAAAGAATTTCTTTCAAAAACATGTCAAACATGTTCACAGGTTTTGTACCATGATAATGAAATTTGACAGTTTCGCAATAATATAATTTAATGCCAGTATGACATCCTTAGGGTTACGTGGAAAATGAGGAGTGCGGAGTGCAGAGTGCGGAGTGCGGAGTGCGGAGTGCGGAGTGCGGAGTGTGGATAATGCGGAGTGTGGAAAATGAGGAGTGTGGAAAATGAGGAGTGTGGAAAATGGGAGTGTGGAAAACGCGGAGTGTGGAAAATGCGGAATGTGAAAAACGCAAAAAAAAACACTTGTAATAGGAAGCGATATATTCTTTGAAAGTTGATTTAACGCGATTTCATTTAATTAAACTATATTAACGATATTAACAATCAGTCCTAGTGTTTTTTTTTTCATTCGTACATTAACGAATAGGTAAATAACAGAAGTCAACAGAAGTATTGTGAATTAACGGTTTTAACAATCAGTCCTTGTTCCTATAAAAAATGCAATGCATCACTACATTTTCATTGCTAAATCGTACATTCTGTAACGAATAGGTTAAAAAAAGTAGTCAACATGTGCAGCATTATTGTGAATTAACGATTTTAACAATCAGTTCTTGTTCCTATAAAGAAAGCAATGCATCATTGCATTTTCATTGCTAGATATGGCTACATATGGCACCTTCGTCATTCCCTCAAAATCAAAGTCCACGAAACCTCACATTGTCGACGAGTACGCTAATGGGAAAGTGGAGTGTCAGGACTGCCAAGGATACTCTGCGTCCTATTTATGCGCTCATGCTGTCGCGGCGACATTAAAAAGAGGAACCTTCGAGGTGTACCTCAAATGGCTGATGGCCACCAAGCGTAAGACTGGTGGGCTTAACTACAGCAAAGCCATCACCTTTGAAATTCTGGCTGGGAGAGGGAGGAAAGAAGGGAGACCGCCAAGAAGCAGACGCGGCAAGCAAAGTACCAGTGTGGTTGTCCCGCGAAACCCCTCGCCATGCGCTTCAAGTATCGTGGCAAATCAACATCAAAACTACCCGGACGGAGCACAATTACATATTTTGTATCCCGAACTGTTAATTCAATCGTTAATTCACAATAATGCTGCGCGCGATGATTTCTTTAAATTACCTATTCGTTAGTGAACTCTATAGCTACCAATACCGTACGATTTAGCAATAAAAATGCAATGATGCATTGCTTTCTTCATAGAAACAAGAACTGATTGTTAACACCGTTAATTTACAATGATGCTGCGTGAGTTGATTTGTTTTATTTACCTATTCGTTACTGTTCTTTTTAGCTACCAGGGGGCTACCAGTACCGTACTATTAAGCAATGAAAATGCAGTGATGCATTGCTTTTTATAGGAACAAGGACTGATTGTTAACAGCGTTAATTCTACCTATTCGTTACTGTTCTTTATAGCTGCCAATACCGTGCTATTTCGCAATAAAAATGTAGTGATGCATTGCATTTTTTATAGGAACAAGGACTGATTGTTAAAACCGTTAATTCACAATAATGCTGCGCGTGTTGACTTCTAATATTTACCTATTCGTTAATGTACGAATGAAAAAACACAAGGACTGATTGTTAATATCATTTATAGTTTAATTAAATTAAATAGCGTTAAATCAACTTTCAAAGAATATATCGCTTCCTATTAGAAATGTTTTCTTTTGCGTATTCCACATTCCTCATTTTTCACACTCCTAGTTTTCCACACTCCGCAGTCCCCGTTTTCCACACTCCGCACTCCGCACTCCGCAGTCCCCGTTTTCCACACTCCGCGTTTCTCCTGGTACGTAGAACCTAGAAAAGGCGATTTTAAAATATGGTGAAATCAAAAACTACGGTAAAAAAAGACAATAGGAATTCTAGTAGAGAAAATACAAAATGAAACACCGGACTTTTGAAAACCGATTCAAACTTTCAATGTCATGAATTTGCAAGGAACAAAGTCGTCAATGAATGAATGAATCCCATGTGTGCCACCGCTTGACTTCACACGACAATTCGTTTTGTCGCCACTAACATTGACCCGTTGAGGTAAAAAAATTCGTAACTTTGGGGCAATATTCATCGTATAAAGTTGGTTCCCGGGCGCTGGTTAAACTCTCTAAAACTAGCTTAAGTTATGTATAAGACGATTCTAATTTTTTTTCTGATGCGCCCGACTCAGTTTAGATTTAGTTGAAATTTGCCGAAAAAATTGAACGCCGGCCTGTCCCATCAAAATACTTTTCGCCGCACTGATGAGAATTTAGACCCGTTGACGCAAAAAATTTCGTAACTTTGGCAATGTTCATCATCTAAAGCTAGTAGTTAATCTCTCTAAAATTAGCTGAGGTTGTGCATCAGACGATTTTTATATTAATATTTTTTCTGATGCGCTCGACTTAGATTTAGTTGAAATAATTTTTCGCCGCATGAGAATTTTGATCCGTTGAGGTAAATACCCTGGGTAGTTTTCAAGTTAACACAAAAGGTTAACAATTCCTTCCCCCCCGCCCCCGGGGGGGGGGGGGGGGGTACTCCTGGAAAATTTGGGTGGGGTGTGCGGAGCGCTTATTGAAACCCTTACCCTATTTCAGACCAAAATATGTGATTTTCCATACCATATTTCAGACCTGACCTAAAATTTGATACCCTATGTCAGACCAGAAGATACATGATTGCAGCTGACCCGAAACCCAGGAAATGCTGCGGCTTCCGTAAAACATTTGAGAAGGGCTCATACAGGGAAGGGCTTAAAGTTGCCGATGTTAATCAACCGCGCTTCTCAAGCAATGAATAATGATAAAAACGTAGCTTTTTCCAATCAAAGGGCTCTTAAAGCCATCTCGTTAATGCGAGAGAACGTAAGGTTAATAAAAAACAACAACAAGAAAGACTGAAAAAGTTGGGTGCCTTTGATAGGTAAATGTAGCAAAGACGTGATAGGTAATATGTGTAAAGCTGCTGAATGGTCTACTGAAATGGATGTTTTTTGGCGGGAAAAGTAGCATCACTTCAGAATGGGTTTGACCTGTATGTCTTCGCGCGTGTTTTGTTTCTGGCAGTTGCGTCATATGTGTCTGTTTCAGATTTATATGAGGTATAGCATACAGATGGAGTATACAATTGCTTTGTGGCTACCGACATGGGGTGGGATAAGACGAGGCGACTTGCTGCCTGTGTTTATTATAGCATAAGGACAAAATGTGAGTCGCACCAGTCAACGGCAGGATAGAGAACATTGAGAGAAAGATTGAAAATACCTGTAGGTCTAATCGTGGAGTTAGATATTGCAGTCATAGAGGACTTAAGGGCTCTTTTAGGAGCTACCAAATCAATAAAAGTCATGAGCAACAAAAGAATCACGAGTGTGAATGTAAATAATTTTCATGTTAATCCAGCGTATTTGTTCAAAATAGTTTTCATTTTACTGAGGGGAAACTTCAACTTGATTATATTAAGCGAATGAGGAGGAGAATTTGGTTGCTACGGGGAAAATTTGTGAGGAGGGGTGGGGGTGGCAAAACTACTTATACCTAGCCTCGTTTTGATAGAGAGGCTAAAGGCAACTCGGAAATGGCCTATTGGATCTCTTCGGGAGCCACACCGAGTTCGTGTAAGATTTCCTTTACTTTGGCGGTACATTCTTCGACGGTTTCTTCGGGACCATCAGGAATATTGTTAAAACGAAGGTTTTCCCTCCTCGAATCAGTAATCTTCTTGTTTAAGCACGATAATTTCTTCAATTAACTTGCAATTCTTCTGTAGCGTGCCCTGCAGCTGGTCTTGTAAGGAGTGGTTCTTTTCTTTTAATTCAGCGATTTCAACTCCTCCCAGCATTGCTGAGCGACGTTTGTACACCACTTAGCTCCTTTTAACAGTCTGAATGTCATTTTTTTTAGTCCATTTTTGTAAATCCACTCTTAATCCTGTCCTCTCAAGAATTCTCGAGCCAACTACATCGCCGCCGCCATCAGACGAGCTAGAACCGCTATCAGACGAGCTAGAACCAGATAATTCCCGCACTCACTTTTTATCATTGGAGCTGTTTTGAGACATAACTGCGTAAGGACTTTCAAAAAGTACTATTACATTGTAAAAGCCACTGCCAAAAACATCCTCTATTCAATTTGGATCGCCATAGTTGCCAGAGGTTAGTGAACACGTCTTGCTGCCATGACGGTCAGTCCCAGTCTCGCGCTAGCTATCTTTTACTCCCGTATTATTTTCATCTGGAGTGAACGAAGCGCAGCAGCAGCAGCTTGAAAAGGCAAACGACAACTTGAAAAGAGGAAAACCTCTGCCACCAAGGTAGATGTGCTCGCGTAAAATTGCTTACTTGCTGACACTCTCTACCAGGAGAAGGCGGAGTCTTGTTCGAGTATAAAAATACAAAAATATTCTGTCAGTTTTTTTTGTTTTCTGCCTGTAGGGAAATATAAACAAAAATAAAAAATTCGCGGAGATAACGAGATTATGGTCTAAGTGTAACACTATTACACCGCTTTAAAAGAGCAGGCACTGATTATTGGCAAAAAGGGTCCGTTACTGGAGCAAAGCACGGAAACAAATACGCGTGGTCCAGGAAGTTTAATAAATATCACCCGTTACACTGGCTCTCATTTTCCCAAACAATTTGCTTGAATTTCATATCAAATACAAGTTAGCCTGTTCCAAGTTCTCAGATGAGGAGAGGAATGAGAGCGACCTTGATACGGTTCTGACGTTACGGATTTCTCGAGTCATTTCACATAAACCGGCTGCCTACAAAGGAAGATACCTCTCTAAGGAAGATGGTGAAAACTATACTGTAAAACTATTGTATTCGGACAGGACCCAAGCAGGTTGACAAAAAGACTGGTGGTCTCTTTATGTAGTCCCCTTCCCCACCTAAAAAGATGGTGTCTTGTTGGTATAGCCCCTACTCTATCAGGAGTAAAAGCTGAAAAAAATATTCAAACCTTCCTGACTCTGCTGTTTTACTCGCAAAGCAAGCTTCATGCACGCAGAATATTTAAGTCTCATCAGATGGTTTGTTAGAGCTGGTCGTGAGGGTGTCCGCCTTGTAGAGAGTTCACTGTATTATAAGGAATACAAAACGGCGCACATGCTTACCCGACATGATAAAATACGAAATGAAGTAACTATACCGTAAAGTTCCGAAAGAAACGACCCTCATTACTTTTGGATTTAGCATTCTTTACTATCGCTACTTTCGGATTGGAGAGTCGCTATTTTCGAGGGGTAGCTACTTTCAGGTAGCAAAAAGGTGTAACGTACTATTGGTTGATTCATCTTAGATTGCATTTTTATGACTGCTAAGGTGAAGGTTTTTAAATAACCCCATATCAGAGAAATTGATTTTTCGAACCAAAATCATTAGTCGTCTCTTACGGAGACAGCCTCTTAAGTTTACTTTAAAGGCTCGAAGTTAGGAAACCACTGGTTTTGGCCGCGCTGAAAGGTGACAACGACCCACGAATGTTCATAAGCATCAGTTGTAAACTTTGAGAAAACAGTGTACTTGTGATTGCCATTATTATTTCTTTCATCGGTTGAATGTATATTCATGTAATATATCAAACACAAGAAAGTGTGTCTCATCAGGATATCCAAACACCGAGAAGTGAGTTAAAAAATCGAGGAGAAGCCGAGCTTTTTGTAACCGACTTCGTGGTGTTTGGATACCTGATGAAACACTCTTTCGAGTGATAACAGCTTCTCAAACTGATCATTTAATAAAGAGAAAACGAAGGAATAAAATCGCCAAAATCTATGTTTATTAAGATCGGGTTTACAAACCACCGTCACGCTTATTATATGGTAGAGTCTAGATTCCATAGCTCAGAAGGAGGTCGGACACCTTATTGAGACTTATATAACGGAGTAACTGGTTATATAGTTAAATTTAGGACTAAGCAACCCGAGAAGTTAGGTGGTACAGTGGTACGGTAGGCTATGTAAGCCTAAGCCTAGCTGAGGTCACAGGTTCAATCCTGAGTGGGGATTTTGGTTTTCTTTTCTACACTTGAAAACACAATTCTAAGTGTGGACATTACGTTATATGTCTCAATAAGAGAATAAGGTGTCCGACCTCCTTCTCAGCTATAGCAGGTAGACTCTACCTTATTATATTCAGAGCACATATCCAAGCGGAGCAGGCAAAGCTCGCTAGACACACTAGGATTTTTAAGCGTATTAAATTACAAGCTGCGAACTCGAACGAAATTTCGATATCGTCTCTTTAACTTGCCTCGAGAGTTGAGATCAATGAAAGTAACTGCTGATGGAACCTAAAAAAACAGGTTTCAACTTTTTATCAAACCCTTGGACTTTGCGAAATGTGTCAACTCTCTACCACTGAACTTTGAAGCCATGTGTGACCGGAGCTGGTCAATTATTGAGTTCTCAAGGCCTGTCAATTGATAAATATATGTAATTTGAATTGAGTTTGAAGGGTTCTTTACACTATCCCGTTGCTAAGTAACGCGGTTGCTAGGTAAGTACAATTTGACTTCCGGTTTTCCGATAGTTTTGCTTTATGGTCTCTTGAGTGTTCTCCAAACTTCCCAAGTGCTTCAATTCATAACTCGATATGCGCATAGCAAAGAGCATGAGCAAATTGTTTTATAACATTGCCAATGGGCTATTTACGCTGCCGATGTTTTTGGTAATAATTCACTTTGCCACGCTTCAACAACTTCACCTCAGCTTGGTCATATTCATGAGTGAATATTTATGCAACCTCTACAAGAACTGCATCGAGAGCGTTTAGTATTTCAACTATCCCTTTTTGTTACTGCAATATATTACGTCACCTACTGTCAATCATAGTGTATTTACTCGACTCATTGTACTCAGATTACATTGATAAGGCACACTCACCATGTGTACGGAAAAGGGTGGCACATATGCGGAACTCATCGACCCCCCTGTGAGACACGAGGCTATGCGAAGGCGAGCCTGTCCAAGAGGAGACAAAAGATATTGTATTAAGGCGGGGTTTTACCTGAATTTGAATGAAATTTTAAGAGTTTTAAAGAAGGGACAGAAGAAAGAAAATGATACCCACGCAAGAGCACCCCAGGTTCAGGTTGATAGTGGACTATTAGTCCAGTCATTTTATGGAGAAAAATTGGGTCAACCTAAAACTAATTGCAACAGAAGTTTTTTCAGCAGTTTTTAAGTCAGAAATCCATCCTCTACAACATATCAAAAATCATATTAAATCGTAACAGGGGAAATGGGTCAAAAACAGGATTTATCTATAAGCATTTTTGTACAGAATATTCAAAAATGCCGAAATCACTCACACTGACTTCCCAGGAATATGCTTGATATTTTTAGCATTACTTCGTATTTCACTATCAAATCTACAAACATGTGTTGTTCTATTTCTTCTGTATAAAAAAATAAAAAAAGAGAAGCCGATTTATTTCAAACCGACTAAAAATAAATGAGTCATGTGGTTGTTTCAAACACGCTTTGTGGCTGCGCGCCGACAGAATGTATATCGGCGGATGTTTGCTTACATGTTTTGCCTCATTAATAGCGTATGCGCTTCACTCTGAATATTGAAAGGGCACATCATATTTAGCTTTCTCTGGCGATTTGAGCCCGATATGACAGATACTCTTTTAGCGCAATGCTGTTTTAAAAACTCGAAATTTCACCAAAAAGAATGTATGGCTCATTAGCACTTTTGCCACCCAGTAATTTTGCAGTTTTGGATAGCTGATATTTCTTTAAATATAAAATGCAAAATAGCTGTAATTTGGGTACCTTACTAAGTTTCACAAGTTCTTTCAACGTTTGAAGTCGATTCGTATTTACACGATGCCTTCTCTACGTTAATACGTATGCCAAAAAGACCAAATGTAAACTATGACGTAATAAAATATTCCCCAACCTGACAAGGGTTGTTAATTTCACCTGGATTGTCACCACGTGTCGCGCCTTGCTCGTCGTGTCTGGAAAGCTTTGGAGATCCAGGTGAGTCGTTATTTCTTTGCCTTTACTTATAACAGTACGACTATAAGTGAAGAAACGCCAGCATATAAATGTAATTATACACGGATTATCATTTCTCCGTTTATAGAAGTACGGTAGCTCACGTATGTGCTGAAAGTATCGTCTTGCTTTGTATCAGCCGAACCGGCCTTCCGCATATTTGTAGTTTTTCAATCCCTGAAAAACTATTTCTTTGATAAAGTACGTTTAGTGACTCAAACTATATTTTAGATAATGCTGACCAGAGGTTGCTGGTTACATTGTATTTTATTATTTTATTGCACCTACATTTCAGATTTTCAACAATCCTGCATGTGATGGATGAAAATGTCATATGTGCAATTTGCAAGCGAGCGCTTGAAAATGGAGAACCGACAGTACTGCTTCGAGAAAAGGGCAGTGAAGGGATTAATCGTGCCAGTGAACAGAGGGGCGACTCAATACGAACAGTTTTTGGTCAGCGCGTTCACAAAGACTGCCGCCGCGACTACTGTTTGCAACAAAATATTGCCCGAGCTAAAAAGCAGGAAAACATGCAATCTGAAAATAGCCGGCGCTCTTTGGTTCGGAAGGTCGAAAGCTGCTTCAGCTTTCAAACTGACTGTTTTTTCTGCGGTACAGCAGTAAACTTTGATCAAGAGAAAAAAAGATCCCAGGACGCATTTAAGGTTTCCACTATCGAAACAAAAGACACTGTTCTTCATATATGCTCTGAGAGGGGGGATGCGTGGGCGGAGGTGGTTAGAGCAAGAATAATGCATGTGCACGACTTACCTGCAGCCGATGCTGTTTATCATCAGTCGTGTAGTGTTAACTTTCGCACAAAGAAACAAATTCCGAGAATCTATGCATGCGAACAGCCCGAGTTAAAAAAGGGAAAATTGGGCGACCGCAGGACGAAAAAAGATGGGAGGCGTTTTTGAAAACGACAAGTTTTCTTCGCGAAAACGACGATGAACAGATAACCATTGGAGACCTGGAAGAGAAAATGCAGGAGTATCTGGGAGAATCTGGCGGCGCGACATACAGCCATCCCCACATGAAGGCCAAACTCAAGGAACACTTTGGTAATCAGATAATTATAACAGAAGTTAACGGGAAAGCCAATGTCGTAACATTCCGAAGCACCGCCGAAAGCATTCTACACGATTTTCACAGGATGAATCAGCAGAATGTCGACCCAGAGACTGAGAAGCTTAACATTATTAAAACCGCCGCCAAGTTAATAAGGACTGATATCAGAGCAGTAGAAACAGCAAACGATAGGTACCCACTAATCGATGATGATGTTCGGGCAGCGTGTGATTTCCTCCCACAGTCTCTAATACAGTTACTGGAGAGTATCCTGGTTAGAAAAGACCCATTAAAGCTAGCATCAATTGGTCAGGCCATCATACAAGCTGCACGGCCCCGTGTAGTTATCGCACCTCTGCAGATTGGTCTCGCCATTCAGCTCCACCACAACTACGCATCGCGGTTTCTTATAGACACCCTTCATCGACATGGGTTTTGCTCCTCTTACAATGAAGTGCTACTTTTTGGTCAGAATGCGGCTTTGGACCAGGGGACGGATATCCCGCATTATAATAACGAGTTTGTACAGTACGTGGCAGACAATGTGGACCACAATATTCGAACACTTGATGGTAACGATACCTTCCACGGTATGGGTATGGTAGCCACCATAACCCCAGCAATCAAGCGAATCAGAAGTGTACCAAGGCAAAAGGTGAAGCCTGAACAGATCTCATCCACGGGGAAAGTCCAGATACAGCCACCAACAGAACCTCGGCTTGGCCGTTTAGAGGTGAAATACAACGACATCGTGGTTAAACAGGTAGTGGATCCAACAGCTAATATGGACGTGCTATGGAAATGTTCACTTCTTTTTGGTATAACGCGGCCATCCTGGGGTGGACTAATGCAGACTCTACACCAGGGCGAACACAAGGGGCAATCATCGATCATGTTCCTTCCCATGATAGACATGAACCCTAGTGACATCACATGTATTTCATCGACTATGAAGTTTGTATGTGACCATGCAAAGCGCCACCACATTGCGACACCCGTCATCACGTTCGACCAGCCCTTGTGGTGGAAGGCATTCACCATAATTCAGACGGAGCCTGCTGGGAGTGACATAGGCAGAGTGATCGTGCGCTTGGGCGCCTTCCACACAGAGATAAGCTTTTTAGGATCCATTGGACATCTGATGGCTGGTTCAGGGATGAGAGAACTTCTAGAACTGATATATGCGTCAAACGCGGTGGACCATATATTGACTGGAAAAGCCATTGCCCGCGCAGTCCGTGCGCATTTCATTCTCGACGCAGCACTAAATGCACTGCTTTACTCGGCTGCTCTGGGAGTATCCATTCCTCACATTCAAACTCAAGGTATGCGCATTATATTTTAGTTTACGCTTTTACTAAATTGAATTTTGCTTCACATTATGGAATTTTATTTGTTTGTTTTTGCTGTAGACTATCAGCTAGAGTGCCAAATTCCCGTGGAAACCGTAACACCCGATGAGATCTTACCTGCTGGCGATGCTGTTTTTCACTTGGACAACAGTGCAGAACACTGTAAGTTATATTTTACTAATGTGCCATATACAATTCGTGTGTAACCTCACTCCACGCACTGCTGTAGTTAATTGACTATTTTATTTATTACAGCTCACAAAGATGATATAATTACAGACGACAATACCGCTGGTTCCTCAAATGCACCTACAGGTGAGTTAGAATTGGGTTTGGTTAATATAAACTCTGTTTTGCTCTGCTGTTGCATGTGACTGAGATATTATATCAATGATTAATTCACAGCACCCGACAAAACTGCAGACCCGGAGAATGCAGAAAGCTCGATAATAAAGGAGACCTGCGCACTGCTCGAAAAGAAAACCACTGCCGAGGAAATCAGTACCTCAAACACGCTAAACATCATCAGGGATCGTGTGCGTGATCAAGAAACGCTGTCCAAAGAGACCAGCCGCACATCTGCACTTTGGATTCAGTATATGAAGATGATAGATATCTTGCGCACTTTCATCAAAGCAGAACGTACATCCAACTGGGAGCTACACCTTCAAACGTTGGCAGAGATGCTTCCCTACCTTGCAGCATCAGGGCACAATCTATATGTGAAGTGCGCGCGTCTGTATCTCCAGACAATGAACCAACTGCCAACTCAACATCCAGATGTGCATCGAGCTTTCCTCTCGGGTTTTCACACCGTACGACGAAGCGACCGCTTTTGGGCAGGCCTGTCTACGGACCTCATAATAGAGCAAGTCTTGATGAGGAGCCTGAAGACAAGCGGCGGATTAACAAGAGGAAGGAGGATGACCGAACAACAGCGACTGATTTGGCTGCTCTCTATGCCAACCTGCGCAGAAACCAACCGCACGATGCAGGAGCTTACTGGGGTACAGTACAACTCTGGAGAGCAAAACAAAGACATGACGACCGCCAGACAACAGCGTGACATGAAGGATACCGTTACAGTTCTCAACGCCCTGGCTGAAAGAAATCCCTTCTCGCCTGACCCAAATCTCCGCAACATCATGACCGGTGTAAACGCCGATAGTGCTGTAAACGTGGATACTGCCCGAGCAGTTGGAGAGAAGATTTTAACAACGATGACCGGACAGTCCGTTACGGATTACACATTTAAGCGCAATGCACAGGCTGTTACTCTTGTGTCACAGTCGTCTGTCACGATTGAGAATGACGTCGTCCAGGTGGATCCACAACTGCTCTTCCAACGGCTCATACTGGCCTGTAGCAGCTCAGAAGATCTGGCGGAGCTATTTCGGTACGAACTGTGTAGTTACCCAACTGCCCTGTTCGAGAGTCCCACGATGCTGCGGCAGCCGCAAAAGCCTGTTCTTGCAGATGCTCTTTGGGCTAAACTGATGCCAGACGCCAAGATGGGACCAACAGGAGACGTTCAGTACGTTCTAGACGGCGGGGCACTACTCCATCGGATTCCATGGCCTCGAGGATCAGCCACGTACCAAGAGATTTGTAATATGTACTGCAGTTATGTGACAAGGAAGTACGGCAAGCCTATTGTAGTGTTTGATGGGTACGAAAAGGTATCGACAAAGAACATGACGCAGAGGAGGCGAACAGCTGGGAAAGTTGGAGCGACGGTGACCTTCTCTCAAGACATGAAAGTCACGATGAAGAAGGATCAATTTCTGTCGAATGTGAAGAACAAGCAGCAGTTCATAAACATGCTCAGCCAGTTTCTGCAGAAGACCAACTGCCTGACTTACCACGCGCAGGGTGACGCAGACCTTCTCATTGTGAAGACAGCTGTAGAGTCTGCGAGAACAAGAACCACAGCACTTGTCGGCGACGATACTGATCTACTGGTGCTTCTTTGCTACTATACCAGTCCTGACAGCTGTGACCTGTACTTCAAGCCAGAGCCTAAAGCTAATTCACGACAACGCGTTTGGAACATCAAGAAAGTTAAGGAGCAGTGGGGGGCGGAGGTTTGTGACAACATTTTGTTCATACACGCCATCACTGGGTGCGACACCACATCCCGCCTTCATGGAATCGGCAAAGGTGCGGCTTTGAAGAAATTCGTTAACTCCCCATACTTCCGAGAGCAAGCAAAAGTCTTTAATATGACTTCCACCGTGGATGAAATTGCTGCAGCGGGTGAGAATGCATTGGTATCTCTATACAATGGGAAACCCGGCGATAGGCTTGATGTCCTCAGATACCAGAAGTACTTCGAGAAAGTGGCAAGTAAGAGCACACAAATCCAACCCCAAAGCCTACCACCGACATCTACAGCAGCAATATATCACAGCCTACGGGTGAACCTGCAAGTAAAGGAATGGAAGGGCGAGAGTCTTGATATGCGAACGGAGGAGTGGGGCTGGAATGTTACCGAAGATCGAGTGGTCCCGGTTATGACACACTTGCCACCAGCGCCCGACTCCCTTCTGCGGATCGTGAGGTGCAACTGTTCATCAGACTGCAGCACGTTAAGATGTACCTGCCGTAAGCACAGCCTCGAGTGTTCTCCAGCCTGTGGCCAATGCAGAGGATCTGGGTGTACAAACTCCGCCATAAAGTCAGTGGACGAAGACAGTGATGACTCTGTAGATTAGGCACTCAAAGAGTTTAGCCAAATGAAACGATTTTGTATGAAAATAAGCTCTCTAGCTGAACTTGTGCCTTATCTATCTCTATATTTACACTCCTGTACCAATTTTGAATGATTTCAGACAAATGTAAGACCTGCAAATGCATAATAAATCAACTTCCGGTTCAGAACGTCATTTCCATGTTGCACCAGAGAGTGAGTTAACGTCACTAAAATACAAACCGGTTTTTATTGATGTTCCCGTGTGTCGATAAAATATGATTTTTAGTATGTTGTTATAGATGGTATTTCAGATAATATTATGAAGAGAAACCTTCTGTTGCAATTAGTTTTGGGTCAAAACCGTAAAATGACTGGACTATATTTTGGCGGCCATCTACTAATTTTTAACTTCAAATTCTATAGAAAAATTCATTGCCTGACGAGTGAATTCCACGTTAAATTTCACGCGCAAAACCGATATCGCCCGAATCGCGAAGCGATGAGGGCGATATCGGTTTTTCAAGTCAAATTTAACGTGAATTCACTAGTATGGCAATGAATTTTTCTTGAATCGCATATGTCAAAGAAAAACAACGTTTCCAGCGAGAAAGCCATTTGAAAGCCAACTGTCAAGAGCTAGCGAATAGAAATCAAGACTGATTCAAAATCACGCCGGGTGAATCACGCGCGGTCAGGAGAAAACCTTGTGGTAGCGACAAATTTTAGTTTTGTTTATCAGAAAAAGACAGTTTATGACTGAAATTGACGCTGTTTGTACACTAAAGTACATAATGTGAACGGCTGTGGAGCCGAACTGCGAACGTTTGTGGTGGAAATTATAGCGTTGACACTTCGGAAGTTTGTTATCGCCGACCGGCAAACAGGGCAAATAGGAATTTCATCACAGCGACAAGTAAACACCACGCTAAATTGGGAAAAACCTTTGGACAACAAAGAAGGCAAATTTGTGAGTACTGATGGATTAGCTATTAAACATTCCGTAAAAAAAATTATGCTTATCTTATCGCGGCTGATCACTTCAATTCATAAGTTGACGACGAAAGGGTCCGGAGGCGTACTGTATCTTCGCTCGAACAGGAATATTTTTAAGCTTATTCTCACCTTATTTTCGCGACTCTTTACTAAGAATACCAGACTACTAATATTATTACTATCATTATTGCCTTAAATAAGTTTGTATCTCTAATACTTCTTTACCCCGGTTTTCTTTGATACTATACAAGACAGGAGTTGCGATACAAGTTTTGGTTTTGAAATAAGAAAGTTCGCTGAAAGTTCTTCTTCGGACAGCATCTTGTTTATTTTTAAAGCAACCAGACGGCCGTTTCGGTAAGAAGAAATTACTTTCTATTTATAGCTCAGTACAGTATTCTTGTTTTCATAAACTTCTTTGTTTTATTTAGACATGTTTTTTTCTAAGCATGAAATGTCGGTTTTTGCCAGTAGCTCGCACGCCTTCTTGTAGGACTGCAGTGTGAATGGCTTCTTCACTCTCTACAAAGTTCACATTTTGGTTATAAAATTGGGAAGAACAGGAATTCATTCTTGACAAAATTATCACTTGTGAATATCACGTCTGTATTTTTCGCTTCAAATCAAAACTCACTATTTTAAAAGAAAGTATACATACTATACAAAGAAAGTACAGAAACATCGTCCTTCGAAGATGCCATGCAATATCACTTATCAGGTATGCAATTCCACGCTAAATACCCTCGCTTCGTTGGCCAATAAGAATGCGAGTTTTCTTTGACGTATGCGATTCTAATTTTAAGACTACATTAAATTTTTAATATTTCGAATTTCTCTAAATTTTATAAATCCTCTGAGAAAAACTATTTCCTCCCAAACATACCCAAAAATCACCCAAAAAATTACAAAACACCCATAGATTCATGATATGAGCATAGAGTTTTTGGATTGCTTGAAACGTGAAAGAGATATTTCCATTAATATAAACCGATGTTAAGTGGCGGAAAAATGGCATTTAGGTGTACTCCCGCGTAAAGACGAACTTTTCAAGAAAATCGGGTGTTTCTTGGTGTTGCGGAAGCTATTGTTGGTGGGCTTTTGTGTTGTGGTGTGGGTATTGTTCAGTGTCTTTTGAATCTTTTGTTTTACGTCATTTGGTGATCACACCATCCGCAACACCAACAAACTACCAGAAAATCCTTGATGTAATCAAAATCGTGCTAATAGATGTCAAGAAATCCACGAGTTTAAGATGTCTGGCAGAATAAAGAATGAAAACAGTAATTTTATGACGTTACAGGAAGAAAACAAGCTTAGCACCAAAACGAAGCTATGCCACGTGCACATCTAAGAAAATGTGTCCCACATGGGAGGAAAAGAGGTTTTCACCTCGTATATAAAGTTCAAAGCATCATTAGCTTGTGCGGGTGGACCGGTGAGGGTGGGACTCTTCAGAGACTCTGCGCCCTGTAACTCTACCCCAATGAGGGGGGTAGGGGGTAGCAGAGACGGGGAGCATTTTGCTGAAATTATTTTTTAGTTTTTTTTTTCATTGTTATGTCAAGATGTTAAAAGGCGCGTTTTAACTTGTTTCTATATCAAATGCATGTATCTGGCACAGTCAATTGGATGTAAATCTTAAGAAAGCTATGTACCTAACATTAAATCCAAACCTACTACTGTCTCTGAACATTTTCTTTCTCACTCTAACCATTCCACACTGACATGCAACTAATTCCACTAAAAATAATTTATAATTCACGTGATTCCATTCGAGTCACATTTAATAGATAGAGCGAAAACACTCGAACCACGTGGTTTGAACAGACGTGATGAATTGTAGCCAGTTACGTATCCCTAGCCCTATTTTTAGTTTTTATTGTCTTGTAGGTCATTTCCGCCTCTCCATTTTGTAATTTAGTAACATCTTAAACCTGACGAAGGCTTGTCTGACCAACCGAAATACTGTTTCAAATATATTTACTCGTTGTATCAGCTTTGCAGTAGACGTTGAACGTCTCGTTTATATTGATTCAGTTTAGCTTTAGCTCTTTAGGTCACGCTTGCAGACATCTTTGTACCGTACTGTTGAGTGCGGCGGGAGGATCTCTTGCCAGTGGCGATTTCATCATACATGATGTTCTTAGGTATTCTGCCATCTTCCATGCGGAGGACATGACCTATCCAGCAAATGCGTCGTTGCCTCAGCAAGGAGAACATGGCGAGTATCATGGC
Source organism: Dendrophyllia cribrosa (assembly GCA_024195265.1). Taxonomy (NCBI): domain Eukaryota; kingdom Metazoa; phylum Cnidaria; class Anthozoa; order Scleractinia; family Dendrophylliidae; genus Dendrophyllia; species Dendrophyllia cribrosa. Next base: position 12,648,994 of record JAJLRJ010000013.1, on the reverse strand, counting down.
ACGAGCTTGCACTTCAGTGCTTGTGACCTTGTTCTTACATAAGATGACAAGGATGCGCCTCAGGGAGCGCAAGTGGAATGTCAATATGTTTAGTGTATGTCAATGTAGTTAGGAATTGAGAGGAACGAAAATTTGTAATGGTGGACGCTCCAAATCGTGATTTCAGAGCGTAACATTTTTACGTCAACAGAGGTAAGTGTAGATTTTTTTCCTGTCAATGAGTATTTTGGACTCCAATGAGTTATTCTAAGCCAAAAAAAATAGCCAAAACAAAGAGGCTAATTTTCATCAAACTGGCACTTTAAAGTGGAACAAAGACATTTCATCGTGCATGTGTCACATCACAAAATATTCAAAGATTCTTGTAGTATTCCGTCAGCCTTGTCAATAGGCCATTTCCGAGTTGCATTTAGCCTCTCTATCAAAGCGAGGCTAGGTGCGAAACCTTTCATATGAAAATGAGTTTTCATTTGCATGCGAATGAAAACTCATTTTCATATGAAAGGTTTCGCACCTAGCCTCGTTTTGATAGATAGGCTAAAGGCAACTCGGAAATGGCCTATTGTTTACCTACGCCTTAAGGCTGGTTCTCATATAATCGTCCCGGTCGTCCGAGTCGTTTCAAAAAGTGCACGGACGACCGGGACGATTACATGAGAACACTTTCTGAGACGACCCGGACGATCGCGGTCGCTTGGATTGAACTGTGTTCTATCCGGACGACTGGGACGATCGTAAATAATCGGGGACGATCATATGAGAACTACTCTCAGGCGACCGGGACGACTGAGGCGATCGAAGCGACCCGAATCTACCCCAGAATGCAGTATTATTGCCCAAAACATGTTGCCGGACCCAGTTTACGACCGCGCTATTGACGTTCGAGACGACCGGGACGATCATATGAGAACCCAAATCGCTTGAGTCGTCCCGATCATCTGAGTCGTTTGCAAAACACTTTTAAAACGACTCGGACGACCGGGACGATTATATGAGAACCAGCCTTTAGGAAATGAGTCATCACAGAATGAAAGGAATAATTATGTATTTTATTTACTGTAGCAATTAGACGGATTTACGGTGCTTAAAATATTTTCCGGACAGTCACCGGTCATGATGACCAGCCAAACAAATTTTAGCTCGGTCAAGTAGACAATTTCTGGCCGGCCAAACAGCGAAGAAAACATAACTCTTAAAACAAGGGCCCATCATCATAATCTGCAGCCGCTATGAACTAGTAAGCAAGTACGTTAGTACGTTATAAGCATTGTCTTCTTCACGCGCTTCTTCATATACGTTAGTACGTTCGTTCGGTTTTTATCTTGTCCTTTCTTCGTTTCTCCGTACTTTCGTTCGTAAGGTGTTAGTTTCAGGGTCTTCTCGACGTTTTTCCATAGCGTAGTACGTTCGCACGGTTAATGTTGTCTTATCGACGGTTCTCTGTACGTAAGTACTTCAGGCAGAATAAGCTTTTGACCGGTCAAGTCTCCATTCTGACCGGACATTGTCTGTTGACCAGCCGTTATTTTAACCTCTGATTTACGCATTTCAGGCGCAGCAAAGGCGTATATCCGCGTATAACATATTTAAACAAGTTAAACATGGAAACTTTTAGTCACATTGTACTTGACTGTTACGGATTGCAGATTGTTGATCGATTGTGAAACTGATGTATATGTTGTAGTTAATTTTTTATCTCAGTTAATTTTTGTTTTTCCATTGTTTTTGGGTATGGTAATATATGCTAATGAACTTGAAACAAAGGAAAAACAAAAATTAACTGAGATAAAAAATTAACTACAACATATATAATATTGTAGAGTCGCAATAAACCGCAGAAAAAAGAAGAGAGATGCAGTCCTCGTTTTACATGAGCGGATAAATCTTAAGTGCAGTGGAAAAATCCGCGAAATGGGTGCTTCTGTCCGCACATGAAGAGATGGTAATTAATTTGGTTGCAACAACTCTTTGTGGTGCACTTGCTTAACTTTCGATGCATCTTTCACACAAGTGAAGGGACGGCAGTTAATTTGGTCTTGCAGCTATAATATACAGCGCCTGTTCTCTCAAGTACTCGTCCCATGAAACCAGTCTGAAAACAAACGGACAGACAATTATAATGAAGAATTTTCTTGGAACTATAATTGCGGGAGAGGCAGGAGTGGTAGCGTCAGTAGAGTACAGTGGCAGTAATCGTTAGTGATCGTTAGCGATCAATAGCAATCGCCAGCAATGGTTAGCAATTATTAACAATCGTTGGTGATCGTTAAGTAGTAGATAAAATATGAGCGGGAGATCTGTATGGGCGTTTACAGATCATGTAAACGCCCATACAGATCGGACGCGAATATTTTATCGTACTTATGAAATGAAACAATGAGTAGAGATCTGTATGAAAAGTTAATGCATACTAATTAGCTGAGCAGTTGTCTGTATCAAAAGTTAATGCTACTGTTTAATAATTCATCAACTCAGTTGATTTGTATTGGGGTTTACAAACCTTCATTAAATTTTCATTTCTTTTGTACTTTCCTTATGAATTATTAATGAATTTTATAACAATCGTTGGTAATCGTTAGCAATAGTTAGGGATCGTTAGCAATCGTTGGTGATCGAGAGCAGTCGCCAGGGATCGTAAGCAATCGTTAGCGATCGTTACCAATTGTTAGCGATCGTCGCCAATCGTTAGCGTTCATTGGTGATCGTTAGGAATCGTGAGTGATCGTTAGCGATCGTTAGCAATTGTTCGCAATTGTTAGCGATCGTCAGCAATCGTTAGTGATCGTCAGCAATCGTTAGCGATCGTTGGTGATCGTTAAGGCCCGTTTACACATACGATTTTTAATGCGATATTTGTCGCGCTCTCCAATGCAACTTTTGTCGCAAATCTTAACTTGCGGCGATTTCTGTGCGATTCGGGTATGATATTTGCTGCGATTTGCCGTGATTTTCCAAAAATCGCCGCCAAGTTGCATCTGCGACTTCGCGCGACAAATCGCGCCCAAATCGCACATAAAACGCCGCTAGTTCACACATGCGATTTGAAGATGCAACTTGCGCGCGACAAAAATTGCACAAAAAAATCACCTGTGTAAACGGGTCTTTAGGAATCGTTAGTGATCGTTTGCCATGGCTAGTGATCGTTAGCGATTGTCGGCAACCGTTACTAATCGATAGCGATTGTTGGCAACAGTTACCAATCGTTAGCGATCGTTAGTGATCCGTAGTGATCGCTAACGATCGTTAAGCAATGATTAGCTATCGTTAGAGATTGTTTGCAATCTTTAGCGATCGTTGGAGACGGTTAGCAAACTGTCTTTTGCCTAATATTTTGCGCCCAAACGAAAGCAAATAGGCAAAGTGTAATTCACATGTTAAGTGATTATGTCTGAAAAGAAAGATACCTATTTTATGACCAATGTTGGTTATTAAGTTTACATCTTCAACGTGGGGATTTTTATGGCTGTTTAAAATTACAGTCGAACCCGCTTTTCGGACACCCCGTTATTACGGACAGTTGTCTTGGTATTAGTTGTCTGTATTAGATCAGTTTTCAATTGAGTGTCGTAAAACCGAAACCAAAGTAATTACTCTGACCAATCACAGCAGTCATAAACAATCCAATGAACCAATCAGAGCTTGAAGGAATTACATGTCGGTGGTGCCAAGCGCGGGAAAACGCGTGCGAGCAAGTCACGATTGGTTTTGGTTTTATTTCTGATTAGTCGAGAAAGTGGCGCAAGATATCTTAGCCAATCACAAAGCATAGTAATGCAAAACCAAAGCAATTGTGTAATTACTTTCGATACTCAATTGAAAACTGCTCTAACGGGATTAGACTGTGGAAGCATTTGTATGGTGAGAACAACCCTTGCCAGTCAGTCACACTCCAGTGGATTTTGGAACAATCAGTTGGCCATAAAAATACTCACTTTGAAGATGCAAACTTATAAATTTGCATACTAGCTATTTTTCAGACGCTCTTTTAAATTCTGATAATTTTTGTGCTTCAAGTTACCGGGTTTTTATGTTTTAGGAATTTAGGACTGGCGACCAATTAATGCAAAAGGCCAAAAACAGTGAAAGGATTGAGAAAGAAAAAGTGCAGCTGCGTACCTGTTTTTGTCTGTGTCAGCATCCATGAACATTCTGGTATGGCGATCAACATGTCCTGAGACATCCTTAGGATCAAGGGCTTTTCCAAACGAGTTACCCCTAAGAACCAATTTATTAACGTCGTTAGCAAGGTGCCTTCAAGATGTGAGTGTTAACTAAGAGGTGCCATAGACAGGGTAAAAGACCAATCGTTAAAAAAACAGATGTTGCTGGCACTCAGATAAAACGTGTAATGCATCAGTCAATTCCAGCAGTGCCCATGTCACCCCCCCCCCCCCCCCCTCCCCCCCGGGACAACCCACGGGCATTCAGATAAAAAGTGTATAATGCATCAGTCAATTTCAGCAATGCCCATGTCCCCTCCCCTCCGGGACAACCCCCGGGCATTCACAGGTAAAAAGTGTAATGCATCAGTCAATTCCAGCAGTGGCCATGCCCCCACCCCCCGGGACAACCCCTGGGCATTCAGATAACAAGTGTAATGCATCAGTCAATTCCAGCAATGCCCATGTCCCCTCCCCCCCGGGACAACCCCCGGGCATTAGCATTTTCTGAAAAATATTGGCAAATGCCTTCTGGCGAGGGCATAAAAGCTGTGCAAATACTCCGGGGTATAGTAAAAAAGGCCAAGGGGATTTTTTTCGAATCTAGACTCATCCAAACGTAATCTAAAGACAGTTTTCCTCTAGCGACAAATTTGTCGTCAGAAATGGAGCCAGGATTCTTTGAGGTCGAAAACACGAGGATTTCAAATGCCCCGGGGTACACTGAGTGTAGGCTAATGAGTAATGGCCGCTCCACGGGATTAGAACGTGAGCAAATGCCCGACTAATGCCGGGGGGAGTGGGTAGGCACTGCTGAAATTGACTGATGCATTTGGCGTGACGAGTCAATGGAGAAAGGGAAGGATCTGCTCAGTAGAATCGCATTCTACTTTCTGCAAATAAAGTAAAACCCCGCGTACAACAACCTAGATTTTTCAAGTCAGCCTAAAAAGTTTCTTATATATTTGGTGTCTAGGCTAAAGAGGAAAACGTGCTTGCTGCTGGTCCAACAAGTTGTCTATATGGGTGTGGTCCCTTCCTTACATGTATGTATAAGAAACATATAATTATGTTTAAAATGTAAGACTACATTCTACATGCACACAGTGACACCCTGCTCTAGAACCTAATTCAGGCTGTTTATGCATGCTCAACAAAACTAAACTGCTTTTAAACACCAATTCATACCTGGTCAGGTTGCACAGTCACCACAGAAGTGATTTCTTTCTGATTTTCCAAATAGGAACCTCTTTCAATTTTTAGGCTCAACAGGTTCTTATATAATGGGGGTTTAAATGCCAAAATTTTAGTCTACAGGTTCTTAATCCACTAGGTTCTTATACGCGGATTTTTACTGTATGACAGCATGCAGCCTTGCATTTGCTTAGCGTTAATTAGGGCAACCCCCCCCCCCCCCCCCCCCCCCCCCCCCCCTTCAAATCGCAAATTCCCCGTTTTGACGTGCGGAAGCGTACACATGTACCTCATCATAGAAACAAAGATGGCGGTGTTTATGAGACACCTTGCACAAGACGTCGCCCAGTGCAAAGCCCCGGCTAAACGTTGCAACACTTGTGAAATAGCAAATGGTGGACGCGCGGCTAAACGCCCCATTGAATGGCATTGTTGGACGCCCCGCTGAAACATGATTGGCTTTTGCTAGCGTTGTGTCTTGGAAAGCTTGCTAGCCGTTCAAACATTACTGCGCCCAACAAACTGTAATGGGCAAATTATTTGATTGAAAACAAAACATTCCCCAACAAAAAATGTTCGTCAAATATAATCTAACATGGGGGTGCTAAACGTTCTAACATTGGTCAACCAACAAATGTTGTACAACAATGTTAGAACGTTTAGTCACAGGACACCCAGGCGTAATGTTTGCATATTAACCCATTGACACCTGAGGATTTCTGCATACACACGCCCCATAGGATTTCGTGACTTCATATTTGGAGTTACCATTGAAAGTGCTACTGTTATAAAACACTGAAGGCTCGAGTTTACTGGAAACGTCATTGTGACGATCTCATTTTGCTTGGTTGATTTGCAATAAAGGGTCCAATATGAATTATCTACGATTTTTGGTAAGTTCACAGCCATTTTTCATCTTTAGTAGCTGCCTGATGAGCATCATTAAGCTTGGAGGTAGTTCAGAGTCCACTTCTCAATGAAGCGAGTTAGGTGTTGTACTTCGTTTACGAATTTGGCTCGTTGCTCGTTGAACTGGAAAAATGGCCGCCTGGAAACGAAGTAGCTTTGGGACTCGACTCTGGATGAATTTCTCGACCTACCGCGGCATATTTTGGAAGTTGCGACCACAGGAGAACACAACAAGCGCGAAATTTCGGCGGTGGGTCAGAGTGGCTGTGGACTTAGTATATATATGAAAATTGTGGAGGACGGAATGGACGCTGTCGAAAAATCTGTTTATTTCCCAGCATGCATTGCGGTGGCGATGTTGAAAATCGAGGCAAGGTGAGTATGCACTAGTATAAGAAGCTGTAGCTCGGCCCGAGCAACGAATAAGAGCAAAAAAATTCACTGCTAAGCTAGGACTAGGACTGAATTTTGCTGGAAATGTTGACTTTTGGGTTTGCCACGATGATTTGAATAAAAAAAACTAAAGGCAAAAACGTGATTTTTGTTGTTTTTCTATGACGTTAAAAACGGTAATTTTTGTTATTGTCCAAATTCAAACGCTGATATTCTGCAAAAATCGCTGACTTTTTTGTGTTTATTGGGTATCTCAATTTGAAAGACTTTCTAGTCAATGCTCACAACTGCTAGTTAAGGCAATGTTCGCACGATTGAGAAAGTTACAATTTTTTAAAGCAGTGGAGTCTTGTACGGGCGGTTCAGGTGTCAATGGGTTAACGATATTTGAAAATATAAGACATTGTATGGAATTTCGAAATGAACGTTTTAAGCAATATATAAAATCAAAATTGCTGAATAAAATCGTTAAAACATTTATTGGTGTTGTATTCTATCTTTATACAGTGCTTCTACGCTATTTGAGCGATTTTTAGTCCATCTATATTATCTTGTATAATATAACTGAAAGGAAGGACAGTTCGGTAGCTTTCGGCGTTCGACACATGTCCACAAGTGGCTCATTTTTCGCACAAAAATAGGTGCTGCTCCCATTCTGACTGGTCGTCCTCACAGTAGAATAACGGTCAATTGCATTCTTCGAACAAATTGAACATCCCTTGTTATTGTGACGAAAGCCGCTCCACAAAATCACATAGCACTGCAAAATAGGTGCCACTGTTAAGACTGTTAAGGATGTTCGTCTTCATGTGGATAAGTAAAACGATCCGAAAACAATCGTGTGAAGGCTTATTGGATCCGTATATACGGTACCTAAAATACAGGCGTGTGACTTAACTTACCGATCTTTATCGAATACTCTCAAATTTCCAAACCAACGATTAAATCCTACAGCTACTTCATGGGAATTGATATAACCATCCTCGTCTTTATCAAAAGCGTGGAAGATGTCTCGTGCCTTTTGTATCTCAAGAGGAGATAGCATTCTTACAAGTTGAAACTGTGAAAAAAAAGAGAAAACATCAAAGAAAATTCCTGTTATAATGGACACCCTTAGTGCAGTAATAACGAGAAATGTCCGTAATCACTGCGTTTTCGTCCGCGAATATACCTAAACTTTCTCCAATCCGTTACCCCTGAGGGAGGGGTGCCATATAAAAATGACGGAGGTGATCGTCGGACATTTTTAAAAAAAAAATTAACTAAAAGGTACAAGAAACTCGTTTTATGGGCGTGGCTCAAATTCATTTTCACCGATAAGACGTAGGTACCAATTCTAACACAAAACATGACATTTTCTGTCATTTTTTTTTAGCTCAATACCCTAAAAGGTACCGTGATAATTCTAACGGTAGTCATTTTACATTTTGTTACCCAGAGCGATACCGATCTACAAATTTTGCCCCCTAAAAGGTATGACGATCAACCCCGTCATATTTATATGGGAGTCCTCCCCGGGTCTTAACCCCCTTTGCTTCTTTAGATGGTTTCTAATCGTCTCTCCAGATGGTGTTTTGTACTCTGCTTAACTATTATTTTACAGTTTACTACTAAAAATCTGCAATTCCACAAACGTTCTGAGTTGTGCACATATTACAGAATTTTGTAAAGTAAACTTGAAGATAAAATGTCTAATTTCTATCAGCCAGTGAACGAGTACAAGTCGGCCTACCTTACTTCTATTTGCACTTATACGTTTCAGAGCTTCATGGTTAAGAAATTCCCACCAGTCAATTGTACCCGTTTGATCCTTATCCATTTGTTTAAACTGTCAAAACAAACATTTATAACATATCAGATAGATCAGTTTTCATTTGAGTGTGCAAAACCAAAACCAAAGTAATTACTCTGACCAATCACAGCAACGGTCGATGCCATTTTTAACGGTCGATGCCATCATTAGCATTCATTAGTAACCAAGCCTTTTGAAATGGTCGATGCTATTTCTCTTTAGTTTATGCGTGGATTGGGACGAAAGTAGGCCATCATTATTAGATAAAATTGGGCCTAGGTAAAGCGATTATTAGATCTAAGCTAGATTCGCGGTTAGGTAAGATTTAGGGTTAGGGTGACCCGTTATTAATATATATTAAGAAAAGCACCTTTTATAATTAAATTTTTCTTGGATTTGCCGGATCAACCCAGTGGTCTAGTGGCAAAGGAGAGATGCTAACATGCAGAGGTTACGGGTTCGATTCTAGGTAATTAATTGCATTTTTCTTTTTCTGACAGAAAAAATAATTCTAAAATTAGTGAAAATTTTTCTAAGTGTCGCTAAAATGGCATCGACCGTTTACGAAAGGGAAATGTGCGTCGGCGGCGCCAAGCGCGGGAAAACGCGTGCGAGCAAGTGACGATTGGTTTTGGTTTTACTTCTGATTGGTCGAGAAAGTGGCGCGAGATTTTTTAGCCAATCACAAAGCGTGGCAATGAGAAACCAAAGCAATAATTGTGTAATTACTTCAATTTATAGTCACCATTCATTCATCATCATTCATCAGTTGCAATCATGTTCTTAAATGAGTCAGGGGGGGTTTTGATAGACGTTTTCGGTTCGAAACTGCTACAGTGTACCTTCGGATCGAAAATTTATTGAATTTTTTTTTTTGGCGTCAAAATAAAGTTTACAGAATGAACTTTCATCCAAAAAAAATTATCGAAAAATAGTGAAAATTGACGGCGAAATGACGGTATAACTTTTGTGGGCGGAGTTTGTTTATATAGCGATATGTTTTTCTAAGCGCTGTTTTCTCAAAGTTAATTTTTCGCTTGTAGGGGACACTTTAAAGAACTACAACTCAAAGGGAATTCGTTCGATTTTCCTCAAATTTGGACAGAAGCTAGGCTAACATATAATCAACAAAAACGTGTCGGCGAATTTCTTATTTCCGAAAAAGTTTTCGTCAAGAGCCATTTCCGTGCGATCACTCCAATTTTTTTTCTCCCTTTTTCGAAAATATTCTGTAACTTTTCACTGCAATTGAATATGGGAAATCGCCGACACGTTTTTTTAGCGCTTCGTGTCCGAAAACCCGAGAACAAATCAAATTAGCAAAATACAATAATCGCTTTGAGTTATAGCGTTTTAAAGCTGATTCGGACGTTCGAATTTAGACGTCGTAAAAAATTCGACAATTCATTTTATTACCAAATGGTTTCCATATTTAGATAGCCAGCTCTATAAGCTTTAATTTGAACCCAGGAGAGTGAGGGAAGTGTTCGAATATAGGAAAAGTGAGAACAGGATTTAGAATTCAGAGGGTGCTTAAGAGCGGATGTCTGTTTGCAGTTTGATGCTAAAATCTCAAATAAACACAACACACAAAAACACTTTTGAACAACAGAGGTTTAATAAAACTTGCTAACAGTCACCAGAGCATGTTTACAAGATTATTTTCATGTATTTGCTATCGGTTTTGAGCAATAATAGAATATTTCAGCTGTTTAATTTGACTCGAGTTCCAAAGTGTACACGAGTCACGTGAAGTTTATCAAAGGTCAAGCACGCTTTTAAACATGAAATCCAATCAGATCAGGATGTTTTTTGTTCAAAAATTACTTTTCAGCACGTAGAAAAATTGATCTAAGTGTATGTTAATCGTACCTTGAAGTAGGTTTTCTGGATACTGAAGAAATTTAGGAGAATAATCGAGAACAATACGTCCAACATCTTCGGCGGTTTCAAAATTCGCAGAGATTGTGTTACATGCGGAAACCGCAGACAAGTTATTTTGATTACGGGCTCGCAACTTTTTCACGCCCTTATAATCGAAACGGACATTGATCAATAACATAATATTAACAAATCGACTCTGTAGCCTGAAAGAGTCATGTCAGTCTGATATGTTGAATATTAATTCTCATGGTGCATTCTTTTAAATTTTTTTATACAGCCACTTTAATTTTTTTTCTTAAAAATTTTGAAAGCTCAATTTCTCATGTTTTAATGATTACACGTTTTCCAAGCTCTGATTGGTTGATTTATTTGTAGCTACTTGTGTCGTTTATGCTTATTCTTGGTTTTCACTTACGTCATATCAAAATTTTCCAAAATGTTTATGGAATTGTAGAGAGTTTAAAACTACACATCGTGGCCACATTTTGAAGCGCAAAAGCATTTCGTTCTATAGCTAGAGTTATAGGCGAACGAGTGTTAGATATTTTTAGCAAGAAATGTATGGAGCGGCCATCTCAAACATGGCGGCCAAAAATTCAGTCTTAATTACACCAAAAATCAAAAAAAATATATTGTATTTGCTATAAGCTCCATTAACTCGGCTTATAAGCACTTATAATGCAAACAATAACTTTCAGCTGATTCAATTTTGTTTATTTTCACGGCTTATCTGAAATAGTGTGATGAATTGCGTGACACATTTAAAACCTTTATAATTCGGAAGCAAAACATCGTTAAAACCTGAAACTTTTTGTGAAAGATTATAACACTGGTATCCACATGCCATGTTAGAAACAGCTTTGTAGGACGTTTACTTAAGATTTTTGAATTTTTATGACGTCATGTGAAAACCAAGAATAAGGCAAAAAACGTGAAAAGGTCCTTTTGTTAGACCTTCGTGTAAGAACATGACCCAGCAAGATCGGAGATGTAACTAACGTAAGGCGCTTTTCTCTTTGATGGTTTTGACTCCGTTTCCATGTTGTAGTGTTCGCAGATGAGCCGCAATTGTGCAACACTGAGCTTAGTCAACCTGTTGGTGGTGTACAGCGTGCATATGTTTAGAGTGTCATACACGATGGGAGGCAAGGGTTGGCACTGATCCTGGACAGATGTGCGGGCAAATGAGAAGGCTTCTTCATCTTGAGCCGCCTGGATATCGTTATCATCGGTGTTGACGGAGCAGCTGTTGCGTGTCTTAGCTTTGCAGCAGAACGCGAGAAGTACCCCTGAATCAGCTGGGCAGTCAAGAATTCATTCATTTTAAAGCGTCGCTGGCTGTTGTTAGTCCTCGCATAGCGCATGTCCCGTGACACCTTCTCAGGGTCCACTTTATGGCCACTCTCCTGGCCGATCTGGAACTTGTCATCCAGGTACTGGCACTGGTTCTCATTGAAACGGATATTTTTTTTCACTCCTTTGAGAGCCCAGCCTTGTTTCAAGGGCGCTTCTGAACACAGTTCAGATGCGATTGGGCAGCTAGTAATGGCTGTATTGTCATACCTTTTTGCAATTTGGCATGATCTGAAAGAGGTCCTTCTCTGGTACAAGCTTGCACTTTCCAAAGAGCAAGTGACGCTCCAGATTGCAAAACTTCTGATAGGTGCATACGCATCTATTCACAGGACACCACAACAGCGCACTTGCATCTTCTCCCCCCTCGTCCTCATTTTCGTCCTGATCTTCATGTTCAGGCTTTGAGGTCGACACGCTTTTTGTCTTTGAGCATGGTATAAAGTCACCCTCGGACAACTCAGCCTTGTAGACATCAACTAACCTGTTTGGAACTTAATAATATACAGAAAAAAAGAATTAATTCAGTGAATAGTATGATAGAGGCGCCTATATATTGAACTATGATATATTAAAAGTTGATTTTCAAGTAGCAGGCGATCATGACGTATCCAGCGCAGGCCTCTCTATACTGTTCTATTTATTTATTTGATTATTTAACCATATCGCATTTAACAGGCCCGTGGGGCGGATTCTGTTGATAGGGGTTCTGTTTTGCGGAGCAGAATGGGGGGGGGGGGGGGGGGGGTGTTAGCGTGCAAAGCGTTATGCGCGCGGCGAGCAGGCGCACCAGTCGGCGCTCGAGAGCCTCAGAAAATTTCTCCGAGAAACCTGGCAAGGAAGGTAATTGTCCGTGTAATCGACCTGTGTTAGACCAAAAGAAAAACTTTTAGGGGGCTCGAACCCCTCGAAACAACCAACCTCCACCCCCCCCCCCCCCCCCCTACCTCCCACCCTACCGTACGGGCCTGTTTAACTTTTAAGGAGAAACCTTCTACCCATTTCACGTCCCATCAGGCTTTGATTATGTTTATTGTTGTCAGTTGCGATATCCCAGTGAATCTGAAAACGATTTGCCCGCCATTAGAATAATTATATAATCTTTTTCTAATGACAACATCAGAATATGCCGGTATTCATATAGTTGTTTTAATGTATATTCGCTGCTGTTTTTACCTTCTAATTGAGACCATAATATAGTCTTTCCCTGCCCAATGTCATATGCCTTCCATACGGTGACGCAGTCCTCCTCGCAGAAGTAATTGTTCAGGTTGCTGATTCCCTCCCATCGACCCGTCATCTTTTGTTATGACTTGTCGACGGCATCGCTAACTAAGACGACACGGACACCATTTATCCCTCCATAGGACAGCATGGCCTTTTTCAAGTCGTGCGCAGTCACCACGTCGCGTCCCTCATTGATGAAGCGTCGCACGTGGGCTTTGATAGTAGCGGCTTTCCTGTCACAAGGGCCTTTACCTCCTTGTTTAACAATTCTTAAGGCGACAGGCTAGGCATATAGTGGACTATACGAGAAGGCTCCACCCAAAATGGGTACCTGTTTCACTCTGGTGGGTGTCGTGTACCAAAGACTAGCGAAATTTCAATAAAGGTTATGTACTTGATTTGGTTCGCAAAAATAGACTGTGAACTGAAAGGCTAGCAAGTAAATCTGAGTATTAAGAAAATTGGTAAAAACTGGGATGAAATTGCTCTGGCTAAAAGAAGTTCTGCCTCAGTTTTTAGGGTTAAGTCAGCAAAGCCAATACCGAAGGACATCAAATGATTCCTGATATCTTTGTCGCAGTCATCCGATTGTGACGCACAGGGAATTCGCTGGATTTCCAACATTGCATCCATAATGTCCTCCAACTATTGCGGCATACTTACACGATGCCATTTACAAGGCGATTTCCGGATAATTTACTTAAATTCTGTAGTATATTACGAACGATAGTTAGACTGAGGGCAAGACTACAGAGCCTGAAGGACTGAACTAAGGTAGAGGCATTAGGTCCCCCGGGAGGGTACTCCCATATATGAGCTATATATATAGGTATGTTCCGCTGTGAAGGGTATGGTTTTCAGGCAGTTTAGTCTGGGATAGGTATATCTATCAGAGATTTTTGGTCTAGAATAGGGTATCATTTTCCGCGAAACTGATCAGTTGCGTGAAGAATTTAGGCAAATGACATTTAAAAATCGGTATGGCGGGCAGTACGGCATGTTAACTAATAACTGTGATAGTGAACGAGTTTCTGGAAAATAGCGAGTAGGAAGGGTAGGGTTTTTCGGTGTTTAGTCTAGAATAGGGTTGTAAAATGCAGCTAAAATGGTCTAGTATAGTTTAAGGATCTCAGAGTCCCAGCGGTACACCCCCAAACAAAAATTTGCAGAGTACCCCCCCCCCCCCCCCCCAACACCTGGGCATTAGGCTCAGTGCGCGTACACGTGGATCACAGTGTTGACAGCTTACCTGGCTCACACACTCTTGATCAAATCTGATAGACTAATTTCATTTGATTATTTGTGCGATTTTAAAATTAACTTCAGACATTAGGTAAACAGAGGAGATGATGTTCTTGTTTTCTGATGTTTGCTCTGTGAAAACGGATCTAACAAAGCGGTCTCTCTTTGTAATGTAACGCAATCTCTGCCGTTGACCGAAGTTTGAAACTGTCGAAGATGTTGTTCTCGATTATTCTATTTCACCTGGATTTCTTCAGCGCACAGAAAGGCTACTTTAAGGTACGATTAACACAGACTTATAACTATTGTTATTTGTGCTTAAAAGTTATTTCTGAACAAAAGAGGTTTCGATTTGATCCAATGAGTGCTTGACCTTTGATAACTTCACGTGACTCGTGTACACTTTGGAACTCGAGGTCAAATTAAATAGCTGAAATATTCTATTATTGCTCAAAACCGATAGCAAATACATGAAAATAGTCTTGTAAACATGCTCTGGTGACTGTTAGCAAGTTTTATTAAACCTCTGTTGTTCAAAAGTGTTTTTGTGTTGTGTTTATCTGAGATTTTAGCATCAAACTGCGGTGTCTAGAAAGCTCAAATTTCACGAAAGTACTACTTGTAATTTGCGATCTCAAAAATTTTCTTTTGAGTTGCCCATGGTTTTGAAAACAGATTTGAAAAGAAGAAATAATGCTCTTTAATGAGGGCTAAGACTCTATACTGTACGCCATGTCCCAGTCGACGATTTTAGCCTCTCAATTTTGTCAATTTTACATTGCAAGAAATTGCTCAAAATAATGTAAATAATGAAAAATCTCCCAAATATTCTATTTTTGTTCAAACGGAGAAAGTAACGTCTAAAAGTATGTATAATTATGTACTTTATCTGATTAGCAATTTGTCGTTCTGTATAAAATTGTTTTCATTTATGAAACGAGGTCTTCGCAACACGCGGTGTAAGACCCGTAAAACCCGGTGCGAGAGGTGCGAAACCAACATCACCTCCGTACGTCTAAAATAATTATCGGATGGAAGTAAAAAATATATTTCTGGTAATAGTTTACCTAGGGCTACCTTGTGAATTTTTTTGAGAATTTTCATTTTTTCCTTATTGCATGCTCCCGGTCGATATTTACAGACATCCGCTCTTAAAAGTGGAGGAAATGTGATTACAATTTGCAGTAGAAAAATATTACAAAGCAATGGGCAGGAACCACCAAAGGAAGGCCCTGCCTTCTCCTCCACCTTCCCCTGTTTCCATGCATTTTTGTAAGATTACAAAGAATTTGAGCCCATTAAGAAATCAGCCAGCCAAAGAAATCATATTAAATTACAAAATAAATGATTTTTGATGCTCGGCGCTAGGGTGATCTGCATGCAGACAGTCCAGAAGGGTGGTTGATACCTGAGTTAACCTCCGTTACATCAACTTATAAGCAATAATTTATAATAAACATACTTCATTTCTGGCCTCCTCCTCCATATAACTTGGCATTTTCTCATTGTGAATGTCCCTGTATTCCCCCGTTTTAAAGCGGACAAACTCATCTTCGTTTATCTGAGTGTCTGAAAAGAATTAAGCTTCGTTTACTTTAACAATTGAAAGGGTCAGAGCATAACTAACCTATGTCGAATTTGAGATTTTTTTTTTCGCGTTCATTTTGCCTCATTTTTGGCATGTGACCTACATCATTCAGAAATTTGTATGCTGTTTTTTCCGTCATTTTAGAGAAATAACGTATGTAAAAAACAAAAACTAACTAAACTAAACTAGCTGAAGACAGATGAGTGATTTGATCGTACTCCAAAACGATGCCATTACAAAGCAGATTGGCCGTATTAGAATATGCGACTGCAATACTCATGACCAGTGCCAACAACCTGAACGAAAATACTGTTATTTACACACGCCTGGCTCGCTTATCGATCGTGAGCTCGCTTCGATAACACATCATCTGTAGCGTGTGTATAAGCCAACATGTTTAACCGTTCGGTGATTGAAAGACGTCATTAAGTCCGCAAATCCTTAAGTCTCTGGCACCTCTCAAAGAAACGAGTCGTGTCCCTTGTATACCTGCCAACTTTTTCCGAGTGATAGCATAGGTAGCCGAAGCTATATGTGTCACAGTAACCGTTACGAGCGAAATTATAAAGATTTGTATGAGAAAAAACGGTCTATTCTTGGAGCTAAAATATACGAACAAGATTTCAATAAAAATTGCTACCTTACTTCGCTTGTGTGTTTCCTTGTCTCCTGTGTGGTTTTTGGAGCGATTTAGAGCGTTTCCAGTGAGTTTTATATACTAGATATATACTAGTTTTATATACTAGATATATAGAGAGAAAGTTGCTTTCTCTCTCTATATATCTAGTATATAAAACTCACTGGAAACGCTCTAAATCGCTCCAAAAACCACACAGGAGACAAGGAAACACACCAGCGAAGTAAGGTAGGCAATTTTTATTGAAATCTTCTGGGAACGAGGTTGATACAAATCCTTATAATTTCGCTCGTAACGGTTACTCTGACACATATAGCTTGGGTTACCTGTGGTGATAGGCGTCAGAATTTTTTCATGGGAGTGCCAGGATTTCCGAAGGCGACCCGACCAAATCCGAAGAGAACCCGATCTATTCCGAAGATGCCCGACGTTGTCCAAAGATGTTCCGAAGAATTCGGAAGTTTCCATGGACCTCAGCGACCTCCGTTTTATAACATCCAGCTGTAATTGTAATGTTCAGAACGATAAAAACCTACAGAAAAGTGCCATATTTTCATGAACGTAACTATATCTTAAATTGGATCATGCGATCAGTTAAGGCTGATAGCTCAGACGTGAGAAATTGCTCCATAGGCGCGAGTAGGCGTGAGATCGGAGTTTTGGACTCGCAGGCGTGAGACTCACGCCTAAGGCGTGAGACTTGGCAGGTATACTGGCGGCCTTGTCGTACCTTGTGCCTAAAGCACTACTTAGTGCTCGAGGTGAAAATAGACCTTGGTGGACAAGACGAGCCAGCGGGAAAGTCTGGAATCACTTCGGATCAAAAAGGGGGCAGCGTTGTGAGTTGTGGGCCATTTCCCATCCCGTGCCGTACATTATGTGGACCTTGGACCGGCAGGACCCTTGACCGGCACTTGCACGAACATGATGTGATTTTTCTTCGGTAAATAAAATACGACAAAAAATAAAAGTGTCCGAGAATTTATTGATGAGTCTTCTTTAACATGAGCTACTTTTGGCTTTCCTGCTGTTGCCGAAGGCGCGAAATTTCAGTTTGTTGACAGGTATGTCTGTTTGTCTTTTTTCATGCCTTCCATTTCAAGGGTCCGTAAACAGCATAGCTATATTTATTACGATAGTAAATAGTTAAAACGCAATAGTAAACCTACGTTTTTTGGCGAATAAAGTCCGAAAGAATAAGTTTTTTATTGATGAAAATGAATTCGCTGTGGCGTTTGAATGTTTCGTTTTATCGTCTTTTGAAAAATGTCAACAACTCTCGCTTGGTGGCCCCTGGTCCGGCACTAATGTCGCTTGGGAAATTTAAGTGTGTTTATTGACAATTTTTCGCCTAAAGTTGACCTGGAAGTTAAATATTATTCTTAACTACAATTACTATTTTTGTTATTTAGTCGAAAATGATATTTTAGTAAAGCTTTAGGCGTATACCAATCTCTAATATTTTTCTGAAAAGGTAACTACAAGAAAAGAGCGGGAAAAACTCGGAAATGGACTGTTTTGGCTGATATGTCTTTAGCGCCCGCAAAATTTTATGAATGTTTTCCCAAGAAAATTCAGCTTAAAAATATCAGGAATAAAACAAGTCAGTAAAATACTATTAAAAAACACTTTCTCGTGTAAACTGTTGCAAAATTATGAGCATCTAGGGTTACTTTTCGTGTCCTTATATGATCAGTGCCGGACCAGGGGCCACAATGCCGGTCCAAGGGCCCGCGAGCAAGACCACTATTTTTCGAATTACGAGCAAAATATTTGAGGAAGGAAGACTTTAGGTTGAGATGTAATAGAGAACCATAAAAGCTATCTCCAGGCAAAAGTTTGGCTCATGAAGTGTTGATTTAGGTAAGATATACGAAATTATGTTGTTTAGTGCCGGACCAGGGTCCACATACTGTAGTCGAAATACGCCATATCCGAAGTGCTTCCAGACTTGTAATATTTTCCGTATTTCGTTTCGTTCTGGCCATTGATCAGGAGTACCCTACGGAGCCGCTCGACAGAAAACCCGCTCGACAGGCTGCAAATACGCTGGCTGGGAAATATTAGCATTAGGTCATTTACTGGCTGGGATTTTCGTTCAACGTCTGGCTTGCTAAAAACTGATATTAAAACACTGTCCCTAGCTGGAAAAACCGTGACTTGTTTGTTTTTCCTTGCTATGACTTTTTCGCAAAAGTAATTAATTTAACTGCTTCATTTAATTTAACGCGCGAGTCAGCTCCAAACAGTCCAAAGTCTTTCCGACGTGACGATACACTGACGAAAAACCGCAAGCGGTCGTACAGCGCAAATCAGACGCGCGTTTTGCCATGCCCGGAAATGATGGCTCCATTGTCATTGTTTGTTGCGGTTTATCTTTTTCATCAACCTGGAAAAAGTCCATAACACCAGCAGCTGTCATTTTCAATGACGTTATAAGACTAGTATCTCGAATGGGCAAAACGTTCTTTTCAATGGAACAAGGTCGAACTCCAGGATCGCCGCTCGTTTGTTGTTTTAATAGTTACTAGTTCCAAAGGTCTAAAGAAGCCGTCACTTCAGAAAACCACTGCTGGCGTTATTGTGCTGCAAGCAGTCAGCAGTTAGAAAGAAACAGTGGAAAGCAACTTAAAGGTGGGTAAATTCATTCCTATAATTCTGTTGCTTGCACGCGGGCAGTGATGGTACTGGAATAACTGACACTGTTCGTTGTCTTTTTTACATAAATTCTTTCATTTATAGACAATTTAAATGTATTAAGGTATCGGCGGTATAAGAATCTAGATTCTAACCAAGGTGTTCATTTACATTCCCCTTTTACAGTCATTTCTGAGTTTTCGAGGGCTCCGCTAGTGATAGAGAAAGAAACGATAGTGAAACGAGATCTGCCAAATCTGAGATCTGCTGAGAAAGGGACTAAGCGCAGACAGACAAAGAAGCTGGATAAAGGGTAAGCATAATGTTTTGTTTATTTGCGCTAGTCGTCTGCATCGTAGGCCATTCAACTTTCCTCTCGATGCTAAAGTAAATCTAGTAAAGGGATCTCATACACTTGTTATTTCGCTCATGGCACTTTTGGTTTGCTATAAATTTTCCGAAAGTTGCCGGAAGACGAGGGACAATTAATGTTGCCCTCTTTTTCAGTTTTATTAAATGCCTTAATCGTGTTTCAGTACTAGCATAACGAGTTAATGTTTGTCCTCTGTAAAGCAAGGGAATATCGCGCGAACTTGCTCACCGGAAATGGCCGTTGGAGTGAATTCATTCCACGCTGTTCGCTGTCTCTTTTATAGAAATGCTTTCATCTAGAGACAACTAAACTTATTAATGTATCGGCGATTCAAGATTCTAAGGTGTTAATTTGCATTCTCCTTTTGCAGTTATTCTAAGTCAGGCTGTTGAGAAAATTCCGCTGACAAAAGGACTTAGCGCAAATGGACAAAGCAGCTGGATAAAAGGTAGGCATATTTGTTTTTATGCGCTAACTCGGAATGCATTGTTCAGTGATTGTTGGACATACAACTATCCTCTCTGATGCTAAGATAAAGGGAATTTTGTACCATACACTTGCGTGATCAAATTTTCCTAAGTTGTCGGACAAGGGTCAATTGTTTGCTCTCTTTTTCAGTCTTGAGTACTAGCATATCTAGTTAAAGTTTGTCCTCTGAAAGTGGAAAGCAAGGGACTATCGCGCGTTGCTCACCAGGAATGGTAGATAATCAAGAAGCTTTAAAAGCTTAAAACTGGACGGCCGAAAGGCTGGGGAGTGCTAAAATCTAAAAATTTCACTGCTTTTCTTGTTCAAAATATTGCGTTATTCTATAGTGTGACAGTCGCCACGTGCGTGAGATACGATACGCGAGAAATAAAGTCGGACTCTCATAATCGACCTCCAGGGTCAATTGCCTGACCAACCATGAAAATTGCGTTTGTTTTAAAACCTCTGTTGATAGCTTTTAGCAAGCAAGCGTAGTTGAGAGATTTAAACTCGCTTAGACATCTTTAACATTGAAATTCTATAATTTCCAGAGGTAACTTAAATATAATGATCAACTCAAAACGCGCAAAAATACACGCACCATGTAACACGAACCGCGCTGTTCTGTCACGCTCTGTCATGACACAATGGGCTAAAAAAGGCAACCGAGTGGGAGGAATGTATTTTATTTAGCAGAAGAAAATGTTCAAATTGTCTATCATTTTATTAAAATCACTGTCAGATAAAAGAACTGTAGATTTTAGCTTCTTAAACTTTCCTTCAGTTTGTAGTTGAGAAGGAAACAACTTTCGTCTTTCTGTTCGCCTTTCTTTGAGCAAAAATATATCATTTGTGGGATTTCACTAGGCTAGCTGGGTATTGTTGTATAAAAGCCCAACGTAGCATGTGTTTCAATATGAAGGTTAAGCCACCACCACAGAAGTTTACAAATAACAAAAGCGCTGTTAATGATTCTTCTCGTTTTTTTTTTTCCTTTATTTTTTCTCTTTTATCGGACTCGCTGCAGGAACCGTCGGTTCTGCTTGTAAACATATAATAATTGAATTTCCGTACCAGACACTGGAGGATTTTTCGAAGCCTAAAATAGAGTCGAGGAATGAATGATCTATCTATAAAATGTATATCGAAATGAACTCTTCTGCCGGTTTAAAATTCTTTGAGACCACAAAGCGGACGACTTAAGAAACAGTTGAACTAAAACTCGCTGGAATCGCTTCGAATCGACCCCCAAACCACTCAAGACACAAGAAAACACACAAATAAGTTCAGCTGAGCCAGTTTTATTCAAATATCGTTCCTAATTTTACGCTCAAATTCGAAGTGAATTTTCCCCATACAAATCCTTATAAATTCGCTATTACGCAACAGTTACCTGTAAACATCACTTGAGCTTGGGCTACCTGTGGACAGTCTGAATTCCACAATGAATTGTTATAAAAGGTGACAACCCACAAATCCTGCTCGTCGCTAAAAGCATTTTAGCCTAGCTTAAGAAGTCTACCCCAAGAACGTGCCTGATGGATTTTTTCTTTCAGATCAAAATAAAGATATAACAGGTCTTTTGTTCTAAATGTTGTCGTTCTTTGATCTTAGGAAAAAATCTCTAGCTGTGATATTTACGCTTTCCAGAGCTGTTTAGAATAATTAGTTACGCCGTCGTTACGTTTGTTTGCTAGCTCTTGGCATTACATTGGAGCTTTTTTTTGGCTCAATTTGAAAGAGTTGCATGATCACTGAGTGGTAGCCGCTTGTAGGAATTATTCGCTGCTAAGGATCAGTTAATTTCTCAGTCCGTGATTTAATGTGAGCGTATTAAGTCTGCGGTTATAGCAAACTTATTATAGTGTTGACAGTGTTTCTTCATCACGACCGCAGTAGAAGATTCTAAGATTCAAGTCTTATGCGATTGTCACGATTATATATTTGACTAGTGGCATCTTGCAATTGTTTTTAGCTCCTCAGAGTTTATTCTGCTTTAAGTTAATGGTTTCTCGTAGCTAGGCAGTATCTCGACTATCTCCATTGTCAGAAGTATGGCGTCATTGCATCCGGTTTGAAATATTTAAATCTCAAGCATGATAGCTATACACTCTTTATCAAGTTTCCCGGAAATGACATCATGAAACTCAGCGCCATCTGATTGGACATCAATGCTGCAACACCCCCAACACACCGTCAGTAAAAAATGGCGCGCTGCAGGCGAGAAAAGTCTGTTCTCTACCCGACCACCCGAAACGAAAAACGGACTCCCTTTTGTGGCAGTAATTTATCTTCAATGAAGCTCGACAGTCGTATAACATTTTCAGATGGTCAAACTATTATTTTTCTTTTATTTTATATTATTCACGGAAATTATTATTTGCTTTAAATTTATTACTTTTGGCTCGTCGCGCAATCTTTCCTCTTCCCTCGTTGGGGTGGGAAGATTGCGTGACGAGCCAAAAGATTAATTACATGTACTTGGCAGTGCCTGCTCGTTAAGGCGCTAAAAATTCTGAACATAAGAATGCTAGTGAAGTTTCAATTTGACGGATTATGAATTTTGCGAGATATAACCAACGGAAGTTTTGTGTATCGTGGGAACATTTATACTGTACCACAAATGATAGCTAGCTGATGATCCCAGGGTACGCCAATTTTGACAGTTCGAGACCTCATTGTTCATAGCACAGGTCACACCTCTTAGAATATATAGAATGGCGGAGTGCGTTCGAGCAGAAGTTCATAAGGTGGTTTGAGTCAATAATGCGTGCCTTAAATCCACCCGCTTTACACGATTGACCTCCACAATTTGCCTGGCTTTTGTCAAAATCACACACGATAGAGTGGCGCAATAGCTGCATAGCCGATAGATTTTCTTTTACCGCCGAGATAAAACACCTTTTTATTTTGTGACCACTGGCTGCGGTCATGTTGCCTAATGACTGCTGAGTATAATGGGTGATCATGGCGTGCTTTGTTTGAGTCACCGAGAGGTGAATAATAAGGATCTGACCAGTTGAGAATGATTTAGTAATATATATAGTTAGGCTTGGCCTAACAGCGTTGCCCTCTGAAGACCCTCTGAAAAAGCTTAACTAAGATGAAGCTTAACTTAGGTGAAAGGTTGGAATTAAGATTGACGACCGGGCTATTTTTCAATTTTAGCAATTCTCAAAAACAGTAAGCTTACGCTTGTTAGCCGACCGTCTGCACAGTACATTCAGACCGTACAAAAGTTCACACAAACAACTTTTTCTCCGTCTAGAATAACTATTACGACTATTTTCCGAATAAAATACACTTGTTGCTTGTCACAAAATGCCTGAGAAACTGATTTGGAAACCAAAATTGCAAAAATACACAAACATATTTGCATAAGGCCACGTGAGTATAAAATCTAAGTCTTGTTTTGTTTACATAAAATCGCTTTTCAATCTATGTAATGAATGAACAAACACATAAAAATGGACAACACCATCTTCTTTCGAAAAATTTTATTCAATTCTCCATTAGTTTATGTTTAAAAGCAACACGCAAAACGCGCATCGAGGCCGAGCCGTGTCTTCGATGAAATTCAAGAAATTAATACAACTGAATTTAAGCTACACGTTTAAAAACAATTGGCCACTCCGAAAAATACCATAATACTCTTTTATGCACAGGCTTAGCCTCACCGGGGTGTAATTATTCAAGTCCCCTTTGTTAGAATGGCACAATGGAATTCAGAGTACATGTAGGAACGCCAGGACGTAGCATTGTGTGTTCGCATACAAATGTGCACCGTATGCAAATTGCCACGAAGTTGAAACATAGCACGTGCAGTTCGTGGTGAAAACAAAAGAAATTGGAAAAATGAGGCTTACATCAAGCACCACCCAAACCTGCACTTTAAAGAGTATTATGGTATTTTTAATAGTTTCTGGAGTGGGCAATTCTCCAAAACTAACGAGAACACAAACAAAAAGTCAATCACAGATTGATATCAAGATAAATTCCCATCGAAAAATGTAATTTGTTTTACCTTTAAGTCCCTCCGGCGACT
This sequence comes from Dendrophyllia cribrosa, assembly GCA_024195265.1. Taxonomy (NCBI): domain Eukaryota; kingdom Metazoa; phylum Cnidaria; class Anthozoa; order Scleractinia; family Dendrophylliidae; genus Dendrophyllia; species Dendrophyllia cribrosa. The sequence goes on along the minus strand of JAJLRJ010000013.1, from coordinate 12,625,092 downwards.
ACTGTGCTTGGAAATTCTTTAAATCTCCGCTTTGCTAAAAACGTATATAGTTCCTCGAAGCAAGATTTTATCCCTGAAAGCTCTTCTTTTCCCACTAAAGCGGCTTCTGAGTATCCCTTAATTAGTATCTCTGTCTTGAGTAGCAAACCACGAAAAAATGCAGGAAAATAACGACTTTAATTTAAACCGTTTTCTCCGCACAGTTAACACAGCAAAACATCAAAGTGTTTTCCCAGCTGACGTGACATTCGGCCGTGTAACCGCGCGAAAAAAAGCCTCGCTTTGGTTTCAACATGACGTCGTTCGCGCATGTTTTGCGACGTCATACGCGCCCGCGAGCTAGTCCTGCGCGACGGCGGAGGGCAGCGGGCACACGCGCGCCCGCGAAACATTCTGCGAGCCATGACCATGAAAAATGACGGGCTAGGATCTATGAGTATGGGGCTGCGCAGCCAGGCCTTCGGGCCGGCGAGTGCTCCGCTAAAACATTACCAAAGTAATCACACGAGAGACAGACATCTGAAGTTTGCGTGACAGTCGCCACGTGAGATATGCGGTACGATACGCAAGAAAAGTTTGACTCTCATTATCGACCTCCAGGGTCAAATTGCCTGACAACCACGAAGTGCGTTTATTTCAAAACGTCTGTTGATAGCGTTCAGCAAGCAAGTGTAGTTGAGAGATATAAACTCGCATAGACATCTTTAACATTGGAACTCTGCTTCCTTGGTCAGTGATTCCTTCCGCTTTTTTCGATCAGTCCAATGTAAATATTGTATACCGGCTGGTGTATATCTGTACGGTGCAACATGAACATGATTAATCGTTTCGCGATCGGAAGCCCAGCCAGTTTTGGCCGCGCCGAGCTTGGGCCCTGATTTACCGACAAGACGAAAAAACCAAGTGTAGAACATGAACCGCGCCCTGGGGCTCATGCCCCGCGCGGTTGAACAGTCCGGATAATCGAGAGTCCGGATTTAATAAGATAGTAAACTAATGTAAACAAAATTCCGAAAAATTTTTGGAACAGAAGCGAATGGTACAGTAATTTCCCGAGGAAAGTTTCCAGAATATCAGAGGATCTACACGAAATTGCAGGCGTTGTTTCAGCTCGTTGACTAGTAGAGAGGTCTTGTCTCAGTATAAATATGGGCAAAGGACGCATTATACGTTAAGGCTACTTAAATCATTTAGTTCGTCTTAATAATCAGAATAAATGATTTCGTTTTATATTTTCATTCCGAGATTGAGCAGGACAAATCCAGTGTGCGTATAAATTATATCTCACTTTATTAAGATGTTCCATTTCACAGGTTTAAATTGCTTGGTCGATGTCTACGATAACGCAGACGGACTTTCCAACAAGACTCTGACAAAGTGACTCTTGGCAGGCTTCAAGGACTAGTGGTGAACGGTTTAGCTGGGTCTAGAGCTCTCTGTGTGTTGCTAAAAAAAAATTTCCAACCTCTTACTCCAAATATTGTTGGTTGGTTTCTGTCACGCTCGCTTCAGTTATGAACAACTAACGATGGCTTTTTCTGTGAATCCTTGCGGCTTCTGTCGTGAGTCTTTTGCGGTGATCGCCTCATTTACTAACAACTGACGATTGCTTTTGCTGCGAATCCTTGCGGCTTTTGTCGTGAGTCTTTTGCGGTGATCGCCTCATTTACTAACAACTGATGATTGCTTTTGCTGCGAATCCTTGCGGCTTCTGTCGTGAGTCTTTTGCGGTGATCGCCTCATTTACTAACAACTGATGATTGCTTTTGCTGTGAATCCTTGCGGCTTCTGTCGTGAGTCTTTTGCGGTGATCGCCTCATTTACTAACAACTGACGATTGCTTTTGCTGCGAATCCTTGCGGCTTTTGTCGTGAGTCTTTTGCGGTGATCGCCTCATTTACTAACAACTGATGATTGCTTTTGCTGCGAATCCTTGCGGCTTCTGTCGTGAGTCTTTTGCGGTGATCGCCTCATTTACTAACAACTGATGATTGCTTTTGCTGTGAATCCTTGCGGCTTCTGTCGTGAGTCTTTTGCGGTGATCGCCTCATTTACTAACAACTGATGATTGCTTTTGCTGTGAATCCTTGCGGCTTCTGTCGTGAGTCTTTTGCGGTGATCGCCTCATTTACTAACAACTGATGATTGCTTTTGCTGTGAATCCTTGCGGCTTCTGTCGTGAGTCTTTTGCGGTGATCGCCTCATTTACTGACAACTGGTGATTGCTTTTGCTGTGAATCCTTGCGGCTTCTGTCGTGAGTCTTTTGCGGTGATCGCCTCCGTTACGAACAACTGTATGATAATTGATTTTGCTGTGAATTTTTGCGTTAGTCTTTTGCGGTGATCGCCTCAGTAACGAACAACTGACGATTGCTTTTGCTGTGAATCCTTGCGGCTTCTGTCGTGAGTCTTTTGCGGTGATCGCCTCCGTTACGAACAACTGCATGATTATATAATTGCTTTTGCTGTGAATTTTTGCGTGAGACTTTTGCGGTGATCGCCTCAGTAACAAACAACTGACGATTGCTTTTGCTGCGAATCCTTGCGGCTTCTGTCGTGAGTCTTTTGCGGTGATCGCCTGACAAATAATTGACGATTGCTTTTGCTGCGAATCCTTGCGGCTTCTGTCGTGAGTCTTTTGCGGTGATCGCCTGACAAATAATTGACGATTGCTTTTGCTGCGAATCCTTGCGGCTTCTGTCGTGAGTCTTTTGTGGTGATCGCCCGACGAACAACTGACGATTACTTTTGCTTCTGTCGTGAGTCTTTTGCGGTGATCGCCTCAGTAACAAACAAATGACGATGGCTTTTTCTGCGAATCCTTGCGGCTTCTGTATTGAATCTTTTGCGGGGATTTGCTGTTTCGCCAACGAGATGTTTATACTGACATTTGTTTGTTTCGTAGGTTTATTTGACAACAAAAAATGGCAGACACTGGCCAGACAAAGCCTAGTGAGGGTTTTGTAGACAAGTAAGTCAGAATTATCCTTATTGCTTAACAAGGGAAGAAAAAATACTGTACAACAGACTAAAACAATTTTAAAGAACTTTCCAAGTTATATTTTGGTTAATTTACATTTTTAAATTGTGAAGCACTTGTCATCATCATCATCATCATCATCATCATTATTATTATTATTGTTATTATTATTATTACGTAAATATTATGCCATAGCGGAAGTCGTTGACTATCATCTATAAGTTGTCACTAGGCTGTGCATTGATGTCAAGTGCACGAATATTGCATCAAAGCCTTTCTTTACTTTTTGATTACAGAGGAGCCGGAAAAAAACAGAAGCAAGCAGATATTTAAGGTAAGTTGCTATTTTATACGCTAATTCTTACACGACCACTGACACACTATAAACATGTGCCCAAGTTATTGGCCAGCAAATAAGGAGAAGATATATATACCTCACAGTCAAAAGAACCATCTCAAAGAGGACACAAATTTTATTTGATTGACGATGCTCATTTTGTTTTCGTTAATATGTTTTAGCCATTAGTCCTGTACTTTAACAACAACATTAATGTGTCGCAAGGCTTCTCTTTCATGCACTAACGTATAGTAATTGTTGTCTTAGATGGGAGACGCAGAACGCTGGATAGCGGAAAAGTTAATACCAGCAGAAAAGGATGGCAACACGATACTAAAAGAGAAACTTTGGGGAAGCTTCTCATCTTACATGAATCTGGACAAGAAGGTGTGGAAAGTGTATCGAATGTAACCCTTTGAAGCAAGTTATAGGTTGCTTGTTGCACTTATAATAACAACGATAGATCTAGATTACGACTGTTAAATGAATGGACATTGTTTGTACTATACTCTTCTTTTGGAGGGATTTCACGAGTGCAGCTTGGATTCCTTACGGATAATCAGAACACTGTAAGCACATTTTATCTTTCCTTTTTGTTTACTGTTGTGTGATAAGTGTAATCTTTTACACAAAAACTTTCCAGTCGAATGTAAAAATAAGACTGTTTACGTACTTTTTGTCCATGATACCCAATACTAAATCGATATATAAATAGTGTAAGGAAATGCACTTTTCTATGGTATTGAAATTCCTCGCTGGCTGGCAAAAAAAATAAACTCGAACATGCTGGCAAACTTGTAGCAAACTTTTTTTATGCTGGCTAGCTAGGTGACAAATTCAAAGCCTGCTGGCTCGTTGACAACCTAAAAGTCGATCGCTGGCTGGGAGTCCGATAACTTCAAAAGCCTGCTTGCTGGCTGTGAAGAGCGGGTATTTTTTTCCCAGGAAAGTTAAATATTAAACAAGATTGACGTAGCAGCACTCGGGAAATGTTAAGAACACTGTACGGTGGATTTTCTTCGAAACTGTCGTTGGGTACTCCTGATTGATATCCCGACATGATTTGCGACACCTTTGCTGACTATTGGTGATAAAAATGAAGCGATTTTGAGGGAATGGACTTTGGGATTAATTTTTCTTGAGCGGGATTTAGCGGTTCGGGCCCAATCTTGGCCATCTGAAGTGAAAAAAAAAATCAGCATACAATGGAGAAATTCGGGATTCATTTTCGTGAGCGGAATTCAACGGGAGACAGGGAGTTTAGTTTATTTATTTATTTATTTTTTTGTAGTAAAAACTAGTGGGATTAAAACGCGACGTTTCGACCGTTCTACGGTCTATTATCAAGCAAAAGTGAGGATAAGAATTTACATAAGTACTAAATATATGGTTGAACAAAGAAGTGAAATATGAAAAACGGGGTGTTGAAAACTAACAATAAAAGCATGCAATAAGAAATAATAAAACTATGTAAAAACTTTCGCACGAATTGAGTCACTTTGAACATTGAGACTTGGTCTCAGTTTGTGAATAAAAAACATCTCATAGACGAGACAATTTATTTTTTTGCATACGTTATTTCTCTAAAACGACGGAATAAACAGCATAAAAAAATTCTGAACAATGTTTTGCAATTAATTTGTAGGTCACATGCCAAAAATAAGGCAAAATGAGTGCGAAAAAATAAAAAAAGGCCTTAAATTCGACATAGGTTGGTTATTCTCCAAGCCCTTCAATTATAATTCTAGTTTAAGGGTAGGATTAACACTCAGGCCAGCTAAATCATAACTCTTGACACTTTTACAATAAACATAATTTGCTTAATAAGTACTATGTACCTTGATTCACATCTAGTTTATCAAAATTCTCTATCAATTGTTGCATTTCTTCATCTGTTAGAAGAGTTGTGAAGCCTTCCTGCAAACACAATATCCAAACATTTAATTATTAGGTGAACGCTTTGACTACTAAAGTATATACCTGCCAAGTCTCACGCCTGCGAGTCCAAAACTCCAATCTTACATCTACTCACGCCTACGGAGCAATTTCTCACGCCTAACTTACAGATTTAGCTATCAGCTTTAACTGATTGCATGATCCAGTTAAAAGTAAGTTACGTTTATGAAAATATGGCACTTTTTTGTAGGTTTTTAACATTCTGAACATTACAATTAGATGCAATTACAGCTGGATGTTATTAAACAGAGGTCTGGGGTCCATGGAAACTTCCGAATTCTTCGGAACCGTCTTCGGACAAATTCGGACATCTTCGGAATAGATTGGGTTCTCTTCGGATGTGGTCCGGTTGCCTTCGGAAATCCTGGCACTCCCCCCTGTGGCACGGTGGCACTCCCACGAAAAAATTCTCACGCCTATTACTCGGAAAACGTTGGCAGGTATACTAAAGTAAGTAAATAATTGCAAAATGTAGCTACACATGGTCTGAGGGTAAGAGTTACAGAGTCCCAGCAGCACAGTCCACCACCCAAAAATGGACAGAGTACCCCCGCTTCCTCCCGAACCAAATTGTGTCTTATTTCCCTTGACAGTTTGTAGTTATTAGTAATCGTAATTGGACTGAGTGGAGTATAATTGAGGGAGTAATTTTTTTGGTGGGGGTGTTCCGCTGGGACTCTGAGACCCTTAACCTATACTAGACCACTTTTGCTACATTTTGCAACCCTATTCTAGACCAAAAATCTCTGAATACTATACCCTATCCCAGACTAAACTGCCTGAAAACGATACCCTTCACAGCAGCACATACCTATATAGCTCATATATGGGAGTACCCCCCCCCCCCCCCCCCCAGGGGGGAGTAACTGACACTGGACGATTAATTTCAAATTAATCAAATCACATGCTGATAGTGCAAGGGTATCTAAAATTACATTCACAGTTGTTAGCCTTGAATTAATTGCACGAACAACAAAATTTGAGTTTACAAAGTCTATGTGGACTAATTTTATGTACTCAAAACATCAGGGATATTTTCTATGAGTTTGAAACTAGGAGGGAAACAGGGAAACAAAAAACATTCAAGTGCACCTGATTGACGTGTGCAACTTATTATAAGGTGTCCAATTACAGCTTTCTAATTACAAACATTGCAATTGTGCAGGTGTAATTGGACACCCATGTGACTGCGCACCAATTATCAATATGGTCAATATGCATGGATGACCAATGGCAATCAAGAATTTTGTTATTGAATATGATTTAAACAGCAAATTACTCACACAATCAGAGCAACTCCATCCTGTCTCTGTATTTGCCTTCCTAAATGCCTGCAGTTCTGACTGATCATACAACTTGCCTTTCTTCTTCAAACAGAGTTCATGGAATACCTTGCAACACACTCGGCAAGGATGAACTTCGGCTCCAGTATACACACGACAAATAGAGCACAGCTCTTCATTCTCAACCTTATTTTGGAAATTAAAATGAATTTTATGCAAAATTGAAGTTAATAAATTCTGTAACTAAAGATAATAAACCAGTATTGATTAAAAATGGGTGGGGGGGGGGGGGAGGAGCTATTGAAAAACGACTTTAATAATAAGTAAGAAGGTACAAGGCAAATGAGGTATAAATAAATGTTATCATTTCTATAAAATGTTTCAGTGTATTAACATTGTTTCATATGGTTGAAATTTTGAACAGTGGCACTGTATGCTTGTCACACTTATTTTTAACTTGGATGTGATCACAGGAGATTTGAATTTGATTATAATAGGATTAGAATTAAGTGTCAAGGTTCATCCAGCATGGTAAACCAAGGTGCTCTTGGCCAGAAGTTCTCTCATGGCTTTGCCATTCATTAACAGCTGGCTGGTCCTGATTTCTTATGACGGTGTGGCACAAGAGAACATCTGTAGACCAGTGTTGATATAACTTTTATTTGACAGTTCATAATGAAGTCTGTTTGCGTGTTTAAATTGGTTTTAAAATAGTACTTTAAAATTGTTAATAGTACGTACTTTGAAATTATTATTTACACACCTTTTAATGTTTTTATTTATGGGCCTGGAAATCTTTTAATAGCTTTGCAGTAACACTCCACTTTTACAGTGATAATTGGCTTGTAGTTCCTTTACAGATTAAAAATTTAACATTAATCAGCACAATTAAGCATCATCGAGCATCATCATATTACACCAACAAGACTATTGATTATGTCCTGAATGTAATACATTATTATTGTTACAAGATTTACAGACAACTACAAATTATCAATTTAACACTTGTAAAGCTTTTAATTAATCAGTTTAGTATGAAATATATTCAAGGTGATTTAAAAAGTTTATCCCTATATTTCAAATCATTATTTATTTACTTTATTGTGTAATCAATTTATGCTGTCTCTTTAGCATAGATTCTGATATCCCATCATAGAAATCAATTATTAACAGCCTTTGAACAATAATTGTCATTTTATTTATAAGATTTGTGATCTGGTGTCTGACTATTAAGTAAATGTAGATATCAATTAATCATTAAGTTATAATGAGGTGTTTCTTGAACAATGAGCTGTAAATGAGGTGTCCATACCAAATATGTGTCTTTAATAGACCTTAATATGAGGTGTCCATATCAAGTATGTGTCTCTAATGAAGCGTCCATATCAAGAATGTGTCTCTAATGAGGTGTCCATATCAAACTTGCAGTTGTAAAGGATCCCCCTTTCATAAAAAATGCAAGAAAAATGAACATGGCCAAACCTAAAAAACTTTTGTATGAGTTTTTACAACATGAGTTTTTAAAAGCATTCTGTCAGAATAGAAAATTTGGCTTCTGTTTCAACAGTCGGCTGGTTTTATTCAACTGGCGAAGAAAAATGCAAGAAATGTAAAAGGAAGATTTGTCATTTGTCGGAAAATCGAGAACTTGACACCTTCACGGCACCTACTGTAATTGCATTTTGAAAAAGACAAACGTTTCTAAAGGAATGTTTACTCAAAAGATGTCAAAAAACTTGTACTTTTAATACAATTATTGTAACTACTAAATTAAGTCTGAAGTAAATCAGTATATTTGTTATAAGCTTATTAAGTGGTTATCAGGCTTGCAATTCAAAACTTTAAATACTTACTCTAGTTTTCCAAGCACCAAAGTATGGAATGTTGACAACAACCTTGTCACTTGTGTTCCAATATCCTGTCGTACCACTGGCATAGGAATCCGTTCCCAACTCTGGCAGACCATAAGAGAGTGAAGACTTGTCATGATTCATGTGTTCCCTGTCATAATCATCATCTCTGCTAGCAAACCTAACATTTTTCTGTTCATGCGAAACCATGTGTGTTTGTCTTTCAAGGGACGGACTATCTTTGCTGTGGTTGCTAATTGTTGGGCTGTCTTTGCCTTTAGAGTCTTTCGACGCCATCTTTAGAGCTGACACAACAGCAGCCGTCTGCTGGACTTTTTTAGTCCGATCTCTATTTTCTTTGGATACAATAACTCCCATTGCAAAATCCTGTGAGAATTCCAAGCTAAACGTCACATTTTTGAAGTGTAAAAATTCCCTAACGTAATGTTTTGGTTACTAACCAGCTGGCCGCACAATTGATTTTACCTTTTATGACGTCAACCGGATGTAAGCGCGCAGCGAATTATGGTCTTAGTAGTCACGGATTTCAAAACGGCGTTCGCAAGTTACAGTTCTGAACCATTTCCACTGTGATGCAATGGAGAGTGAAATATTCTTGATGACACCAGTTCTGCTGGAAATGTTTGGGCTGCTTTTTGGGATGACAATGAAGCTTTTTCCAACATTTTCATGGCAGCGGTTGAAACCGAAATCTTAAGGGCGACCGCGGAGCTATGGGGCTGGGTGGGCTATAACCCCACGGTCCCACCAATAATTTTGCCGGGAATTTTTTTTTCCATTTAGAAAAGTACTTCTAATCTTTGCGTTAAAGCAAACCGAATGTTTGTTTGGTTCGCTCAACAACATTTACAAAGACCACAATAATGCCGTCTACGGACAGAACTGTTTTAAGTAAACAGTTATAATGCAACTATTATTTCATAACAACACTGATAAAATGGGACAACAGGAAATTCGCATAATGATTAATGGGTACCCATAGTATAGTTCCTATAGTATTACGTGTTTTGAAATCGCGATCTATTTCTAATTCTTTTTTTTTTTTTGCATTTAGAAAAGTACTTCTAATCTTTGCGTTAAAAGCAAACCCAATGTTTGTTTGGTTTCGCTCAACAACATTTACAATGACCACAATAATGCCGTCTATGACAGAACTGTTTTAAGTAAACAGTTATAATCGGCAACTATTATTTCATAACACTGATAAAATGAGACAACAGGAAATTCGCATAATGATTAATGGGTATCCATAGTATAGTTCCTATAGTATTACGTGTTTTGAAATCGCGATCCATTTCTAATTCTCTATGCTCAGAGTGTTTCGATCAAATTCAACATGTCTTTAAGCGTTGGCGTTATTTTTTATATCTGTTCTTTGACTGCTGCATTTTAACAATTAAGTTTAGACGATCAGAAGTTAGCGACCGAAGTTTCGTTTCCATCCGTGGATGGGCAATTGGCGTTGCAAACGAAATGCGAGCAAAGATGACCCCCTGAACAGACTGGATTAATGTTGCAATCTTAAATACGCACAAGACAAGAACAGACGTTGTGCGACTTGTTGATGTGGCTAGCGAATTTGTCAGTCGAAATGATAACCGCAAACGTAACTTTGGAACATTCACTGACGCTGACCTCCTTCATATAGCCAACTAACTGGACTAGCATATCATGAACCCGAAATAGGTCCAACGCGAAAACTTTAAGACATTTCTTTATTCTTGATAATTTGTTCTGTTCGGTGAAATCCACTTTAAATGGTAAAAGAACATAAATTAAGGACTGGCTTTAATATTAAGCTTTTGTCACTTTGAATGAACGTCATACCATATTATAATTATGTTCCTAATGTACGTTTTTGTGCTGAAAAAACTAACTGAATGGTGATAAAAACTTGATAAAATTTTCTTAGGATTGATAGAAATAAACGCGTTTCCGATGAATTTTAGAAGCTCTAAATTTCAAAAATTTCGGGGGCATACCACCGGACCCCCCTAGATAATTCGCGTCTTCGGCGCTCGTTGAGCTCCTGCTATGCGCGAGCTAGCCCCACCAATCCAAAATATGCTCCACACTTGTGTGGAAAAGATATATCGATGACGTGTTCCCTTTGTGGAACAACAGCATAGAGGAAATAAATGGGTTCATTGAACAGGCTATAAACAGATATCGCCAAACCATTCAACTAACGGCTGAAATCTCAGAGAAAGAAACTATTTTCTTGGATACGTGCGTCTACAAAGGTGATAGATTTAAAGAAACGTATATCTTAGGATTTGTAGTTAATAATTAATAGGCGGACACCTGCAGAGTCCCACCCTCACCGGTCCACCCGTACGAGGGAGCTCTTAAGGCGGGGGTAAACATGAATTTGAATGAAATTTGAAGAGGTTTTAAGAAGGGAGAGGTTTGGGGAAAACCGACTAATTCTTACCCCTGAACCCCAATAATTAATAGGCGGACACCTGCAGAGTCCCACCCTCACCGGTCCACCCGTACGAGGGAGCTCTTAAGGCGGGGGTAAACATGAATTTGAATGAATTTTGAAGAGGTTTAAAGAAAGGATAGAAGAAAGAAAATGATTTTTGGAACACCAACAGACAGTCGATACCCACGCAAGAGTACCCCAGGTTGCTAGTGGACTAACTTGGTGTCCGTCTATTAATTATTAACTACAAATTCTATTTTTTAAACTTCACTAAATCTTCAATATTTCTTATTTCTCTTAATTTAACCAATCCTTTGAGAAAAACTATTTCATCCCAAACATACCCAAAAATCACTCAAAAATTCACAAAACACCCCACAACATAGATTCACGGGATGAGCAGAGAGTTTTTAGATTGCTTGAAACGTGAACGAGATATTCCCATTAAAGCCATGTCAAGTGGCGGAAAAATGGCGTTCATGTTTCCCCCGCCTTAAAACGAACTTTTCACGAAAATCCTTGATGTAATCGACATCAAGCTAATATATGTCAAGAAATCCACGAGTTCAAGACTTATGCCAGGGTATATACTTCATGGTAACACACCATATACGGATCCTATCATATAGGGATCCTAAAAACTCATTTTAAAATGGTTAGCTTTTATTTACTGTTATGGGTAGTGATATCCATAACAGTAAATAAAAGCTAACCATTTTAAAATGAGTTTTTAGGCCTAAATAAGTGCCGAATTCTTTGATGTGCATAAATTAAAACCCACCATGAAGTATATCCCTATGCCAGAGTTGTGAATGAAAACTGTAATTTTATGTCGTTATAGGACGAAAACAAGCTTCGCACCAAAACGAGGCTGCGCCTCGTACACGTCTAAGAACAAAGACATCAATATTCTCCTGTAAGTTAAAAATTAACTTACAGGAGATAAAAATGTGTCCCACAGGGGAGGAAAGACGCTGTCGCGTCTTATATAATGTTTTCAGCATCATCACGTTATTAAGGCGGGGGTAAACATAAACCATTGATGTCGATTACATCAAGGATTTTCGTAAAAAGTTCGTTTTAATGATCAAAATGGTCTTTAACTTTAACCTACGAAGTACAACATTTTGTTTGTGAAATAGTTCATTTTAATAGTAAATGACAAACAAAGCAACATTTGTCTAAAAAAAAAATTCGTGCAGAGGGTTTCACCCGAGAAAAAAAAATCCTGCGCAAGCTGAAAATCCCCCCCCCCCCCCCCCCCCCCCCCAAATCACGTTTCTAATGGTCCGTCCCTTACAGCAGGTGGCTACCAAGACCATAATTCGCTGCGCGCTTACATCCGGTTGACGTCATAAGGGGTAAAATCTATCAATGGAGCCCAGTGCCCTAGCGTCGTCACCTGGCTCATATCGCCGACGGGTCTCGCCGACGTGAATCGAGTTATCGAGTTATCCCATAATAATTCTTTAGAATTGTGGCAGAAGAAGCGAAAGCGAACACGTTTGAGCTGATCGAAGATGATGGCGGAGGAAGGAGAACTTTCGTCTCCAGATGAACTGGAAACAAGTAAGGTTTTAAGATTTAGCGTAATAACGAGCGATATAAGTTTAAATGTAATGTGGATGAAACACAAGGTGATGCCAATTGAGATTCATTTCAGCAGATTTCAGACCACGAGTTCATTCAAATCTCTCCTCTTTTAAGCTTATTTTAATCAAGTGTCTCTATGTTATTTCATTTTTTCATAAAACGTGTGAAAAGTGCGATCACTTGATTTCTTTAAAGACAAAATTGAATTACAATAACTTGTGTAGTTGTCAACAAACCTACATGTAAGCTTATTTATTATTCCTGCTTAATTACAGGCAGGAAATCAATGGCGTCGTTTGTTTGTTAAAAACGATCAGGCTTGCAGTGACATTACTTGTCATAGTTCATGTTTTGCGCTTAAATTATTGTGCAAACCTGTCAAACTGTTATAATGTGGGTTCATTTCAAACTTTGCATTACCTGTAATTATTTTAGTTTGTCATCAACAAATTCTTGATCGATAACACGCTACGGCCCAGCTTTCATTCAAATAAATGCCAATATCCTTTCAATGTAAAAAGTATTAGTAACGTGGCTGAATTGAATTTAATAATCGTATTTTATCAAATCCTTGCTTAACATGGACATAATAAAAAGCATTTCTTAGTAGTTTTATGTTTTGCAAATGTGTAACGGCAAAGATATATGTACAGTATGTGTCATTTAAAGGATTAAAAGCAGAACTTTTGCATGTTTTGGTAAATGTCTGAGCCTGTATGGTGATTTGTGTAGGGCATCGGATTTCCAATCAAATGTGCCAGGTTCGACTCCGGTCAAATTGTCTTTTTACTCTTCACTTTGTAAGCACTGAAAAGCCTTCACTGTGGATTGGAAACAGGGCTAAGATGTATTTTTTTTGCTGTAGGTTGTGATGGTGTAGAACTTAATGTCCTGGATGATATACTTGGTGAACAAGCTAATGATGAATTTGCTGCTGAACTTGATACTGCTGCTGCTAAATCAAGTGGTAAGATATTCTTACTCCATAGCCGTATTGCTTGACAAATTAAGGTTGTCATTCTTGTCTTATTCAGGGTTTGTTTGGGAAATCTTGAAAGTCTTGAAATGTTAAAAATTACATTTTTCTCTCATGAAGAGTTGCAAAAAAAGTATTCATTGTACAAAAATAATTGTTGTTTTGAAGTTAGTGACCCTGGAAACAGAACTGTGAATCCCGAACTACATCATTGTAAGGGCACAAGTCAAGTAGCTTTAATTGACAGATGTTAGGTCACAGAAAGCTTTAAAAGGTCACATAATGACCTGGAATAATGAAGAAGGTAGTGGAATAACTGCGGGGATGACTTTTTCAGTCTTTTTTTTTTTTGCTTGAAAGTGCCTGAATTTTCGCATGTGGCCTTCAATCTATCCAAAGAACACTGCTCTGAGTTTTTTTCGCTGGTTTCCGCTTGAAAGACTGTACACCAGTATTTGTGTTTAGATGCAAGCTGTTAAGTTACAAGTAGTGACCAATGGAAGCAGGGATAGAAATTAGCACTTGTTCCAAATGGCGAGTGCTGACAAAATTAAGTTTCCAACGCTGTGGGAGATGAGTGCATTCATTGCTCTGCCATCCCTGCTCCCCAAGACATTGCTATGCACTGAATTTCTCTTTAAATATTTTTCCAGCACCTAGCAGAAAACGAAGAGCAAGCAACAGAGAGGTGAAAGGCGATACAACTAAAAAGAGACATGTGGAAAAAGAGTCAAGTCCAAAGAGTCAGCCCAAAGAAAAAACAACTACAAGTGGGCAAACCTCTAAAAACTCAAGTGTGGCTCAAAGTAAACCCAGTAACAAGACTGCAAAGGTGGCTTCTGCTGATGTAGAGACAACAAAAAACGATGTTGAACAGGAAAAACCACAGTCTAAAGAGAAGGAGGATGTGAAAGACATCAGTAAAGAAAGCAAAGTCAAAGCCAAGGAGAAGGAGAAAGGACCAAGTCAGGTTGAAAATGACAGCATTGGCAAGGAAAAGGGGAAGGAGAAAGACAGCTCAAAAAATAAACAAAAAGATTCCAAGTCTGCTGATGCAGATTCAGACAGCAAACCAGCTGAGAAAGAAGTGAAGAAGAAGCTAGAGCAAGCGTCAACTGTTAATGAAACTAAGGAGGTTGTAGCCAAGGATAAGGTGGCTGTCAAGAAAGTTGAGAATGCCACTAAAAAGACAGCTAGTCCTAAGAGGAAAGAACCTGTGAAAGACACAAAGAAAGATGGTTCAAAGAAGGAGGCTGTGAAGAAAGAGGTGAAGGAGGCTGTGAAGAAAGAGGTGAAGAAGGATAGCAACAGCAAGAAAACAACAGAGGGCAGTAAGGTGCAAAGTAAAGTCACAAAAGAGAAAGGAAAGGCTGCTCCAGCTGAGAAGAAGAAAAGCACAGCAGGCCCAGCCAAGAAGGAGGCAAAGCCAAGTGAGCACAGTACACCTACTGAAGCTAAAACCAATAACCTGCAGGAACCTTCCAGTACTGTGCGAGTAAAAGCACAAGAAGGGAAGGAAGTTGATGAAGTAAAGAGTAAGTCAACAGAAAAGAAGGTTGAGAAAAAGCCACAGAAAAAAAGCAGTGGAAAGGAAACTAAGAAGACAGCACCATCAGAGAAGGAACATGTGAAGGAGGACAAGAAATCTCAGGTGCGCTCTTTTCTACCATTTTGTCATGGTCTATCATGAGGTCCTGTAAACCTTGTATTTCTGTTGTACCCATAATCACCCATGATTTTTCACATGCATGAAAAGCCCCCATATCTACTCTAGAAAGGATTCAGGAAAGATGCAGGGGTGGATATAAGGGGTGGGGGTAGCAGGTGGTTGCTGGAGTTAAGAAGGGGCAGCCCGAGTGAAAATGTTAGAGAATGATAACATTTTTGGCCCTTTGGGCCTTTCTTTGTAGATGATGGTGGGGGGGGGGGGGGGGGGGGGGGGCTCCCTTAGATCTGTCACTTGATCTGTCACTGAGGTACTGTAGGATATTGGATTTTCATCACAAAAGATTGCCATCAAGTCTTGTGAGAATTATTGATTTGGTCATTTTGTAACAGTTGACCAGCAAGTGACATGTACGTGTGTAGCTTGTGAGAAGTTCATTTGTCCAGCAGACATCTGTGAAAATGACACAAGAAGTCTTTTGGAATATTTATAGCAATATGGGAAAATTGAGAACTACATTGTAAACAATCTCTTTTTTCTGTTTTAGGAAAAAAAGAGGACTGCAGAATCAAGTGAGGAAGTCCAAGAAGAAAAAGGTTAGAGAGTGTTTTTTATGATGTATATGTTGTGGTTCAAATTTTTCTTTGGTTTAAAAATTTTTAAACCAGTTTGATTTTTATTTTCCTTTGTCTCAGATTCATTATCATGTTCTGATACAAAGGAAAACAAAAATCAAACTGGTTTAACCCTTTCACTCCCAGGGGCCTTCATGCTTGATTTCCTGTTATTCCCAGAGGCAATTAGGAGGTTCATTCCAATTAGACAGTAGAAATCAAAACATACATGCTCAGTAGATTATGGGACCTTAATACAATCTATTAATTGCACAGAATTGAAGCTGAAACATGGTTTTATTTTATGACAGAGTTATTATAAAGAAAGAAATCAAGTTTGAGTTAAAAAACATGTTGTGAAGTTTTGTATTTTGAAAAATTCAAATTTCCCGCCATTACGCTTCTCGTGTCACTTCATGGCATCTTACATTCGTCGATGAAATGTTCAATATGAGTAAAATATATGCAAGACAAGGCTTTGAAAATGCAAAGCAATACTATATACAAGTAAATTTAAACTTTCAGTTTGTGTTTAAGGATTGTTTGGGTCGTTAAAAAGCTGTAAAGTCAAGTCACTCGCACGTTCACATTTCAGCGTGATAGTCTCTGAAACAATGATCTTGACAGAGAGCAACTCCGCACTGCACACACTTGAACTTGGTCTCCACTGGATAGTTCTTGAGTGTTTTCTGGCCTTTAGCTTTGCAGTTAACGCATTGCTTCTTACTCCCGTCAATTTTGGTGGAAGTGTGGGTTAATGGATCCCGAGGAACAAGTGGAGTGGCAGCGTTTGCAGGACGTTTTCGTGAGTTGAAATTTCCGATGAGCCGCTTGCCTAGTTCAAGGCGGAAAGTATCTTGTGGACGTCGCTTTTCACGGCTTTCAGACTTCAAAATATAAGCATTACAGGCAGCCAAATTAAAAGAAAACCAAAATAAATACTTATACCACTTTCTAGACTGCCTTCCAACATAATAATAAGATCGAAGCTGATCGGCTCGGTCAACACCGCCCATGTTGGCGGTGTATACATCCGAAACACGCGGCTTCACAATTTCAATTTCTCTTCCTCTTCCTCCGACTTTTCGTTGCACAGTGCGCTAAGCCTTTCCCGGAGAAACATTATTAGCCAGAAAAGCCACATCTCGTTTATTGTGCCATTTGGTAAATACAATGTTCTCCTTTTGAGCTTGAACAAGCTCTCCAGGTCTAGTTAGCTTGTTCTTGGCACAAGTCGGCAAGCCTTTTCTGTTGCATCGAACAGTAGTTTGTTGAAGCTCTAAGTGTTCCAAAAGCACTGGGCTTGAAAAAAAATTGTCGAAATAAACATGAGTTGTATTTTCCACTGGCTGGGGAACGAAATAAGTGGAAAATGTTTTCTCACACACCTCTGGGGCCTGGGACCGAGGGTCTGTTTTTTGAGTCACGTGCTCACTGTGTTTTGTCAGTTGCTGTTTTAATGTCCGCCATTGCTGACGTTTATTTTGAGCCCCAGTTCCCACCCAACCCTTCGTTTCAGTTGAAAACATACACTCTGTTGGTTAGATATTCTTTATTAAGACTGTCAGCATAAAGTCGTACTAAGCTTATGATTGTTGTTTAATATTACTGTATTTTGCCTACTTTACGTATATGCTAGGCGGTATTTGTTTGTGAAATAAAAGAGTCAGTTGGCGGCGGTCAGCTTGACAATGGCACCCAGAGGTGTGTGAGAATGATTTTTATTCATGTACGGCTCGATCATTTTCATGACTACATCATAGCCAAGTCCATGAATTCTTCGAGCGCCTTCTTCGCTTCCAAGGTATACATCGAAATTAACAACGTAGCCATTCTTCGAGTCTGCCGCCATCCACACTTTTATGCCATACTTTGTCGGTTTTGCTGGCATGTATTGCCGAAACGAAAGTCTTCCTTTGAAGGCAATCATTCCCTCGTCTACAGCAATGTGTTTGTTTGGCGAATAACATCGGCGACTGTTCTCTAATACGACATTTAGAACCGGTCTGACTTTGAACAACCGATCGTAACCTTCTTCGCCACGTGCTGGAGTTCGCGTCGAGTCGGCAAAGTGTAAAAATTGTGAGATTTCTTGAAAGCGGTTTCTCGGCATAGTCCGCTTAATCCCTTCATTTCCAATGAAAGGGTCGTCCTTCCAGTAGTCTGCAACTTTGGGTAGTTGATTGATTCCCATAATCACACAAATGCCAAAGAACGCTTTCATCTCCGGTTTGGTGATGTCCTTCCATGTAGCGAGGCGACGAGCATTGTTTTGAAGACTCTGGTGGGCATAGCGGTTTGTTTCTTCTACTATACGATCGACATTTTCTTCTCCAAACACTCTTAAGAAATAGTCGTCCGCTTTAGCATCATCTTCGAAGTCCACAAGCAATCCAGGTTCGCCAGAGAACTCGTTCACTACAAAGTTTGAGAGTTCAGTCGTCCATAGTGTTTCTTCTTCGGCCTCAACATCGCTTGTTTCTTCGGTATTATCGTCGCTTTCTTCATCCCCATCGACCTCAAAACCTTCAAAGTCGATGTCTGAATCATCTCCATCTAATTCTTCATCGGAATTTCCAAAGATTTCTCTGTATTCTTGTTCGCAAATTCCGGGACGTAACGCCATGTTGATCAGTGTCAATTTCGGGAAATGTAAAGTTTTCGCTGCTCTATAACTCCCTTGGGCAATGAGTTTATTATGCGCAGTAGCTAGAATATGATTGGCCAATATGTCTAAAACAATGGAGAACTTATTGTTTAGCTTTTCTAGCCTTACAGGGGAGGTGACAGGCCTTCAAAACATAGACTATTTTAGTGGCCGGTTACAGCCGGTTTGGGAATAATGACACATTTTAAGCGGCCGGTTGCGGCCGGCTTGGGAGTGAAAGGGTTAAAAAAATTTGAACCACAACACACAGTATGCATAACATTGAACCACATGTAAGGACCACCCAGAATGCAAAGCCAACTGAAGGTGGTCCAGATGTCAGACCACAGGGGGTATTCACTTGGAATCATATGAACCTACAGTGTATTAGTAATTTCCATATATAAAGCATGTATCAGTGTAAAGCATTGTTTCATATTGATGTTTTGATGCAAGAGAGAGTATTTGTTTTATTACACTTGTACCATAACACAATGTTTGATTTGCGTCTGTGGTGACATTGCTTGTATCAGCAGGTGGGGATAGTGGAGGACTCCTGGAGGACTCCTCAGTAGACTCCTCAGTAGACAACAAAGCTGCTGCAAATGAAGAGATGGAGATATCAAGCAAGTACACTGCTGGGGAGGAAGAGGAGACAATGGAGGTTATTGATGACCTGGAGGAGGGCAGTGAAGGTAGTAATATCAGTGCAGATGAAGAGTTCAGTGAAGGAGATGAAGCAACTGGATCAGCTACACCTTCTACATCAGCCTCATCTAAATCAGAATCTGGTTTGTATACAGAATTTTAATGATAATAAACCAATGAAAATTTAAAGCAAATACTGTACATGTGTACATGTAGCTGTTGCTGAGTGTGGAAAAGCATGTATGAGCAAGTCCACTGTGAAGTTTGGGGCCTGATCTCTTCCTCTGAAAAAATAAAAGGACAAAATATTCACTTAGTTCATGTACATGTAGCTAGCATGTCCAGGATTGCCCCTATTTTATAAAACACATCGCGCATCTCATACTGACTGATGGTCTAAATGTACATATTTTGGATTATTTATTTTTTATAGAAAATGTAAGTGGTGCGGAAGACAATAAGCAACAAGAGAAGCCTAAAGTTAAAAGGAGGAAAAGGAAGGCTACTTCTCCTATAGAAGGGACTAAGTCCAGTGACGAGAGTGACAACTCATCAACAGAGAGCCTTCACATCAAAAGTAAAGTGGCAAAGGCATCTTCCAGAGAGAAAAGCAAGATCAATGTAGATGACTTCTTTGAGGAAGCTCGTTACTTTGTAATGAAGAGTAATAACCATGAGAATGTAGCACTTTCCAAAGCAAAGGTAAGCACATTATTCCTGCTCTGATATCACAATACAAATTGTTTCCACTGATGTCCATATACACCATCAAATTCCAATAATAAACCCTGGGTTATATTTGTCCTAAAGGCTTTTTTGTGGGCTTATTTCTCCAGGGGGTGGGGGGGGGGTATTTTTTTTTGGGGAGGGGAGCTTATTATTGGAGAGAGTTGTGCGCTTCAAAAATGGTTTGTTTCCTCTATAGACCTGGCCATTTATAATCCTCTATAGACCTGGTTGTTTATAACTGAGTGATGTAATTGCTCTTTTATCAGGGTGTGTGGTCAACACCAAAGGCGAATGAGAAGAAACTCAATGCAACATTCAAGGTGAGGCACTTAACGTGAAGTAAAATCCATGTCCGTTACAAATTATTTTAAAAAGCTTTACTTACCCTTATGTTGAATGTGGTTAAAAATCCTTTGTGCCACTGGCACTGCATGAAAAAACTGTTTACTTCCCTGTTAGTCTAAATTTAGGCTGTGAAATATCAATCTGTAATGCTAATGTCACCTAATATGTAGATCAGACTGTTAATCCATTCACTGGCAGAGACCGTTATAGAGACATGTGGTGTAGTTCTTACTCTTACTTTTGCGTCTGTTGAGAAAATCCTTTGTTTTGATCATTCAAAAGAAACCTCTTCATCAGTACTTTTGCCTGCAGGGCCTCTGATATTACGCGATGGTGTGATTTCGCATAATTGGCCTCAAATTGCATCCGATCGCATAATTCACGAAAAATCGCATAATTCGTAAAAAATCACACAAAATCGCATAATGTGAACAAACCACATGATACACTATTGCTTTAGCTAAGAAACTTAAGCTAAAATTTGTTTTTTTCTATTGAATTATCCCGTATCAAATAAACAAACCGCCACTTTCAATCGAAACTGCGTTCGTTCTTGGCCACAACAAGCTTGGTAACCGCGTAAATTTCTTGAGCACATGTTTTATTTAGCCTGGTTACTAAGGTTAACCAAGATGGCCGCTCGTTTACAGACTCTTTTCTTGGATTCTGTCATTCGTTTTGGATGTTCCTTCATAGCTAAAAGCTTCAAAATGTCCCACAAAGATAGCGAGCACCGTTTTAAAACAGGTATTTTCGTTTTCTTCCTCTGAAGCCTAGTAAAACATGCATTAAAAAGTTTCAGAAAAAATTGCATAATTTGCATAATTTTCCGCATAATAGTCCTTGTTTATCGCATAATTTGCCACGAAAAAATCGCATAATTTCCATTTTTTTATCGCGTAATATCAGAGGCCCTGTGCATGGTACTGTACTACAGTTGAACCTCTCCTTACGGACACCTATAATACGGACACCTCTCTATTACGGACAGTTCTCTTGGTCCCGAAGATACAAAAATTCATACAATCCCTACCTCTATAATACGGACACTTTGGTCTGTCCCTTTGGTGTCCGTATTAAGGAGGTTCGACTGTATTTGTTTTTCAATATTTTACAAAATTAAGTTTAGGATTTTTCTTGAATTATTTATTTTTGGCCCTCTTGGTAGTTAAAGGGTTAATAACTTGAAACTTGCAGTTCTGTCTTCTTCACTCTTTACGTACTACTTCTTCATTTGTTACTTCTTGCTAACTCAAATGTATGTAGTTGTTTGTATTTAAGTGTAAACAAAGATGATGAAAAAAAATCCACATCAAATTGGATGCAGTGACATCTTCTTCACTCATTACTGTCAGGGGTTGATTTACTATTGTGATAAAACTGTTTGCATTTTTTTTGTTTTTTTTTTTCCTTCCAGAGATACAAGAATGTCATCTTAATCTTTTCTGTAAAAGAAAGTGGCAAATTTCAAGGATTTGCTCGGCTGGCATCTGAAGCCAAACATGGAGGTCCTACAATGCCATGGGTGTTGCCACCAGGAATGAGTGCTAAAGCCCTAGGAGGAGTGTTTAAACTTGAGTGGCTCAACAGGTACAGCAACCACACAGCGCTCGTTACGCAGCAACATAATCAGGATTTAAGAGAAATATATAAGAAAAAATATAAACTACAAAAAATCTCGAATTGATCGCTTTTTACCAGAATTCACTGCGCCACGAACGCATTTTGGGCCAGAATGCACTTTGCCCAAACAATAGCTTCAAGCTGTTGGCTGCGAGATTTGTAATATTTTGGTCCAACATGTCCCAGTCGAAATCAGAACTCAAGTGTCAAAGACTACCGCGAGTTGAGCGAGGACTGTGAGGCATGGCGACAGGACCGTTGGATATCAAAGATTTTTGAAGATTGTATGGAATAAAAGACAAATTTATTTTGAAATCACTCCAACAGCGGTCGATGAGACTAACTAAGCTGAGGCGTGCAGACGCAAACATGATACGGCTAGCTGGTAATGCAACATACTCACTGTCAATATTAACCTAAATTTTCACACCTACCTCGTGGTGAATGTGTCCTTAGCTCAACAATATTCTATATATATTGCAAGAACTTGATGCATGAATTACAAAACAAAATTAGTCTTAATATCAGCTGGAGTTTTTGTTGATTCATCCCGTTTACATTTGCTTTGCTTCCCCTCAAAAAACGAAAGATAAAATTCTGTAATACCAGCGAGACAATAAAACAGCACTTTTACAACAAATTTACCGCAGTAATTACTATCTTTTGGATACACTAGTTTATTATTTATTAACCTTTATAAGTCTGGTTAACAAAAGTTGCAAATAATGACATTTTAAATTTCAATAAATTTCAGTGCCTTATGATTCTATGCACTGAGAATATTTATTTTGTTGACATTGATGTTGATTGATGGTTCTTCTCAACAGGAGGGAACTGTGGTTCAGCAAGTGTTTGCATCTAAGGAACCCCTGGAATGACAACAAAGAAGTCAAAATATGCAGAGATGGACAGGTAATCCAAAGCCTTGAACAATGTTTATTTACTGGTACAGTCGATTTCCATCCTTAGGACATCTCAGTTAAACACAACTGTTGCTCATCAGTCAGTTTAAACCTCAAGCCAACATTGAATGTTATTCTGTTGTGGTCCCATATGATTGTATGTTTCATATTGAATGAATGAATGAATGAATGAATGAATACCTTCATTTACGTTTCAAGAGTATAAAGCTGTATAGCTTATTGGGCCCACTAAATACAACTAATGATTAAAATTAATGATCAGGGCCCAGTTGTTCGAAAGCCGGTTAAATCCTAACCTCGGGTTAAATCGTTCTAACCTGAGGTTAAGTTTTAGCCGCAGGTTAATTCTGTTGTTCAAAGACAGGTTAAGGCTAAACCAGGGTGGGATGAAAATGAAAAAATCAGCTTGCCCTTTGGGCAAGCTGCTACTTTAGTTTACTAGCCCGGAGCTCTGTAGAGCTACAATCTCGGACGGAATAAAAAGAGAAATAACACCTCCCCTCCCCCCGATTCAGTGATGGATTCGCGCGAAAACCAAAACGCGCCATTTTTCCCATCACTGAATTGGGGGGAGGGGTGGTATTAATTTTTCATTTGAAATGTCCAAGATTGTAGCCCAAAAGTAAATTAATTATTAAAAACAAACAAATTTAAACAAGGGATGAATATTACACCAAGAGGCAAAAAATCTCCAACTGTGTTCGCTCCCGACGGCGAATGTTGCAGAATAAATTATAAATTACGAGAAAAACTTAGGGCCTATTCACATGATACCGGAATGACTTTCATTCTGGAACGAGTTCATTCCATCTCCATATATTTCTCTGTATCTGTTTACATGATACCGAGATGAAATTTTGTTCCTGTACAGGTCATTCCGGAATGAGTTCACTCCGGTTTTCAATCCGAATGAAATTCTCGTTCAGGTATGACATTTCATTCTGGTATCATGTAAACTGAAAACGAACTTCGTTCCAAGATGAAAACTGCAAACCTTGTAGTCTGGGGCGAGTGACGCACGCGTATCGTTGCGCGAAACTTGCGCCATCTTTGTTTTCTAATTTGGCGCGAAAACCACGCAAGCGAGAACGCCTTAGGCTGAGCCGGTTGATTTTGTCATGTGAATACAGTACGTACTTCATTTTGGAACGAAACTCATTCCGGAATGAAACTCATTCCGTTATCATGTGTATAGCCCCTTATTTTTGCGCTGGTTATGAAAGTTATGATCGATTGATCAATGAAACTAGTACTCTTATTCGAAGTTTTTCACCTTTGTATAATGTAAAATATCTTGCAAGCCCTTTTGGAAGTTTGATACTACAAAAATAACACATTTTATATTACGTGACTTGCTTGCGAGTATCAAGAGATTAAATTACGCATGGTGTTCTACGCGTACATGGCAAACGGCAGCTTGCAGTTTATTATCCTTACTTTTCCTCGAACGGTAAATTATCGGACAGCACTTTTGTCGCGCCCTGTAACCTCGTGTTAAACAGCGGGTTAAATTTAACTCTTCTAGCTAGGTGGGTTAAAAAACTAGCCTTGGGTTAAATTTGACAAACATTCTATGATTTACGGCAACGAAACGTTTTTAAAAACAACAATAAATTCATGGAAGATGATAATGTCCTGACTATAGCTGGGTGACAACCTTCTTTTTATATGACAGGTTGTAAAAGAACATTATAATGGTGAAATTGGCTCCAACGAACGCTGAACTCATCACTAATCAAAAACGATGTGGTGGAAAAATCAGGGGTGAAAAGTGACAAGCGAGCGGTGCAGTCGTCAAATTGAAACTTTGACAGTTCTCCCTTGGCTTAGTTTCTACCTTTTGTGAGATAAATCGGGTTCTTAAAAATCTATGAAGATCCCATCGTATAAGCACTGCAATATTAAACCACAAAAGAATTGTGTCCTTTTATTCTAATTTTCTATGAAATAACGAAGTAAAAATATACTTCAGTAAAAAAGCATGTTTTATTAATCCGCCTTTCTTTGAAATGATACAAGTCTACTGCATTTTTACAAATGTTTTCGGATAATATCCGAGAATCCAAGAAAACTTTCGCCACCGTGTAAGTTTGAGAAATAAACAGCAGACAAGTGGCTTGTTGAAATGATAAACTCAAGATCAAACTAATTCCAGTAATTTTCCACTTACTTTTTCATTTTTGACTCCAATTAAATAACCTTCAAGATGTCAGTCTAGAGTTTTTTTCACGCAGATGACCTCCACAACGCTAGTTAATATTTATAAGTTGTTTGAAAATAAAGATGCACAAAACGTTCAGCTTCTTCTAGCCGTAAGAATACAAATCCGTGAACGTGAGCCGTTTTTTTTCTTCTTGCCTGTGATGCTTGACCTTGAAATCCTCTCAAAATTCTTCTCAGAAGAGCTACTATTCGGCTAGAAATAGAGTTAACTTTAAATTCTACAATATTTCACTATTTTATACTCGAAACATTTTGAATGGATCGGGCGAAGCGGCTTCAAACTTTTTCAAAACAACTTCTAAAGAGTATTATGGGATACTAACCGTTTAACCCGAGGTTAGCTAACCGGACCTCTAACTGCGCTTTGAACAACGCCATTTCAACCTCAGATTAACAAACCCGTGGTTAAGAAATTTAACCTCCGGTTAGGCCTAACTGAAGGTAAGTTTAACCCTGCTTTCGAACAACGTGGCCCAGTAATTCTAAAAAAAAGATTAATTTTTTTTCACATTACATTCACAGTGATGGGAAACCATTGTGAATTATAGTATTAGATTAGAATAAACTACTATTTGCAATAACTGAAAAAAACTGATTATAATTTTCATTTTACATGTACATAGATCACAGCAGTTGCTACTTGTTTTGCAATATCTGACTGTGCCATGATGTTGATTCGATTTTCCACTACAGTGAACCTCGTCCGTGGAGCTTTGTCCTTGTTCATAATGGTGACTTGGATAAGCCCCTTGAAAAGGCTGCCAGAATACTCCACATTGTGCTATATTTTGCCATGTGAAACATTATTTCCATGCAGATGCCAGATTCCAAGAAAATTAACGTGGCTGCCAATTGCTGGAAATAACCTGCAAAAACAACATTTTATAAATTTATTGTCACATGACAAAATACTGCATTATTCTGGGAATAGTCAATGGGTTTCTCTAAGCTACAATTTTGAATGTGGAGAAGGTTAGGAAACTTAATTTAATCAGTTTGTCACAATAAAAGTGTTGTTAGTAATGGAATGTGTTCAGCATGCCACAAGCAGGGGACAAAGAAAATTGACTCCCTGAATACATGTATTAGTCTATTCAATTACTTTCATGACAAAAGTAAAGTTAGCATCTTCCTCTTTATCAGTAAAAGTGCAATGTTTGATCGTGGTGTCTTTTTGGAATTTAGGAAGTGGAGCCAGCAGTGGGTGAAGCTCTGTGCCGACTGTTCCCTGAAGACGAGACAGTAGACATCAGCACCTCGCACCACTCATCAGAACGACGACACAGGAAAGAAAGGGATACATCTAGGTTAGCACCACTCATCATCATAGCCTGCTGGTGGATACAAGTCACTTAAAGCCCATAGCTGACTGACTGTGCATGAATTACCCTTTGCAGCGCTTCACAGAGATGTGTGATTGTCGCTTACAACGTAAAGGATCACAATCCATCATTGTTTTGTAGCAGACAGAGAATCGCGGGTTGTCTCTGTCTATTTTCTTAAGTAACAGGATTCGCCTGGCATATTCTCCACCGGGGGAGAAGGAAATAAGCTAACAGGAATCGCGGCGGAAGTTCATTCTACCCTTCACTGAGCAATCCTGATGGAGTTAATTTGTTACTTGTCTCCTCTGGCGTGTTGTTCTCACATTTATCCTATATTTTGCTATGCTTTTTAGGATGTGTGGGAATGTTGTGATCAAGCATTGCGTCCACTCTCAAATGGACTTTAGGCCATTCGACAGCCTAGGACTTTCAAGAATTAGGGAATTCCTCAATGGAAAAAACGACTTTTTCAGTTGCATATCAAGATCTTATGTTGAAAATGGACATACCTTCAGACTGAAAATTTTACCCACAGCTCTGGCCTTTTGACCACTGATTAAGCTGATGAACTACCAAAATTATGATTGCTTTCCAAAACTGTTTTGAAGTTTGCCTGCAAAGAAATTCCTTTTTTCCACAAGAAATTTCTCTTGCAGCATTTGCATGTTTTCAACCTGGTGATTAATGCAAAGATTGTTGGCATTAATCATTTTTTATGTTGTACCACTTTCCTCTACTGTCCGGAAGTTTGTGCAGTTGTCAATTTATCCAAGGATATTATGTATAAATGTCCAACAAGAAGGAATTTATAGGGGACTGGATTCCTAGGAAAGCATCAAGGGACAGTTTAAGCGTTTTGTCTCATACATTGTAGCTTGATCCGTGCTAACAGGACGTGACTGAACATTAAGGTTTTTTGTTGTCGCAGTCCACGCACTGTGCTTGCTTGGGTCCTTTATGCTTTTGTGCACACCTCAGACCTCATCAGTGTAATTCCTTCAGTGCATATTGCTTTATTCAATGCTTGAGTGCACAATGCACATGTGACGTTTTTATACTAAAGCATAAGATGTCAACAACACTTGTGCTGGATGGTTAAGACTCCAGAATATAAACATCCTTGGGACTTGAAAGATTAGTCATTGAGTTTATGGTGAACTCAAGAAAAGGACTAGACATCTACATGCACGTCACCTAGGACAATATTGTCAGAGATGTCAGTCCACTCTGCAGTGAGTTTACATCAGAGTCAAACATGGAGTGCAAGCGGTATTGCTGTCTGGAGGTGACAGGGCTGTGCTTCCATAAAAGTTTACTTAATTTCTAACATGCTTAGACCTTGTCAGGTTATAATCACTGTTTTGTAGCTTTACAGTGTGTTATCATAATTAATCTTAAGGGTTTCTATCCCTGGGGAAGTTCATTGGTTGTATCTGTCACTGTGTGTTAGGATATGAGGGTGTGGAATGTGCATTTAATTTGAAGATGTTTTTGTTATTAGGCGTCGTCCTAGGCACTCTGATGAACTGCGCAAATCGAAAAGAAAGCACAGAGGTAATATGCCCCCTTCATGCATTATTTCGCTAAATTTTCAAAGTATGTTAAGAGACCTTTTAAGTCAAGATGTCTACTGCAAATTTACAATTCACTTACATCAATCACTTTGTGAACAGTGTGTGTCAGTGCTACCAATCATGCAATCAAAATTATCTACTACAATACCGCATATAAACAGAAGACAACTGTGTTTCTTGCTCAGCAAATTAATCTGTACCAGGGCTAGAAAAAAACAAAAATTTAAGCTTGCCCTTTGCCCTTTGGGCAAGCATGTCTTAAGTGTTACTTGCCCGGACAAGTGTTTATAAATCGTTACTTGAGATTAGTTCACAGGTGACTTGTCTGTATCCTTGGCCATTAGCCATTGGCATTATCTCAGTAGGAATTCCTCTATTGATCATTTTAAGACTTGTAAAACTTATTAGTTTCATATGTAGTTAACCAATCCATGTTAGTAGATTATTTAGTTAATTAATTATTTATTACGGTTCATTAGTTTTATTGTGGGAGGGCCATTATGAAAACTACTGGGTGACCAGTAATTAATGTACTCCACCCTCATTAAATAAAGTTATATTATGATAATTATTATTATTATGATTATTATTATTATTACAGTATAAGTGAGTGGGGAAAGTAACTTGCCTGCCACAAAAATCTACTTGTCCTGGACGACCTGACTGGACTTTTTTCAAGCCCTGTGTATATAGAGAAATGTAGCTGTAATTAAGCTTTGAGGTTTCCGGCTACACAAGGAAAATACCATAAACACCGTTGTATAAGCCACACTTTTTTGCCCAGACTTTTTGAGACTTGAAATTAAGGTTTTATTTAGAGGTGTATAACATGGAACAAAATTCCTTTAAATTGCCTATCACTCCTAGAAAGTTATTTTCAGAATCAACTCTATGGACATTGAATAGTTGGATGGTAAAATATTTCTGGTTTTGAAAGTCGCGTTTGTGCGTTATAGAGATTTGAATTTACAAAATGCTAATTAGATGACATCAACCCAGGAATCATTTATTATACAACTACTTGTTTTCGCCTCCAAGTAATATTTTTTACGCATCAGTTGACTATCCACAGTTTATTTTTAGCATTTATCAAATTAATAATCCTCAAGCTATAAACTGCGCATTGTAAATTGGTGTAGAAATAATGACAAATTCCCAGGTTGACGTCATCTAATTAGCATTTTATAAATTCAAATCTCTATAACTCACAAATGCAACGTTCAAAACAAGAAATATTTTACCATTTAACTATTCAATGTACATAGAGTTGATTCTGAAAATAACTTTCTAGGGGTGATAGGCACTTTAACTTTAGATGATGTAGAAAAGTGAGTCTGGTCTGACTTACAGTGCAGCCAGAGAGCCTCCCAGACCAAAAATCAAAATGAACAATCCGCATCGAACACGTAATGCACAAATGTGAGTGTTGTGTTTATAAATTGTAAAATTTAGCCTCAAATTGTCAAAATACCTGTGTTAAAAACAAACGTAGCTGTGCTGAAACTGTGGTTTTTTTTAAATACACGATTCAATGGATAGAAGCAAAGTCTAGCTCATGTTTTGTGGAGCCAATTCTCTGACTTACGTTTTTATTTTAAAAAAAACTTTTTTCCCCCAAAATTTGAGCTTCAAAACTCAGGGGTGTGGCTTATCTACGATTGCAGCTTATGCACCGGTGTTTATGGTAGTTGGTCATAAACTCAAGACTAAGCCTCCCATGGTTGTTGTACGTAATTCATTTTTATACTTTTAGCTGTCAGTCATCTTCACCCCAGCAGCCAGCCATAATAACCAGGCTGCTGCCAGCTAGTACTAATGACAGCTCTGGGGAAAAAAGTTTTTAACTTGAGATTTATGTAGTTATCATATGATCGGTAATGATAATGTAAACAATGTTTATTCCTCTCACACAAGATATGATTACTGGGAGTAAAGTGTATTGCACATTCGCTGTCAGGGTTTTAAGGTGGCATAGCAATGAATTAGGTTGTAACCCATCTTATTATTATACATTTTGCTCATTGTCTTTATTCTAATTGACTGAGAGCACACAGCTACCATTAATTCATGCTGGCATCAAATTGTTACGTTATGTCTACAGACATTATATTTTTGACTGCAGAAGTGATGACTTGCTGTGTGCCACAAGTCACCTGCTTAATTAGCTCAAAGAGAACAAGAATTATTGAATTCGGTTTTTGCATGATAGTGAGAATTATCAAAGCTTTGGTTTGTGTTTATATCTACTGAAGTCGAACACAAACCTTGATAATACTCGTGATCATACTCAACCTCATCCAGTTAAGCAATATACCACACCTTTCTATGGTTTATTGGCTCAATATACCACACCTTTCTATGGTTTATTGGCTCAATTTTGGAAGAACATAAGAAGAGATTGTGAGTCACAAGCCAAAGTGAAATGATTCACAAGCCTTTCAAGTGTTTTTCCAACCTTACAAGTGATTTATTCTACTGATAAACATTACAAATGTGTGGTATATTGCTTTAATATCATAGTATAGTATTAATACAATAGTCAATGGCAATTGACCAATCAGAGCATTTGCATTATCTTCAGTTATTGTATAATGTTGTCAACTGTCTAGAGGTGAAAGATCTTTTTTGCTACTTGATTGTTAATTCAGGAAGTTTGTTCAATCATAGTTTTCTCTGGTAAAAAGCTGGGCAGGAGTAGAATGTTCTAGCTTGGCTGTAAACAAAAATGACAGAGTTTGCCTGCCATAAAATTGCCATGAAGTTGCGTACAATAATTTAAATTTACATAAATTTTTACAATAATTTGATGGCCTTAAAATTGTCACAAATTTACAAACATTTGCTGAGAGTTACATCAAATTGTTTAAATGGCATTAATTTGTATAAATGTACATAAATTCGCACTTACTTGCTTGAGAAAACAACTTGGTGCCCCACCCTGTCTTTCTTAGCTAGAACACACACTTGTTGCCCACCCTTTGTGGAACTTGCCTTGCAACAAAACTGTGATGCAAGTTGTACAAAAATTGGCAAATGTAACACACCTGCAATGCAACCTGTCTTGCTACGAAATTGTAACAGAAAAAAATTGTAACCGCATTAAAAATTGCAGTGAAACGTTACAGCACTGTTCTACCTTTCTGAACAATAATTGTTCTAACAATAATTGTTCAGAAAGGTAGAACAGTGTCAAACTTGCTGCAGCAACAGAAAATTGCATACAAACGCTTTGCCACCACATGCAACAAGTGCAACAGAATGGTTGGGTTTTAGTTAACTGAAATCTGATTGGTCGCAGCGCAATAAAATATTCCAGAATACTTATGGCGTTGACAGTTTTTGTCAGTTGCTCTGTAAGGTTCTTGTGTAAACCAAGTAAGCAGTACATAATATATCGAAACCATTCTTCAGTTTCAGGTTCAAGGCATCATTCACGGGACCATCATGATCCTTTACCCAGATATGAAGACAGGTATTTAACACAATTTCTTTTATTCCTTACAAATTATTCTTTTTACAAATGTGTTATGAGAACTGCACGTTTGGGAATACTGTACAGTCCTTTTTTTAGTTTTCACTGCATTCCTTCCATCAAGTTTCTCCTGTTTGCAATGATCTTTTTATGCAAATTTATTTTTGTGCCTTGCTGAACCTTATTGGACTTAAAACTTGTTTAATAACATGTTTTTCATGCATTAATTTTGCATTGTTTTCAGAGTGAAAAACAATATAAAGTATAGAAATCTGCGCGGGAGAAAAACACTGTACGTGAACAATATTGACAGACATCTCATTGTTTATTAAATTCTTGTATTTATCTCCCCTCAAGACCGATTAAAAAGATGTTTAAACCTTAGGCTTATAGGGCAATTGAGTGTTGAAATTTTAATCAAAACAAGTACATAATTACTCTGGCCAATTGCAATGTTCAGACATAGACAATGCAATGAACCAATCAGAACTTGAAGCAAATACATGTAGCCGCCGCCAAGCGCGGGAAAAGGTGTGCAAGTAATGGTTTTACTTCTGATTGGTTGATAAAGTGGCACGAGATGTTTTAGCCAATCTTAAAGCGTAGCAAAGCAAAACAAAACCAAAGTAACTGTGAAATTACTTTCGAGACTCAATTGAGAATACATGTAGCTTTATAGCTCTATGTCATTTCCCGTATCAAATGCTTGTGTTTTGTTTTTAGATCGCGCTATGGTGGTGTGCGACGAGAAACTCTTCTCCATGGCGTGAGTATTTTTTTATTCTGCCTTTTTAGAGTGCTAACATTTAACAATTATATAGAAGAATTACAAGGATAGAAGTGGATTACAGTTCATCAAATTGGATTTCATGACAGGCCATCAAGAAATCCCCCCAAAAAAATCCACTTTTTTAGTCTCTTTTTTTATATAAATTTTATAAAGTTTTAAATAGTTTTTTAATGTTGACATTTTGATACCAATTTTAAATAATTTTTAATTTTTAAATGTTATTATAAATTTTATTGTAAAGTTTTTATGCAATTCAACCTTTCGGCTGTAACAGTATTGACTAAATAAACCATCTAATATCTATCTACTTTCTCCTGGCAATTATCATGAAAATACAGTGTATCAGCCAGACACTACTGTTCCAGCAACTGACAGTCTGTCTGTTTTTCAGTCCTATTCAGATTACATGCGGGAATACCAGCGTTCACGTCACTCTTCATCTCTTCCTCCATTAAGAGTAGGATTTTTTTTTCATTTGTCTTATTTTATTTTACTGGCAGAAGAAATTTTTTCTCTACTATTCTCTCGTGTCAAGCCTGCTTTGAACTAACCTTTTTTCATTGTGTTTTTCTAGTCACATTTTCCTTCCCGAGCAGTGGATTTACCATCATATTATCCGATACACATGGGTCATAGCAGCTCACGCAGTGGAGGCAGCTATCATAGATCTGTAAGTATTTGGCATCAATAGCTACTATTCCCCCCCTTTCAGGGAGTTTGAGGATGGAAGCCCCCCCCCCCCCCCCCAAAAAAAAAAAATTTCAAAAATCATCATAGTCAGCAACATGTAAGGTAAGCATTCACTGTCAAAGGACACTATATGGCAAGGAACATGGAGTAATATAAAAAGCTGGCCTTATGGCAGGCTCGATTATTGTGCTTTATCAGAACTTATTGTAACCTTGTCAAAAAATTATCATGAATAAAAAATAAATTGAAATACTATTGTGGCATCTAAAGTGGGTGTCTTATTAGAGGGGGGGGGGGGGGGGGGGTGATGTACACTATCAGGATAAATTATAATATAGACCCTATTCATAAATGGCGGCCGGTTTATTATTCTTTTATATTCATGCTAATCAGCCCAACTAGCCTCGTTAGCATGTGCAAAATTCAAAAGAATTTTTGCTTTAAAATGAGGCTAGTTGGGCTGATTAGCATGAATATAAAAGAATAAATAAATCGGCCGCCATTTATGAATAGGGTCTATGGTATGAACTTTATTTAAGCATCATAATCTCAGGATTAAACTTTAATGTTACAATAATTATTACATCATACAATTGATCCTGATCGATGCCTACAGTTTTGTAATACATGATTACATGTAAAGCATTTGCCCAATCTATCAAACTGAACTTATTACTGTACTTCAGTTCACACACAGTGTATTTTTTCTAAAGGGGGTGGGATGGGGTGGCTTAAAAGAGATGGGGGGGGGGGGGGGGGGTAAATTGCTTCTTAAGAGGGGTGGCTTAATAGAGATTTCCATGCATTCCTCTTAACCGTTATTTTTGGGAATTGCAAGAAAGGTGACTTTCGTTTCCTACGATTTTTTCGGAATTTTGTGGTATTTTATAGTCAAAGCAAAGCTAGCAAGGGCAAAGATTAGTCTCAAACCTTGGTGCAGTTTATTTTCAGTTGTATTCAAATCCAATATAGCGACCAACTGATGAAGACATAGACGAAACTAGTTTTGTAGTCGTAGCTTTATGCTTTGAAACCTATCGTGTATGAATAAACGTGTAAATGTCTGTTGAAAGTCAATGCAAATAAAGTTTTCATAGAAGTGATTGTAATACATTGTTTGTTGATCTTGTTGGTAGGTCGATCTTCATGCAGCAGCTTGTGACGAGTTCCTAAGAAGAACTCAGTCAGAGCGAGGCAGCAGTCGTTACCGCAGCAGCAGACGGAGGTAGCATCATCTCTCTTCAACCAGAATACAAATGATAAAAGAAACACCATTGTAATATATTCACAGCAACGCAATCCTGTTCCACCGCGTTCGGCTCATAATTTTTATGTTTCTAAACATGGTTTAGAATATTATACAAGAAGTAATTTGTATTAATTTTTAGTGGTACAGACAGATGAGAATTTTTCCTGTCTAACTGAATATTCTCCTCAAATCTAATGTTTGAACTGTCTTCTTAATTTGTTTCCTCATCTGTTTGTAGTATGTTGACAGTCTTTGTGGATGCACAGAGAGAAAGGAATAGTGAAAATAAATGTCAACATTGTATTCTGTATGTTTTGGTCCACTGGGTTTGACATGATGCAGAATCCGCAGGGTGCGCGGAGCATCGTGGGAAGGATGCAAAACACGAAGCGTTCAGTACAACAGTCCCAGACAATCAAAAATACAACGGCTGACTGTATAACCGGTACATTTGTACCGTTCCAGTCCTGGCGTGAATTCATAAACACTACTCGCGATCTTTGGGGAAAATATAACCGGTAGTTGTACTAAAAATGATCATTATTACGGTAATCAACGAGTGGTGAACTGCTTGTGTTTCGCTAAATTGTAATAAGCCCTCTCCCCCCCCCCCCCCCCCCCCCCAAAAGCACTTGAAATCAATAAGCCTCCCGGGGGGGGGGGGGGGGGGGGGGGGGTTAATAGAGGATTTGCGGTTGACATTTTCGTCGTCATTGTCATCATCCCCACTACCATCAGCGTTTCTTTTGGTAAGCTTGCTACAAAATAATCTTGTGAGAGCTTGCTTTTTGATAAACCTGTAGTATAAACGTAATAATACATGTAGACTGCAAAAGTCGGGGCTTTTTTTCGCTGCTTGCTCTCAAAGGCTCTAAGCGTCGATACCCTCAAGGCACGCGCGCGTTCCTATGACCAACCTAAAAATTACGACTGTTTTACAGTCTAACGTAACGGCAGCTCGATCTATCTCAAATTTCATTCGATTTCTAACGTTTCGTACTCCTGGGAATAAATAAGCCAAACTACCGGAGATAATATTCCAGGCACGCCGGTACTGTATTAGAACCAAGTCTTATTACGGGAGTGAGAGGGTCACGTCACCAATTAGGGGAATTTGGTCTTCGTAAAGAGATTACCAGTGGCCATCTTACCTTATCGGGTTTCTACTATATTTTGTTTTATTATTTGAAAAATAAATCGTTGTTGTCAACTCAGTCGATAATTAACCATTATAGCGCGAAAGCGCGCGTGATATCGCCTAATACTTACGGCCTCGTCGGCTAAAATTAGGCGATATCACGCAAGCTTGAGCGCTATAATAGTTTTATAATTCAACACATTGATAACAAAGCACTGTTTGAAGAAAAAATATCGCCGACAAGCCTTTTATTTATAAAAAAGCTTACACATGTTTTACCGCGCGAAACTTGTAACATCACATATCATGAATGAAAGTGGCGCCCTTGTCAATATTGTGCAAGCTTGAACACTATAACTGTTTTATAGAGCAGTTTTCAATTGAGTGTCGTAAAACCAAAACCAAAGTAATTACTCTGACCAATCACAGCAGTCGTAAACAATCCAATGAACCAATCAGAGCTCGAAGCAATTACATGTCGGCGGCGCCAAGCCAAGCGCGGGAAAACACGTGCGAGCAACGTGCGAGCAAGTCACGATTGGTTTTGGTTTAACTTCTGATTGGTCGAGAAAGTGGCGCGAGATTTTTTAGCCAATCACAAAGCGTAGCAATGCAAAACCAAAGCAATTGTGTAATTACTTTCGACACTCAATTGAAAACTGCTCTAATTCAACACATTGATAACAAATCACAGTTTCGAGAAAAAAAACATTGAGATATACAACCTTTCATTAAGTAAAAAGGCTAACAATATTTTACCTCGCACCATTTTAAGCTTAATTTTACAAAGAGCTTTCGTCTACTCAAAGAACGGGACAGAGTAGTGACTACAATAATTAAAACACAGTAAAATGGCATAGAATGTCTTAGTTACAAGTGTTTCGTATCTTAAAAAGTTCAATTCAGAATCAAAACAAATTGAACAAACACACGGCTACGAACCTAAACATAGCGGCGAAAAGTCGGAAAGAACTGCAGCGTGGACAGTAAGCTTATGTCTTACAAAAATTCACAGCTAAAGGATACAAGAAACGGTTAAAACATCGTACCTGTAGTTGATTTGGCTTTTTATTCCCTTCCATCAGCACCAAATTTTCAAACATCGAAGTACGAGCTGAGTCGATCAATGTTGTTTACAAGCTTGCTCGTTCAAGTTTAGCTCCTACAGCCGTAATGACGAGATAAGAAACTTTTCTGAGGAAGTATCAAGTCTATACCATATTCCAGAGGTGATAACCAAAGGAATTTTACGAAAATTGTGCTCCTTCATTCACTCCTTGTCGAGCGGTTAAACTTTGAACCAGTTTTCATTCAGCTACGCCAAGAAACAACACTGCGACCGCGACAACGCGAAAATTTCGCGCCTTTTTTGTCCAATCACGGAACAATATTTTTTCTCTTTTCTTTTCTTCTCTTTTTTTCTTTCTTTTCCCATTTTTAACTAATAGTTCACGCACTTTTTCGCCCAAAATCACGAAATTGCAGGCAGCAGTCATTTTCACTTTCCTTCAAAATGCGAAATTTACCGCCATCGCTGGTTATACGTCATGTAGACATAACGCATATCGATAACTTTTTGACCATATTTGGGCAGTGTATCAATGTGTTGAATTATAATACCAAATATTCGCGTTCACACCTCCACCGACTCAGCATCACAGTTTGTTTTGTAGACTGCTAGCCGCCCCTCTCTAGCTGGATAGTCGAGCGGGCGAGCAAATCACGCGATCGGAAATGGATCGACTATACCGAAAGTAATGCGAATAGAGGGGGGACTGAGATGAGTTCTCTCGGCTCGTTCGCTCGCTCCACGTGGGGAGGAGCGTTGCATGACGACACAAATAGCGGCTGCGTAATTCCACTGAAATAGACTCCTTATAATAGATTCTTGTTCAAACTTTGCCTACGAGATATTCATTATATGAGAACTTCAATTTTAAATTAAAAAATGGGGGTGCCCGTGTTGGTTAAGGAGCTGTTAGGCATCGAATATGCCCTATTTTGGCATTTTTGCGGCGCTGTTAAAGAAGTGCATTGCCATTATTTGAAAACTCCTCATAACTCACGAGAACATGCTAAAGAAGACATCGCGTACATTGCGTTGGACATAGGTAAACTTTTTACATTCGTTTTAGACAGAAAAGTCTTAGCGCTAGGCTAATATCAGACAAAATCGGCTCATCCCGTTTTCCTGATTACTAAAATGCAAAACAGAGAAACTGCAGTTCAGCTCTATTTTACTCATTTATTAAATTTTCTACAATAGAAATTTAATAAGTCTTTTCTCGTACAAAGGTTTTGGGTCTTGATTAGAAAGGACGAGAAAAAAGGTGGGGTGCCCGTGCTCGTTTACGCCGAATAAACAGCCACTTATTTTTGCCGAGCTTAGG
Source organism: Dendrophyllia cribrosa (assembly GCA_024195265.1). NCBI lineage: Eukaryota > Metazoa > Cnidaria > Anthozoa > Scleractinia > Dendrophylliidae > Dendrophyllia > Dendrophyllia cribrosa. The sequence goes on along the minus strand of JAJLRJ010000013.1, from coordinate 12,587,622 downwards.
CCTGGTTTCCATATAATCGCAAGGTTCGTAGCGATCGCAGAAAAAGGTATTGTGCGACCCTTGCGATCATATGGAAACCAAAAACTTTGCGATCCATGCGATCGTTACGATCCTTGCGTTCGCGATCGCAGAGATAGAAAAATTTCTATCTCTGCGATCCTTGCCAAAATGTCCCAGAAAGCATTGCACACCAAAAGCCTTGTATCCCATAATGCACTTAAAGTTTATCTCACTTTCGGCAAAATGGCGTCCACAACACAAGTAGACAACGCCATTTTCATGGAAGAAGTACAGAAATTTGACTGTATATACAACAAATTCAGTAAAGATTTCAAAAATAAACAGATATTAAAAGGAGAACTGCTGGGCAAAAATTGCCGAAAAGTTCAAAATGAGCACAAGTGAGGCTCAAAATAAGTTCAAAAACATTAGGACAGCTTGTAGCGAGAATCAGAAGATAGCACGCTTCAAGAGCAAGTCTGATTTAAAGCCGCAATGTCTAAACTTCGCGCGAAAGATTCGCGTCAGGCCTGTTTATCGGATCCATGCCTACTCGACGTTTCCTTGCGATCTCTGCGATCATATGGAAACCCGTGGTCTCAGCGAACCCAGCGATCGCAGGGATCGCAAGAATCGCAGCGATCGTCGATTGTAATGATCCGCGCTGCGGTCGTTGCGATTATCAGGAAACCAGGCTTTAGTCTCAAAGGAAAGCTCTATTTTCTAAATGTGCGTGCGCTCGTGCACGCGCTAATGACGCAAGAAATTATGCACAGTAAGTGATGCGCAATGGGGATCACCAGATGCTTTCGATAATATCGACCATTTGTGGAAAACAAGTAACAACTACAAAGTCAAAACCATCGTTCAAGACAATGGGTGTTTGTAATTTCACCATCTTCTTGTTCGCCTTCTTTTTTTGGAAATAACTTGATTTCCACTAGATAGATAGATATTTGTCATCGCGCAAAAAGGAAAAGGAAATTAGCGGTGCTTTCCAAATTGAGAAAAAAAAACTAATAGGTCATGGATTAGTTTTAAAGATAATTAGCGAAAACCGAGTTTTAGAGGCTCTTATCAGAGAGCTGTACGTACTGTTGTCGTGGAAATGGATATGACTTCATAAGCACTCTTAAAGTATTGCCTTTTCATAGCTTCGTAGACATCCAAAAGTTGTCCATATCGCCGGTTGCGTCATTTTTTTTAAAATATCATCATTTAGACATACTATTGAAAGCAAGAAACCCTTACTGAGCTTACCTTGAAATAGATTTAAAGGCTCAGTATTGTCCTTTATGCTTCACGCGCCTCTGTTATTGTTTTGTCTGCACAGAAGCGAGGCTTCTATTGTTCAGAAGCGTGAAAAAAAGCTATCTCAATTTATGTAGGTTAAAATAAACCTTCAATAATCCATGATTTCAGCAACATATTTATTCGTAAAGATCTTAGTAATTTTCTTCGTTGAACCATTCAAGTCCCAATAGTGATCCATGATCCAAATTTCTCCTTGTAATATCAGTGCCGTTGTCAATCAGAGAGGTCATGAGAATTATTGACTCCCACGACTTCTATAAGAAACGTATGGGGACATGCAAGGAGAATTTGTATTTTCATATTGGGGATTTTAACTCTTTAAACATTTATTAATACTGACTCGGTCACTGTCCCAATGTCACTGAATTAAAGATGACTTGTCAAGTCTGAAATTAAAAACAGTTTATATATCTACTTAAATTTTAAACTGACAAAGTGGGGCAAAATATTTCTTCATTTTCCTTCAGAATTTTAATTTTACAACAAATGTGATGGAAAAAAAGACGTGTTTTCTCGGAAAACAGAATAAATTACAATATGACTGCAGTACAGACTTAACTTCTTAATATTAAGCAGGTGTTACGATTGTTATTTCACTGTCGTTATTAAACAATTGTTGTTATGCCGACAACTTTAATCGATACCTGAATAAAGTTAGCTACCTTGCGGTCTTCAAGTCACATCCCGAACATCAATAATTTATCCAAAACCCGCACAGCAGGTACGCATTCACAAAATCGCTGTTTGTTACGTTGTTGTGGGAACACTGCAAGTTATTTCGAGCTCTTCGTTTCACTGAACTCTTGTTTTGGAAAGAGAGTTGTTTTCTCTTTCGGTAGAAGATCGACGAGTCACAGTCACGTTCGTTAAATTTCGATTAATGGCTTGAAAATGTCAGATCGTCGTTTGCTATGTGCCGCGTGTAGCGATCCTACACCAGGTCCCATAAGACGGTTATATTACCAAAACCGAAAACATGGTCCATTCTTTCCATTGCTGGAGACACTAAAACACGGCGGCAATTCTAGCTTGTTTTCTGGAGGCCGGGTGGCTGTGTGTACGGGATGTTCCAGTCATTTACAAAGGCAGTGGACAGCATACGAGAAGAATTGGACCCCTCTAGAGAAACGATCTTACACGTTACTGGCAGGTATATGTTTTTAGCAATGTCATATTCAGAAACGTAAATATCGTGATGTATAATTATAGGCCCGGCGGCAGATTATCCATGCGAAGACTGACAACGAAGCTAAAAGACACTAATTATCGTTTCTCGTTTCAATTTCTTCCCATTCTCGCTCCACTGTAGTCTAGAATGAGTTCATTAATCGTTTCAATTTATAATCAGAATCATGCAAAGCTTTTCAAATTAAGACATGAGACCCATAGCATATACAGTTCAAACAGACTGCTAGTTCAGCATGTCAGCTGAGTTATTGAGCAATATTTTTTCATAAAGTAGAAATAGAAAATGCGGCTACAACTTGATTACAGTTAGAGCTTTTTTGTTCGTTTTAAACACTAAATCTTAAATACGCACAAAGTGAAAAGAGAGACGACAAGTGTTTTTTTCCCACATTGTTTGTTGTGTATTGGGCTTCTTTGTGTAAAGAGCGACATTGTAGTATCCAGATTCAGTGGATAAACTCCTACCTGTAATATAACCGTTTTTGAACGAGTGGAAATATGACACGTTATTACACTCCCGCTTCAATCTGTAAAGACGTTAACTGTCGTATAAAACAATTTATCAGTTCAGCGGAAAGTTATGTAACGCGACTGACAATTAATTTAAGCGTTAGGTTAAATTTATGATAAAAGCGGACTAAAAAAACCCCGAGACGTTTCAACTGTATTGCACAACTTAATATCACTGTATATTAACCTTTTCTGGACGCATTTGATCAATGATAATATTATTTGGCCTGTTACTGAATGATCTAATGCATTTGGCTTATAAGTGCCCCCCAAAAACGGGGACAGCATTAAAAAAAGCAACAACTAGTCGTACTTTCACAACGTTTCGCCGAATACCTTTCTTTATATATATTCGATCCATTGGATAAAGTTTTTCACTCTTTGATGAAGGGGAATGACCGGGATTAATCCGGAAAATTCAAAACACTGAAAAAAAAAATCTGTTTTTCGATACCTATCGCCAGGCAGAGGGCTTACAAGTATGGAAGAAGGTTTGAAACCGTGCAAGTTTCCACGGTTAGCAGGATCGGTTAGCAGGATCGATTAACAACCTGCCCAGATCGCTGATGAAGAAATCAAGAGACGAAGAATAAATGTCTCACTTAAGACTTCCCTGAATATTAATTGTGTCTCGGTAGTTCCGCTGTTTAATTACCTTCACGCCGTTTTGTTTGTGATAATCTTGGATAATTTTAATTCGCGCAGGTGTCTCTCAGTGATGTGTTGTCATTTAGAGTAATTATGTGACGTCCCTCTTTTGGCAGTTTGGTTTTGTGCATCAGTGTAGACATGGATCGGCGCCGAACCCAAAATAGTTTTTCCAAATAGTCATAACAAGAGAGACGGTTTTGTTTTTATTAAACCTCCGACCGAGTCCTTTAGACTAACTAATTCCGTTTTGTAAAATATTGAAAAGTTATAATGAAATTTGTTATACCTTTCTCGCATTGTTATTTATTACATTTAGTACATCGACAGATATAATAAAACGAGAGGACACCATACCTGTTTTCTCATTATAGGGCTGTAATAAATAACTTATTTGCTAGCTTGTGACGGCAATATTGAAAATCCTAGCCTTGAGCAAGGGGCGACCATTCTATTTCCAGAAAGTTATCACTAAGCAATGAAATATATATATATATATATATATTATATATATATATATATATATATATATATATATATATATACACCCTTTTGCAAAAATATTGACACTTAAAAATATATATAAATATGTATTCGTCCTTTGTGTTAATATCACATACGTGATGACAGGCGGCAAATAGTTTTCAAGGTGGGTACAGTAGCATTTTAAAAACTCTACTCTACCCACCTCGAGAACTATTTGCCGCCTATCGTCACGTATACTATATAAACACAAACGACGAATATATATTTATACATATTTTGAAGTGTCAATATTTGTGCAAAAGGCTGTATATATATATATATATATATATATATATATATATATATATATATATATACATATACATACAGAGATTTACTCACTGGAAACCCGCGAAGTAAATTTCCGTTCGCAAGCTGCTGTAAGGAGATGTAAGAGTCGTTTATAGGCGCTCCAGTCTGTTAGACGGTAAGAGGCAGAACATTTATGAACCCTCAAGTTTAACTTGAACCTCATTTCTAGCCTTGAGAGGCACTTCAAGAAAAACAACTGCTCAGCTAGTGTCATCAACGATACTGAGACAATTCGAGTTGACTCGAAAATGTCTACAGTCAAAACAGAAAGAACTCAAGAAAGTTGGCCGCGGTAACGAGGACAAAGCTGCTGCGCCGTTAACTGAGGAAGAAATCGAGATCCTCGCGAGAAGCGACCGAAAAAATTAGACGAGTGACGAAACACCATTTATTTTACTTAAGGAATAAACTACACAAAAAAAGAAGGATCAACCAAAAAATGGTTCAAGTCGGCACCCACGGGCGTTAACTAAGTACGATAATAAAAAATATGACTTCCAGGGCTTCAAAAGCCGTAAACCCAAACATGAATGAGCAGCTCACCAACATAGTGCTCGTTAACACATGATCCAAAAGCTAAATGACAACGAAATCCCACCTACACATAACGTCCAAAGCTAACAAACTATAGTACGTTGAACCTCAATCAGCAGGAGAAGAATCTGTCAAGCATACTACTGAAGCAGTACATCTCAAACACAGAAGACCAATTCAACGACTTCTTCTACTAGTGAAAATGCAGCAAGCATAAGTAAAATGTCATTGAAGTTCTTCGATCGAAGGTGGCGTGACAAGTAGAGGCCAGTTTACGATTTCGGTCAACACTCTTACTACCTCACCTTCAATTCAAACCGAGAGCTCATTTCCAATCACTCAAACCGAAAGGAAATGGAAGAAAATTCGAATTATGGAGTCAGACTCCGATTAAACTTGCATTTAATTTAGTATTTTATGTATTTTAGCTTCACTTTTTGACAAGACATGAAGAGGTGTTTTTATCTTATTGCGAACTTTGTAAAGTATCTCAACCACTCTTGTCCCCTTTTGCAGATCCAGACCAAATTTGTTTTATCTAACAATATTATCTTTTCATACTTATTGCAGCTGAAAGAGAGCAGAAAGCTGATGACGAACGTTCAGTTGCGTCTGTTGATCACGGCGCCAGAAAACAATGGCAAAAGGCAACCAAGAGACTAACAGTTCAAAAACAGGTCAAATACTTGTTGTTTAACTCGAAACTGTTTAATTTGAAACTGCGTTTCTTAAAGGGGCTATATCATTTTTTAGTGTTACTTTAAAAATCCAAAAGACATATTTATATCAGTGAAAACCCAAAAATAAGAGTCCAGTTTTGTGAAAAATTATTCTACTAGTGCTCCGTAAGAGTAAACATAAGCTGTCTTGGGCTGCAGATGGATATCGATAGGATGGAGGTGGATTGACTGGATTGCATCTTGAAAAAATTGGGCTAATTTTTTCAAGTTCATCGCTTCTGTATTGAAAAACTCGTTCAAACTCGAATCTTCCCCTTAGCGTTCTATTATGTTGGTGTTTTGTCGACTAATTTTTCCAGTTTCACCAGCAAAGTCAGAAAACTTCGAGTAAAATCTAAACACTGCACAAGTAAAACAAAACAAATACATATACATATACTGCGGAAAAGTTTTAAAGTAATGCGGATCCGGATTTGAACGAAAATAACCTCGGAAAAAGTCAGAAAAAAGAACTTGACTACGTCTCGTTTTTTCAACCCACTTCTCGGTGCCGTAAGTTTGGAAATCACATTCTCAAACTCATTAATAATTCATGACGAAAATACAAAAGGGAATAAATGTTTAATGAGTGTTTGGAAATCAGTTGAAACACTCATTATTTTTGCATCCTTAATTTCTCCTTCTGAAATCATTTTGTTTGGGAAGTAATATCAAACGTTCGACATAGTGTTTCATCTGTTTTCCAAGCACCTTGGAGTGGGTTAAAAAAAACTTCGTATGAAACACTGTGTCTCATATTTGATATATAAATGAAAGACTTTTTCTCGTGTTTGATATATTACTTTTCTTGTAAGATGTTTTTCTCATTTACCCGGGTTAACTCGTGTTAGCTACTTTAATAGAGGACCAAAACAACTGTCGGCGTCTGGTTTCTAGTTTTGAGTGCTCATCATGTCAGATGGTCTAGCTAACCACAAAGCTATCTATTATTTACATTAATTGTTTGAAGCCATGATTAACTTATGTTGGTGTCATAACAGGTCGTTCAACAACTGTCACATGACGCCGATCCGAGCCCCATCAACAGATTCAAAATGGCGGCGCATCGTGTTCATGATGAGGTGAGAGAAGCTGACCAAGCTGGACCCAGTCTCCACGATGTAGTGCACCTGGCACGTGATGCCCATGCAAATGCAGAACAAGAGAGGGACTTTGAAGAGTTGCATCTCCCAGCACTGCCAAGCACTTCTCCAGCCAATCGCTTGAATTGGGGTGTATCAGAGTTACAAGATACACTTCAAAGTAGAATGCGCGAGAGTACTGATATTCTTATCCGTAAAATAGCCGAGATTCAATACGAGGAGAATCTACGACAGTCGCAAGAAACCATTCGCGAAGCACTGGAGCGAGTGAAAAAGGCTCAAGATAAGGCGCAGTATGTGAGGAGTCTGAGACGAGATCTAAAGGAACGTCTTTATGGAGAGCTCGAGTTCAGGCAGGCTAACGGGGCCTTGAAAGCTGCCGAGGACAGCAAAGAACGCGAGAGGAATGATCACAAACACAAGCAGATTTTACAAGAACTTAAGAAGGAAAAAGAGTGGCAGAGGAGAACCGAGATGATGATTTCAAAGCAAGAGGAAAAAATTGAGGAACTCAGAAAAGATGTCAAATTGGAGATTCGTGGAATAATGGAAGAACAGAATAAACATTACGAGGACATGAAGCAAATGCTGAAGGATTCCAGAGCGCTGGTACCGTTTCAAGGGAGTGACCAGGCGTACGTGAGTCTGGATGGATCAATGCATTCAGGTTCCAACCCAGAGGAACAAATCTCGCCGAGCAGAAAAAGAAGACGGCGCAGGAATTTGCAAACGCCTGTCGTGGAGCGCTCTCGGTCAAGCACGCCAGAATTTTACATCCAATGAACAATTGCATTTTAGCTTTCTGGGGGGCGCCCAGATTTGAACTCGAGAAAAAAAAAGACAAATTTCATTTTGCGCAATGTTAAAGAGCTACACAGCCCTGATAACTTGCATCCATTAGTCTGCAATGTAGACGTCCCTGGTCTTGTCACGCAATATCTCCTGAACGCGTGACGTGCCCTAAAGGCGTCCGCGCTGGAGGCTACCGGCTCATAACCAGCTTTTATTTGATTACTCATTCTTTTAAGATTTCATCCAGACTCAAAAGTTAGAACCACTATGCGCAGCATTATAAACAGCACCGCAGGAAACCACTGCTCAATAGCTTTCATTTGAATGGTCACACTTTAGGATTTCATCCACAGACTCAAGAGTTAGAAACCACCTTGTACAACATAATACACAGCACCACAGGAAAGTACTGCTCAGTAGCTTTCATTTAAATGGTTACACTGTAGGATTATACAGCTGTTTCGAGAAAGGTTGTCGGAAAAAAGCGTAAAAGTGCACGCGACAATCCCGAAAGATATTGTGGGTAGTCATCAACGCTTTATCCTAAAAACTCCTTTATCCATATGGCCAACCATCTAAGATCGTTTCTGTACGGACGAGGCATCGCGGATTTGATGTATTAATTTGACTTATTAACATTCAGTCATTATATCCCAAATTAATTTTCGGGATTATCGCGTGCACTTTTGCCCTTTTTTCCGACAACCTTTCTCGAAACAGCTGTATTAAAAAACTCAAAAGTTAGAGTCAACTTGTATAGCATAATAAACAGCACCACAAGAAATTACTGCTCAAATTTCATACACACAGACTCAAAAGTTAGAACCATTTTGTACAGCATAATAAACAGCACCACAGGAAGTGCGATATAACGAAAGAGTAAAAGTTTAAAATAATACAACTAGCTTGAAAACTAGAGTAGCCTTTCCTGAACAATCCACTAATTTGCCATTTTTCTAACCAACAAGGAGCAAAACCAAAACCAAACACGAATGTCTTTTTCCCGTTCATGAAACCAGTTGCAAACTGGCTCGGTATATTGCGATTACTGTGATTGGTCAATTCCACAAATGTACCAATTACTGTGGTCTTATCCATCGTTCATAATCCACTTTTGTTTTCCGTAGCTTACATGCACACATATACCTAATTCAATAAAGGTTGCTTTGACAATTGGTCATTGGTAATTGGGCATTGGCATTTGGGCATACGGAACACAATGCAATGCTTCGCTTGAGTGAACACCAAACAATAGCTTCCCAATGTCCAATTACCAATGACCAAAGCAACCTTTATTGAATTAGGTGTATACATCAATTTATTTTGCATGCCGGCTATCAATTGCATAAATTTAGTTTACGGTTTTACGTGTATGCGAGAATTGCCATCCTTTTGTCCCTGTAGTTAGATAGAAAAAAAAAAGACACCAATAGATTCAGAATGATACACCGCGTTAATGAAAAATATCAAGAAAGAAAATCCTGACATAATCATAGACTAAGAAAAAAAAACTCCGATTATTCTCTCTGATTAGTAGGGCACCTGTGCCCGGCTATAAGATTCTGAGACTTAAAAAAATATTGTTATTATTAGACAAAATCGTTATTTCCAATGGATATATACTTTTAACATTTTCCGCATACCTTTTCCAGACTGTCAAATACATATATATGCATCCCATTGTCGCCTAAAAGACAAATTATGTTATCATACTATGAACATTAATTTTGATACTCATTTTGTATACGTGTGTACCTAATTGAAGAACGGTTGTCGAAAAAAAAAACGATATAACACAATGTAATTCTGGGAAAAGGCAAATGAGGCTTGTTGACATTTCACTTATTGGTGTTTAATATTTCTTCCTTCCTAAACGTTTTCAGCGAATGATTTGGAGCATATGAGAAACTTATCTGAGAACACAAGAAGACCGAATGTTTGTGAGAGAAACATTCGGTCATATCGTGCATGGTTTATACTTATTACCCGACAACGCTTTTTCAATCAGGTGTATATGACTGGTATTTTATAGATTTTATCATTCAAATCATACACTTCATATTTTAGTTTACATTATGTCACACATATTCTTGGTTTTCACATGACGTCATAAAAATTAAAAAATCTAAAGTATACGTCCTACAAAGCTGTTTCTAACATAGTATGTGGATACAAGTGTTATAATCTTTCACAAAACGTTTCAGGTTTTAACGATGTTTTGCTTCCGATTTACAAAGGTTTTAAATGTGTCACGCAATGCGTCACGCTATTTACAGCGGTCTTACCCAAAGCGATATAAAAGGAGTCACCTCAAGGAATAAATTATCACTTCGAGAAAGAAGTTGTCCGGTGCAACTAGCCATTGCTGAACAAGCACAGCAAAATCAAGTTCCCCAAGTTCCACAACTTCAAGTTCCTCAAGCGCAGCAGCCTGCTCCCGTTGCTTAAGAGAACGTTAACCCGCCTGCTGCTCCTGGCGCCCCCCAATAGGTAATTTTCTTGCCTTTTCTTTATTCCCGTTCCGGTGGTTTCTTCCTTCGCCCGCGTGTCATTTATTTCATCGTCATCCGTCTCTGGCTTATTGTATTGTTTATGGCTCCAGAGCAGCAGTTGTTTACGGCATTTTGGTATTTTCCTGACTCTGTCGAGCGTTTTGTTAGTTCCAGGGACGAAAATTGCTAAATTGCTCGTCCCCCTGGTATTGTATTGTTTGTGGCTCCAGAGCAGAAGTTGTTTACGGCATTTTGGCATTTTCCTGACTCTGTCGAGCGTTTTCTTAGTTACAGGGACGCAAATTGCTAAATTACTCGTTCCCTGGTATTGTATTGTTTGTGGCTCCAGAGCAGAAGTTAATTACGGCATTTTGGTATTTTCCTGACTCTGTCGAGCGTTTTCTTAAGTTGCAGGGACGCAAATTGCTAAATTACTCGTTCCCTGGTATTGTATTGTTTGTGGCTCCAGAGCAGAAGTTAATTACGGCATTTTGGTATTTTCCTGACTCTGTCGAGCGTTTCGTTAGTTCCACGGACGCAAATTTGCTATTACTCGTTCCCTGGTATTGTATTGTTTGTGGCTCCAGAGCAGAAGTTGTTTACGGCATTTTTGGTATTTTCCTGACTCTGTCGAGCGTTTTTTCTTAGTTACAGCGACGCAATTTGCCTAATTACTTGTTCCCTGGTATTGCATGTATTGTTTGTGGCTCCAGAGCAGAAGTTTTTAAAAAGTCTTTTGTTTCCTGACTCTGTTGAGCGTTTTGCATGTTAGTTACAGGGACGCAATCCCTGATATTGTTTTGTTTGTGGCTCCAGAGCAGAAGTGTTCATTACGGTTTGTTGGTTACATATACTCGTATCTGTTTTATCTTGCTTACTGGTAAATTATTTATCTGTTTTCCGCTATATTTGTTCGTTTCCTGCTGCCTACTTGTTTTCGGCTATTTATTTAATTGCTTTCTGTTTTGTTCAATGTTTGGCGCCTCTAGCCCCATGGCTTAAGTTTGTTTTGCGGGAATTTTCTATCTCAATCCTATGTCTGGGTGTTATTTCGTTGTCAGGCAGTATCCTGGTTGTGCAAGTATATTTTTGTGTTAATGCAGTTAAAGTTGTTTTTTATTATAGGTTATAATTTTCGCTATATTTTTGCCTATGCGTATTTTGTTTTGTCTCGATTTTATTTCTTCTCCGTTTTGCTTCTCGTTTTGTTTTATTGTGTCATGCTGCGTCTATGGATTTATTTGTTGTATGGCCGTTTTTGTTTCCTGGCCTTGTTTAAGGTTTTAATTATCACGTTTTGGCTTATTCTATTCAGCCTCTATTGTTCTTTGCCCCTTGTTTTTAGCCCCCTTTTTCACCGCTGCTCGTTAGAATTTGTTTTATGTATGCGCACATCCTTTTGCACCTCCTTTATTCTGTATTTGCATATATCCTTGTTCCCTTTGCTTCAAGCCTATTTTCCTTTACGCGTGTTTATGTTTCGCCTTCCTTTATTCCCTTACTCTTGGAATGACTGTTTGGAACGGGAATCTTATTCCCGCTCGGATTACCGGGGCTCCAAGCTGTCATTCCCTGAGTCCCGTCGCGCTTGCCCCTTTTACCCTCTCACACGCCTTTTCTTTTGTCTTTCCCTTGTAGCCTCCCATTAAGCGCCTTCTAGTCGGTCATTTTTTCCATTCCATACTGGGAGATGTCGGATGATTTCAACCCTATTAGCCATTCTGCTCCCCACCTGCGTTGGGTTGATTATAGGGGTATGCCTTTAGACGTGACTCAGGGAATGACAGAGCCCTGCAACAAGCATATTTCTTCACGGCTCCTCTAGCGTCCTCTCCCCCAAAACGTCCCCTACCCCAGTTATAGGCGTGTTTTAGAATGGGACAGGACTCTGTGTTGGCCCCACTACTGCTTCTTTTAGTCTGGGGTCTCTTATAGTTTAGTATGGGTATTTTATGTTGGGGTCCTTAGTTTAGTCTGGGTGTTTAAGATTGCGGTCCTTAGTCAAGTCTCGGTTGTTTGTGTTACGGGGAACCCGTTTGCATCTTTTCTGTGGCCGCCATTCTTCCATAACTCAAAGGAGTATGGGTAAGACCGATGTAAATAGGATACTATTTACAGCGGTCTTACCCAAAGCGATATAAAAGGAGTCACCTCAAGGAATAAATTATCACTTCGAGAAAGAAGTTGTTTGGTTCGTACTTGCTCATGCGTCGCGTTCAGCCTTGTGTCATCTTGCCTGTACTCCGCTCCTTTTGGTCACTTTCTATCCCGCCCTTCCCTCCCTTTTTATACTAACTTTTTGCCTCCGTATTCGAAAGTGGCCGCCATTCTTCCATAACTCAAAGGAGTATGGGTAAGACCGGTGTAAATAGGATACTATTTCAGATAAGTCGCGAAAATAAACAAAATTGAATCAGCTGAAAGTTATTGTTTGCATTATAAGTGCTTATAAGCCGAGTTAATGGAGCTTATAGCAGATACAATATTTTTGGATGTGATTTTTGGTGTAATTAAGACTGAATTTTTGTGCCCCTGAGTGGGGCACAAAGATGGCCGCTCCATACGTTTCTTACTAAAAATATCTAATACTCGTTCGCCTATAACTCTTGAACGAAATGCTTTTGCGCTTCAAAATTTGGCCAAGATGTGTAGTTTTAAACTCTCTACAATTCCATAAACATTTTGGATTCGAAATCTATTTTTTAATGCTTCTGAATTTTGATATGACGTAAGTGAAAGCCAAGAATAGGTAAATTAATTTGATAGCCATTTTATATATCAGAGTAGTACTGTTAACATCTAGTAAAAATATAGATAGCATTTATCTATCAACTATCGTTTTTATTTTTCGACTGCGACGTCATGTTACCTTATAAGGAAAAGTGGGCACCGAAATATCTAGCGTATTACACAGGATCACACAGTAGACTGTCGTATTTAATACACCTTAGTATCCCGGTTTGAAGACACACAAGTTATAATGAAAGGAATTTTAGTCGAATAATAAATCCATTATTCGATGGTTTAACAGATAATACGTGCAAGCATTTTATTCATTGCTCGTATTTTTTTCTCGCCCATGCTGGGCTCGAAAAAATACTACGCAACTCGTAAAATATTCGCGCATATTACTCATATTATTTGTTAAACCATGGAATAAGGTGTATATATCACATCTGTGAAATATACGCACGTTTGTAGCACTGGCATGTGTCATAATCTCCACCCTAGGCCTAGATACCTCTACTTTCTTATTAGAACATTCTTTATAAAGCGACAAATTCCCCAAATGTCGTTTCAGTTACTGTAAAGAATACTTCAGTCTATTGACTGACACTGTAGCCTGTTTCAGGCGTTCAGATAGTGGAAAGGAAAAATGGCGGCGCGCGAAGGAAAAATGTATTGCAAGTGCTGACGGAGGGAAAGCGAAAGAGCACCCCCTCCAAAGTCTCCCCTCGTTCCTCGCCCCCCCCCCCCCCCCCCAATTCGCGGCTGCACGATTTTTAGTTGCTCTTGCTAGAGGCCTAATCAGCCTCATCAACCCGAGTCATTTTTTTGAAATAAAGTTATCTATCCATCTGTCTGCGGTCACACAAACGTAACGGCAGGAACAGGCTACTGACACTGTATTGGTGGTCACTAGAGCATTCCCTTTATGCCGCGTGCCCGCTTAATACAGTACATTGAACCCCGCCTTACGTACGACCATCCCGTTATTACGACCACTTTTTCTGGGCTCGAACAAAAACTCATTTTCTTATATGAAAACCATGTTAATCTGACCACCCCGTTAATGTGACCAATGACCACCATTTGTAGTCCCAAAACGTCTTTTTTCTTTATACATTTAGTCCGTTACTGATATGATCCCTAGATATGCAACACGAGATTATAAGTGATAGTACGTCCGAGGGTTAAATGTTATGCTTTATTTGTTGTGATTACCAAGCTCATTGACTTTCGATCTTTTTTGTAAGATAACGTTTGTGATGGGTCTCTCAGACCCATCGCAAACGTTAACGTCGCGGCCTTCCTCAGGAGCGGGGTCAGTATAGCCTGCCGGTTTTCAGGCGTTCAGAAACTGGGGAGCGAAGGATAAGCAACGTGAGAAGGAAAAATATTACGGGAATAGACCATTTGCACGATGACGTCATATGACTACAACTACCAGAATCCTTCAGTTTTTTGTTTTGTGGTGCAAATTAGGGCTATTGTTATTTAAACCGCACTGGGATTACAAAATTTAAATAAGAAAGGAAAAACGAAATGAATTCTGGTAGTTGTAGTCAAATGACGTCATCGTGCAAATGGCCTATTGACGGAGTGGGATAGGCCATTCCCATCCCCAGAGCCGCTTGGCCCTCTTAGCCGCCGGAGCCTGAGCACGAGGACTACTTGGTCCAAAGTCCAAATGATGGGGGATAAGCCCGGAAGAGTCTCCTCTGGTTTTCCCCACTTGTTCCCGCGCCGGCTTTAGCTGCTTCCCGGCCGCGCCCCACAATCGTGATGCCTGGAGCAGGCTAAAGCTAGTAACAATTACCAAATTAATGAAACATTTGGACTGCAAATTTTTAAACGATGAGACCTTCCCTGTTTTGCGACAAGTTGATGTCAAAGGGGCTTGTATTTTAATTCATAAAGGACATTTTTAAAGGACCATTGGAGAGGCTTCACTGTACAAGTTTGATTGTACATCTGCTATAATTGTATCTATGAATTAATGACCCCAAGTCTTGTAATTTTCTCCTCACCAAAATTTCAAACATATCCACACCGGGACCCAAACTTCAAAACAAAATCCCGAGGGGGGACGACAATGGACGGCGAATGCGCATATAAACTCGACCTTTCCCTACTTCTCCTCACTACCCTCTCCCCAACTCCTCCGGGCTTAACATTGACAGATGTGCCACAATCCTGGCCAATTGGTTTGGGGACACCACTTTTTTCAGACATTTTTGGTGGACAAGTTGAAAATCGCCGATAATTAATGTCACTAAAATCTGACCCCGAAAAAACATGCTTAAATGTTTAGTTGAAAACAGGTTTAGAAAAATACCTCCTAACCTCCCGTAATATTTGGAGGGAAATCTTTACTAAAAGAGACTTCATGGATTTTATTACCATTCCAGGTAGTTTAAGTCAAATACATTTAAAACCATTCAAGATAGAGGCTAAAACTCAGTTAAACTAAACAACATTTAAACATGTTTAACCGTTGGTGTGAATGGGACTTTAGAAAGTTCCTCCCCCCCCCCCAAACAATGTTGAAGTTCATAAATTGCATTAAACATAGGCTCTTAAAAATAAACATTGTTCAGGGGGGGGAGGGGAGTTTATGCAAAAGTCATGTTTTTGCCAAACGTTCCAAACCAGTTGGTCAGGATTGTAGTCGACTCATGATCAATACTGAAATAAAAACAGGCATCATTTCAAGTTCAATCGAGTTGGTTTTATTGTTATTATATTAGACATCTTCTTTTAGTAAATACTTTCAACAACCCAGTTTTGTTGTTAAAACAGAAAATCGAGGAAACAAAAAGAACAGACGAGTTATTCTATTTACAGAAATACCGAGGTTAGCAACATTTATAAGATATTGGGCCTGGTCGCACTACAGTCAAAAACAAAAATCCGCTCGCGCAAAAATCAAGGAAAACAAAAGAAACCGCTCCGGTGGGACACGCTTTTTGTGGAATGTTTTTGTTTTTATGTCATTTTACACGGGCTGTTTTGTTTTTGACTGTAGGGCGACCAGGCCCATTGTTTCGATAAATTCATGTATTTTGTTTACTTTTCTCCTCCCAGTGAGACAACATATCTTCTTATCTTGTCCCAAGGGTCTTCTCGCACTTTAAAAATGGCAGGGCGGGCATAGAAACATCTGGACAAAGCTGCCAAAAAACATGATGAATGTCTTCATTTCGTTTGAGAACTATCATCAATGGAAATAACCTCCGAAAACGCCATTTTATCGTGTGTCAAGTGTGTGTCAAGTGTGTCAAGTGCGTGTCAAGTGTGTGTCAAGTGCGTGTCAAGTGTGTGTCAAGTGCGTGTCAAGTGTGTGTCAAGTGCGTGTCAAGTGACAAAATACTCCATAATTCTTGGATTATGCTAGCAGCCTTGTCTACGAATATCTACACTGGCCCTGCCATTTAGAAAGTGGATAAGGCCCTGGTGACGAGGTTTCATATATTATCCTTTCCCGTGGTCTAATGCCATCAAATAAAACATGTCCTCATAAAAACGACTTTTTTATGAAACTGCTGATCAGCATTGCTCTGCGACACGGTATTTACCCACTCGTCTTGCCATGGCTAAAAATCTGTTATTAAAATAGCCACAGTACATGTAAATGTGCAAAACGTGAATAGTTAAAAATTATTATTGGCATTAGAAGAAAGGAGTTATTTCTGTCATTCGCAGTAAAGGCTGACAGTTCTCTCTCTCCTCATCTTCTCTTCCGCGACATCAGTAAGAGTGTTCAATCTGCACATAGAGCTGTTTTACTCCAAGCTGCAAACAGAGATAAAAAGGGTTAATTTTCAAAACCGCATAAACTCTAATATAACCCCTACGGTAGCCAAAACTCCATACAGAACTTACCATTTGAACCCGGGGAGAGGGGCGGGATACTCCCTTATAAAAGTTATATAGGGACATGGGTAACACTAGGGTAGTCAACAATTGACAGAGTATACCATTTGAACTGGGTGGGGGGGGGGGGGTACTCCCTTATAGAAGTTATATAGGGACATGGGTAACACTAGGGTAGTCAACAATTGACAGAGTATACCATTTGAACTGGGTGGGGGGGGGGGGGGTACTCCCTTATAAAAGTTATATAGGGACATGGGTAACACTAGGGTAGTCAACAATTGACAGAGTATACCATTTGAACTGGGTGGGGGGGGGGTACTCCCTTATAGAAGTTATATAGGGACATGGGTAACACTAGGGTAGTCAACAATTGACAGAGTATACCATTTGAACTGGGTGGGGGGGGGGGGGGTACTCCCTTATAGAAGTTATATAGGGACATGGGTAACACTAGGGTAGTCAACAATTGACAGAGTATACCATTTGAACTGGGTGGGGGGGGGGGGTACTCCCTTATAGAAGTTATATAGGGACATGGGTAACACTAGGGTAGTCAACAATTGACAGAGTATACCATTTGAACTGGGTGGGGGGGGGGTACTCCCTTATAGAAGTTATATAGGGACATGGGTAACACTAGGGTAGTCAACAATTGACAGAGTATACCATTTGAACTGGGTGGGGGGGGGGGGTACTCCCTTATCAAAGTTATATAGGGACATGGGTAACACTAGGGTAGTCAACAATTGACAGAGTATACCATTTGAACTGGGTGGGGGGGGGGGGTGCTCCCTTATCAAAGTTATATAGGGACATGGGTAACACTAGGGTAGTCAACAATTGACAGAGTATACCATTTGAACTGGGTGGGGGGGGGGGGGGTACTCCCTTATAGAAGTTATATAGGGATGTGCTGCTAGTCAGGGTGTGGTTTTTGAGGGAGCATTTTGGTCTAGAACAGGGCATGACAAAATGCTCTGTTTTGTCTGGAACAGGGCACAGGTTTTCCTGAATTTGGCATGGAGATTGGTATTGAAAGAAATTTGAACATTCGTTGCAGATTTCCTGGCTTAGAATTGCACATTGCGCATAAAGAAATGCTGAAAAGTTTATGATTAAAGCAAAACGTTCATGATAGATTATCCATGCTGTTACCAAGTTTAGTGGCTTGTACTGTATACATATGCATAAAACTAAGTGTTTATCATATTTACTATTAAGAAATCAATATATGTTACATGTATAATGGCATCATACCTCCATGAAGATATGATGAGTCTGAGAGAGAATTTTGTGCGTGTCAGCGGTAGGTGCCACAAGAAGTCGCAATGTTCCAATCCATATGTTGCTATAACAACAGAATAAACAAGATCAACTCTGGCCAATCACAACTCACGCAGATAACACAATGAACCACCAAAACTCGAGGCAAATACATGTAGCTGCCACCAAGCACAGGAAATCATGTGCAAGTATTAGTTTAATTTAGTTTTTTAGCCACAAACCATAGCAATGCATAATCAAAGCAATTGCAAAATTACTTTTAACATTTTTGAAATTGAAAATCGCTCTATCTTGAACTATACTATTTTCATTTTGATCATAAGAATTCCACACTATCATACAGGCTGGTTGTTTACAGTAGTTAACTCACTCAGTTTTGACTATGGCTATGGAGTGATCCCGCACTTAGCTCATCGATAAAGGCAGATAAAAAACCATCATTTGCCTCACTTTACGACATACATGCTCAGCGACAGTTAAGTGGGTGATCATGCAAGTGAGAGCTCAGGAAAATTACTTTCCATTACTATTGTTGCTCCCATTATATGTTGCAGTATCAAACCCTAATGACGACTTTTTTTGCACCTTTTTGGGTACTGTTTCTGATCTACTGTACCTGCTTAATGCCCAAAAATGTGGATCCTGAATGCTAAATACATCTTCCATTTGATTCACCTGTGGAATGGATTTAATGATTAAAAAAGGTAAGCACTGCTTTTTCAGGAAATTAAATGCTACTCTACAGAAGTTTGAAGTTGGTATTTTCCTGTCAATTTTTACTAAACTGGTAAATTGAACATAACACCATACCAAAGTATAAGGTATGCAGGTCTATAGGTGTTGGTGAATGACTAGCTCACCCATGAAAACAAAGAGTTGGGCTATTGTGACCGGAAGAGATCCTTGAATGTCGAGCCATGCAGCATAAGTGATATCAACAGGAAACTGGAGAATTAAATCAACATGGTAAGTTTTAGTGCTGAGGTCAACCTGTGCAAAGATCATTCTTGGTGGCATGCTTCAGCTTTTTGAAAAATAAATGTTTCTCTGGTCACAAAGTGGGGTTCGAGTATGTGTATTTTACTCTTTTACATTCAAAGAAGGTTTGAAGTGCACTTAGGATCTACTTAGAAGCCTTTGTGTGAAACCAACAATCACCGGCCAGCAGTAAGCAGTCAAAATGTCAAGATTTGCATCCCAAGTGACTGAAATAGACTGTATGTAATAAAAGTAAAGTGTCCACTGACCCTTTGATAGCCAATATGCACATTCTTTTCCAGGTCTGTAGGAATTCTCTGCATTAATATTCCAACTGATTCTCTCAAAAGTGGGATTACACTTTGAAAATAAAAGTCAAACAGTTGATCAGTTTTTAGTAACTGATTATACAATGTACATCAACAATGTTGGCAAACAAAATTTCATTCTACAATGTATGAACAAATGAACTGAATGATCCCACTTCACAAACAAAACTGTTAAAAGTTTCAGAGATCTACTCACGCAGATCAGATTAATAAGAAAAATTACAAAATTCATTTATTTAAAGGGGCTTTGTCACTATTTTTAGTGTTACTTTAAAAAAGGCAAAGGACATATTTATATCAGTGATGGGGGGTGACAACTCCCACTCTAAGAAGGCCTGTTTCGGGAGAAAAACAAAATTCTCCCGGGAATCTGAAGATTTTGCCAGGAATCGGGAGACTAAAAAATTTTTGGGAAACATGAGATAATGTTGTTAAAATTTCGGGAAGTTTGAAATTTTTGCGAGAATGTCTCCGAAAAAATCGGGAAGATATTCCAAATTTTCGGGACATAACTTTCAGTTACACACATAATTGCTCAATCAGCATTTGTTAGAGTTGTCATCCCCCATTCAGTGGAAACTCAAAAATAACAGTCCAGTTTTTTTAAAAAATTGTTCTACTAGACTGTGTTGTAAGAGTAAACAAGTGTCTTGGGCTGCAGATGGCCAGGATGGAATGATATAAATTATTCTCTCTTCAAAAATTTACTTGATATCTTCCTTTTAGTGTTCTATATTAAAGTGTCTGACAAAGGTATTAAGTTTTAATGTAAGGCAGTTTTGACCCAAGAACGGCAAAATCTTCATGACAACATAGCCCTTTAATCATTCATAAGAAAAGTACCAAAGAAATGAATTTAAAGTGAACATGAAGTGGAATTTCACTACTGTTTTGAGGGTTTTGTGTTGTTTATATCACCTTTATTTCATTTTCAATTGTTTTTCTCTTTTGGGCAAAGAGGATCCACTATTTTTAGCAGTTTAAAAACTCCTGTTGGGGCCTGAAATTTGTGACATTTTCAGCATGGCCAAAAAGGTATTTGTGATGTCATTCCTGTGTTTGATCACAACAAAACATAACGGAGAAGGGAACGAACCTGGGGCTAAAATACACATTGCTTTCAGCCATATTAATCAAAATAATCCTTCCACAAGTTGCCAAAACTCCACTGTAAAACAAGTGACCTCTCAGTTGTAAACACACCTAATGATGTCACTAGAACCCAGGTCCTTGTCTAATACACCCAACTTGCGTCGCTTGTTAAAATATGTTCCCGCCACTTCAAGTGACTTATTTTCCCATCAAAATAATTCTTAAAACACCTTTTTTCAGATAATACCAAAAAAATGGCAGGGAAATTTCACTTCATGTGCACTTTAATGGAGGCTTGTAATCCTTAAATACAGAACAGCTATGAAATGCTAATAAGCTACAACCACTAGTGGATGTATATGTTGTAGGTTAAAATTATTTTAGGTTAAAAATTCTTTCAAACTACAGGTTAGTTTTTTTTCCTTTGTCCCAGATTCATTAGCATAATCTCAGACAAAGGAAAATAAAAATTAACCTAGTTTGAAATAGTTTTTACCAACAATAATTTTAACCTACAACATATACATGAACTGTGGTTATAACTAATCAGCATTTCATTTTCATTTCATAAGTGGTCTACAACATTTGTGTGATCCACAATCAGTTGCCGGCTTGTCATTGTACATCCAATACAACACGACCACTCATGTTGTATAACTTACATTATATAACAAGAAAGAAGGTTGATACTTGCATTCCCCAAAGGAACCCAGTTGAAATTAAAAATCTACAAGTTGAGTTTGTGGTTTATTTGTGGTTTATGGGCCATTTGGTTTTCATTTTCCTTTGTCCCAGATTATGATAATGAATCTCAGACAAAGGAAAATAAAAATTAAACTGGTTTGAAAATTTTCAAACCAAAACAAAAATTAAACCACAACATATATGTTGTGGCTTTGTGGCTCAAATTTTTCTTTGGTTTGAAAATACCGTATTCAAACCAGTTTGTTTTCCTTTGTCTCACGATAATGAATCTCAGACAAAGAAAAATAAAAATTAATTAAAACTGCTTTGAAAATTTTCAAACCAAAGAAAAATTTGAACCACAAAATTTAAGTGTAATAACCCTGGTGGAACAAAGAGGGTGTTGAATCTGATTGGATTGAATAGCTACCCTTAAAATTCTTACCTGAACACAATGAGAACAGATATAAACATGGAACAAATTGGATCAGCTAACATCCAGCCTGAAGATGAAAAACCCCAAACAATTAGCATAAAATATAAAATAAGTAATATCACCAAGCTTAATATAAACGTGTAACACTAAAAAACTGTATACATGTACATGTGAATTTCCGATAATAATCAAATTTGACATCAGATGAAAGAAGTTATGTAAACATGTTAGAAATAATGCCATGTTTAACATGAATGTCAAACATGCATGGTGATGATTTAACTTTTTTATAGTATGGCATTCAATTGGTCAATATAATGTTGTATTCTGGAATTATAAGAATAAATGTAACAGTCTTGTGTGACCATTCAAATGAAAGTTACTGAGTGGTACTATCCTGTGGTGCTGTGCATTACGCTAACTTTTGTGTCTGTGGATAAAATCCTGAAGTGTGACCATCTAAACTAAAGCTCATCAGCAGAACATGTACTCGTTAATGATGTCATAAATTTGCTGTTCAGTATTTTACAAATTAAATGAAATTCAGGATTTCTTTCTTATAATTTTGATTGTTTGGCCAGTCACATCAGTGAAAGGATCAAGGGATTTGTTTTGATAATTCTATGTATACTCGTATTCTGGAATAAAGCCAATTGAATGCACTACATTGTAAGTGTCTACCAGAAAATCTCCTCGTAGACCATCATTATAGGCCAGAATAAAAAAATTCTTACCAAACTGGTATATAAGCCCAGCTGATATTATTACACCTATACTTCCTAATGTGTCTGCCATTACATGAAGAAACACTCCTAAGAAGAGAAAAATAACAAAAGACATCAGGAAAAATGACAGGAGATTAAAAGTAGGATGAGAAAGGGGGGGGGGGGGGGGGGGGGGAATCTACAGTACGCTACAAAGGAGAGAGTGAAAAGGGGGAAATTTTAAAGAATATGGCGGGTATGAAGTTTAGAACCCTACCCCTGACATATCATTTATATAAAAGGTGCCAGTTGATGTTGTAGACCCGAGACTAAACCCTAACATTGGACATTGAAAACATTTCATTTTGATAATAATTCAAGAGTAGTCACTGACTCACCTTCCATTATTTTACTTGTGGAAACTTCTACCTTTTCTTCGTTGTGTGAACACCCTGTATATAAAAGGATTTTTTAATACGTTCTCTTTAAGTTTAGATCAAAACTTATAATTATTGCTAATAATAATTAAGAGGTTTTCAACTGAGTACACGTCTAAAGTAATTTCGTGATTGCTTTGGTTTTGCATTGCTACACTTTGTGATTGGCTAAAAAATCTCACACCACTTTCTTGACCAATCAGAAGTAAAACCAAAACCAATCACGACTCACTCGCACGCGTTTTCCTGCGCTCGGCGCCAGCGACATGTATTTACTATGAGTTCTGATCGGTTCATTGGAATGCCTGCCTCTAATGTGATTGGCCAAAATGATTAATTAGTAATTACGTTAGTTTTGGTTTTACGACACTCATTTGAAAACCGCTCTTGACTAGAAGCAATTAATTACTAATTGTTAAATTCATACATGTATGTAACATGTAGATGGAAAGAAGATTTTTAAAGTACTTAATATTTAATATATACTTTTTGCATCACTGAGGCTACAATTAAATATACATGTAAAGTATGTACAATAAAATTTTTATTGTCATAAAGCTTGCATGACATTTTTTATTTTTTAAACATCACACATCTTCTGAAAGGCTCACCTGAGTCATGACTGTGGTTGTGTCCACCATTCATGTGTGAGTGTCCATGAGAATGATCGTGTGAGTGTCCGTGGCTATGACCATGGCCGTGGCTGTGCGAGTGTCCATGACCTGTCAATGAAAGAGCATAACAAGACATTATTTTTACTAATTAAGGTGGCGATACAGTTTTCTGGAGACCATACATGTACCTACATTTTTCAATTGGCATTCAAGCAGTATTTTCCATTTCAGATCAACATGAAAGTTTTTACTACCAACTGGTTTTGAATTGAAGTTTGGCATGATAAATTTTCTGGTAAAATTGATATTACCATGATGACGATATCACATCAGCATTAATAAAGGAAGTTATGGCTTTCATAGAAAAGAGTTTAAAACACAAAAAGAATTAAAAACATTAAATAATGTTGTAATAATTTTATATGTTTGGTATATACCCCTAAACGTAGCTTATTTTGCAGCCCTCATGAGTGTATATGTTGTAGGTTAAAATTATTTTAGTTTAAAATTATTTCAACCTAGGTTAATTTTTATTTTCCTTTGTCTGAGATTATGTTAACTTAATGAATCAGGGACAAAGGAAACTAAAAATTAACCTAGTTTGAAATAATTTTTAACCGAAAATAATTTTAACCTACACCATATATATGTTGTGGTTCAAATTTTTCTTTGGTTTAAAATTTTTTAAACCAGTTTGATTTTTGTTTTCCTTTGTCTCAGAATATGATAATGAATTTGAGACAAAGGAAAAGAAAAATTAAACTGGTTTGAAAATTTTTAAACCAAAGAAAAATTTAAACCACAACATATACATGTATTAAAGTGGTACATGTCTTGGGTGTACTCAGAAAAAATAAAAATTCCAAAAGTTATAGAGGTGGTCAACTACATCGTAAATACGGGAAGGGACAATTTTATGCATTCAACGAGCAGAGTACATGTAATCATTACAAGACAATTCTGGTGGCAAAAATTCATAGAAATCTACCAAATATTGGCCAAGTTATGACAGTTGACACTTATATGACTTGCAGGGTTTTAAAACTGGGTGGTTTTAAGGAGGGTTTTAACAGTACAGGTATGTTAAATGAAATAAGTTACCTGCACCACCATGCTGGAAAACAAAGATTCCAATGAGATTAACAAAGAATCCTAGAACTGATACAACAAAAAGCCTTTCATGCTTAACTTCTGGGGGATGAAGAGCACGCTGCAAAAGGAAAAATGAACAATTTTTGATTTTGGAATTGTAAAAAAAGTTGCAAATGCCCCACGGTGGGGTCAGCTTATATGTACAAATCCCCACGGTGGGGCATCTGAAAGAGTGGAAATGCCCGACCCATGGGACAAGAATTTTTATTTCAATGATTATTGATGGCAGCAACAATTGCTCACAAATAAATGGATCTTTATTCATGCTAGGAATTCTTTCGTTCTACCTCAGTATTACTTATATCCGTTCCCTCATTCGTTCTAAATATTTGTGTTATGTTTCCGCAAAACTTTTGACTCCAATAATTTCTGTCGATTCTCGTTGTTAATGTTATTAATTTTGATTAAAATATTATTATGCTTACGTTCAATCCATTTACACGGTAAGGTCGCCATTGATTGAAACGCTTTTTCAAGTTAAGTTGCCATTGAATTTTTAAATAGCCAGATTCTTCCGTTGCGACATGATGGAAAGACACCAAGGCCACAAATGTTGGCAAATAAGACGTCAACAAAAATTGAAAATTTGCCGTGATATAGATATTATCTTCTGTGGCACTTGAAAGGTAAGGCAATAGGCGGCCTGTTTTGAAAATTGTGTGAACTTTATAAATATTTTCACTTGAAAAGTGCAGGACTCAAACGACATTTATCAACTCAGTTTTTATATTTTTATATTGGGTGCAATCAGAAAATTTAAAATAAACAACGAAGCATGTACGAATTTTAATATCCATAAGATAACATTGTTTTGACAATGCCCCACCCCCGGGCTGACCTATTTTAGCAAATGCCCCACCCTTGGGAAGGAAAAGTTATAAAATGCCTGACAAATGCCCGGGGGGAGGATGAGCGGGCTTGGAATTGACAGAGCCATAAACATTGTAAGCTCTTCCCATAGATCTGTTAATGAAAGCTGGTATGGTATTGATAATAATAACTGTCTTATTTAGATCTTGATATATTTTGTGATTGTTATTAAATTTATAATTGAGCTCTCGCGCGAAAACAAATGAATGGCTGAGGAAAAATTTTGAACGGATGAAGTTGAACGGCTGAATGGCTGAGGAAAAAATTTGAATGGATAAGTCAGAAATGCCAACTCTCCCGGATACGGAACGAATCTCCCGGTCTCCCGTACGGATCACCAAATCTCCCGGATAAAAGTGACTTTGGATCTTTTCTCTAAAATAGGCTAAGATTTTAACCCAAATTTTCCCAAAATCCAAAAAAAATGCGGTCTTTCATCATATCTTAACTTCACAAACGCTTTTCGGGTCTCAGGAATGCAGAAAAGGTACCTAAAAGGGTAAAGCCAAAAAAATTTTCCGGACCCCTTTGATTCTCGCGACTATGTCGCTCGATTCACGCCTCGGGGAGGGGGGATTCATACCCAGAAAAAACTCCCTATTTTTAATCTCCAGAGGTTGGCATCTCTGGATAAGTTGAAAGGATGAATGGCAGTAGAAAAATTTTGAACGGCTCGTGGTGAACAGCTGGCTGTGAATGGCTGAATGGCTAAAGAATTATTTCGAACAGCTCGCGCTGAACGGCTTAATGGCACAAGAAAAATTTCAAATGGCTGGCTGTAAACAGCTAAAACGGCTATCGAAAAGTTATCAAGTTTGGGTCATTTACACTCAGTTGCCAACAACAAAAGTTAAAATCAAAACCCCCGAGTCTTTTCAGTCTTTTGACGGTCTTAAAATCAAAACTCAGCAGATTTATTCTGTTTGAGCTACTAAGCATAACGTTGTGAATTAATTTTTGCCAAACTGTCCAATTCTAAGAATTCTGTTTTCTTTGTAATTTCGCTGGACAAAATTACAATTAAGCTTTCCAAATCCTCTACTTTCATTTTCAAGTATCGTTCTGGCAATATAATGTCTAATATCGTCTGAAGTTGTTTCTCTTTTGAATGCGTGTTTATATACTGTGAATAGCAAACAGGTTTCAAATTACTTTGACATATGCAATTGCATGGTGAGCAAACAAAAACAAAAATAAATCAACTGTAAAGTCACTGCCCAAAAGACTAGAGCTCTTTTGATAGCCATTCAAATGGCTGGAAATCTTTTATAAAAAAGGATACTAACATTAGCCGTTTGAATGGCTGAATATTTTTTCCGAACAGATAACCCTGAGGCCGTTCGAACTAGTGAAGTTTTTTTTGAACGAGTAGTAGCAGCTGTTCGAATGGCTGAATATTTTTTCGAACTGAAAACCCTAGCTGTTTGAACGGCTGAAGATTTTTTTTGAACGGATAACCCTAGCCGTTCGAATGACTGAAGATTTTTTGGAACGGCTAGTAGCAGCCGTTCGAACGGCTTCGCTACTGTTAGTGAACGGCTGATGAACAGCAAGTGAACGGCTTGAACGGCCAGTACGGATAGCCATTAGTATCTTTTTTGCCAAGAGATCACAATTACCGATAGATGATTATTTTTAATCCATAAAGAAAGATGGTAAATGTAAATGTTAAGCTTGGTAATAAAATGAGAAAGATAAATTGTTCATCATGCTATGATGAGTTCCCGAGGATATCAAACCTATGACCCTCCGCACACCGGTCAGATGCTCTAACCACTGAGCTACGAGAGACTTGTGGCCAGCTAGGCCATATACTAGGTTGATATATGACATGCGTTCTGTGTACTGCTGGGATCAACAATGTCAAAAGCGTCATGTGAGTCGATGAAGCATTAAGCTCAGTAATGAAAGGAGAAAGATGTGTGTATGATATGAGTACAAATATAATAATAATAATATTATATCAATAATAATAATAATATAATAATTATATTATATTAATAATTATTAGCTTGCAGTGCAGGCATTTTATGGCGTGCAAATGTTTTTTGATTTCGTTCTAACCTTGTCCGCCATCTTGGATTCCTACATTTGTAAAACATAGTGAGTTGGGACAAGTCAAAGGGAGCGGGGAGAGGGACAGTAGCATTTTATACTCTCCCCAAACTTCCTCTAATTTCATATTTTAAGATGGCGTCCAGACATTACCCAAAGAACTAAGCCCACAATTACCCCCAAAATATGCTGGCTGCAGGCTAAAATATAATAAAAATGCAAAACATATATATTATCTTTATGTACCTCCACTGCTTCGGACAAAATAAAGAAAGCTACAAACACCAAAAACAATCCATTTACAAATCCAGCCATCACTTCAGCTCTCCCATACCTGAAAATCAAAGGTACAAAATGAAATAATACTATATACAATGTATCTCAGCTAAATTGTGGAATGTGCTGCCTGATTCTATCCGCACTAGTGTATTTACAGACTTTAGAAGGAAAATCCAGGGTTGTAACTTTGTGTGGTCGCTTTTTCGCTTAGCTGAATGAATTTCTAATGGTACAAATTTATTTGTAAATACTATATAGTATTTTTTTTGTTACTTTTATGTTCTCGAAGATATTAGCTTCTGTAAGCTACTCTGCAATTCAAGAGGAAATAAAACTTATGTATGTATGAATGTATGTATGAATCTTATATAAGCTATATGGGTATGTGCTGTGCAGGGTATGGTTGTCAAACAGTTCAGTCTCAGCAGGTATAAGCTACAGAGAGTTTTGGTCTATAATTCTTCATTTTTACCTGACATCATCAAAATTCTAAAATTTATACAGCTTATTCTACCAAGGCCTCTACCAGACTTGAAATTAATAATTTTTTGTTGAAAGTGTTGCTCATCAACTTGGAGACAACTATTGCCTGACAGGAGTTACATGTAATCACTACTGCAGACTTTTCTTTATTAGGGACACCGGATTGTGGTCCCAATGTTGTTCAATAGAGCAGAAGTTGAGTGTTATTAGATATTTCAAAATTTTGGCTGGACAATATAATGACACCAGTGACAGACTATTCCCAGCTCAGTAGATAATGGAAAATGTTAACGTTGAAAGTGCCAAAAAATAGAAATGTTTCAGCCATATCGGGCTTAGCCCTTCTTCAGTGAAATGTCAATTTTAAACGGTTGACGGTTTAGTTCTTGTATAACACACCATTTAATATTGCGCGCACCTTAAATAAACCAGAAGTCAGAGTTAAGGCCGCACGGCTGACTCGTACTCCCAGCTCAGCCTGTTTCTCAGGTGGTTCTTTAATTAACCGAAATTGTATCTACTGTAAGTTGTAATTGGAATGTGTGAAATAAAATAATTGTTGTTGTTGTTTATTCCCATCTCTCCCCAGGGATTGAATGTACTCTGATTGGCAGAAATATTCAATGGTCAGATGCGATGTGATGTGATGTGGCACTACCACTTTATCAGTTAATAAAGTAGAAGTAGATGACGTCTACAACAAGCCCTCAAACAAAGGACATCAGGTGGGGAGGAGGGAGTTAGGTGTGAGTGACCTCGGAACACATCTAAGCGCTCTGTATTTATCCTTACTGATGTGAAAACCTTTAGACACCTTGTAAGCTATATACAGTGTAAGGTGACCTTCTTTGTATGAATGGAAAATTAGAATAAGAACTCCCCATGCGTCTGTGTCAATATTAATCACAAAAGTTATTTGTCGCAAGAAGAACATACACACACAGCTGACCAATGAAAATAATGCCAGTGATAACACTAAAATAATACACTTACCCATACGAAAATCGTTCATTTTTGCCCCATCTTGAGATAACTGATGCTATTAGGCCTGCTAGGAGCGCCGTGCAATCAAAGAACATGTGAAATGAATCTGATATCAAGCCAAGACTGAAAGAAAACATGTAAATTACCTCGAGCTCCCATATTTTCATGTTGGCTGTACATTGGGATTTACCACACGAAAATAATTACGCTCATGTACTTATATGATTTCAATCAGTTTACCTGTTTGTCCATATTCCATACGCCAATTCCACAAACGCAAACGACAAATTCAAGAGAAGGAAAAAGAATAAGTTCCTTGAACTCTGAGTCGAAAATATTTCCCTGGAAAAAAAGATCAGATTTATAAACGTGAGTGAATATGAATCGACCACATGGTCTTCAATGTCTTGACAATAAAGCTCATTTTGGGCGATTTACCGTAACCATTCAAATAATCGTGATCTGAGCTTCAATCCTGGTTTGAAATCATCGCTTTTGAAACTGTCTTTACTTGTTAATGGAAGCATGCCGACATTATTTCCAAGCGACAACACTCACACAGTACAGCGACAGCCGGCCTTCCAATCTTACGTGGCATTCACTGCATGTCACTTCCTGTACTCCCGCATTGCTTCACGGGACAGTTGCGTGACGCACGTTGTGTTACGTTTCAAAGTATGGTCGGCCATTTGTTTCAAAATTACGACACGATATGCGTGAAGTTTTTTGTTACGTATACTTGCGATTTTTCATATTGTATGGGTTTTTATCCCAGGGCTATAATGATTTTCTACTCGTGCGTTCGTTAAACGCAAACGTACGCTTAACAAACACGCGTATATATGCGCGGCCATAGGCGTACGAGGGGGAGGGGCTGGGGGGGGGGGGGGGGCTTCCCCCCCCCCAGTCGTAAAAAATATAGTATAATTCGGGCAAAACTGCTCGACTATTCGGGCACCACAGACACAGTAAAATTACTGCATTATTTTGTGATTCAATCTCTTATTAATTAATTTGTTTTTATTTCGTAACTCACATTACTCACTTAACTTTCTTACCGAGCTCTTTACTCCATCGACCGCGTGGGAGCAGGCCAAGCCGGTTGGGAATGATAATTTAGATCAGACCGCGCAGGGATTGAAACTAAGGGCGCGTTTCTTTTCTACGTATTTTGCCCATTCCAAAAACAGAGAACCTCAAACTATTGCACCTATTCCTATTCCTCTCGTAAAATATGGAAAGAAGTCGCTACTTTGACTATGTGTACCTGCAAAAATTTTCGTGTGTGAGAATGTAAACAACATAGATTTGTTAGCGTATTCTGATTTCAGAATGACCAGACTGAATATGTCCCCAGAAAATGCGCCCTAAGTATTTGGCGACCATCTTGTATGCGTGGTTGGTATATGGCTATGTCTAAAATAGGGAACGGGGAACGGGGAACGGGGAACGGGGAACGGGGAAAGGGGAATCTCTTAAATAGGGAATCTCTAAAATGGGGAATCTCTAAAATAGGGAATCTCTAAAATAGGGAATCTCTAAAATGGGGAATCTCTAAGATGGGGAATCTCTAAAATAGGGAATCTCTAAACTCTAAGTAAAGCTGTCCGCTCACGATAAAAAATTTCGCTCAGAAAACTCTGACTGAAATTCAAGATGGCTACAAACTAGAAGTCAGGTGATGCGTTAATTCATTTACCGTGTTTTGTGACAAATCATGCTACGACACTTCCTGTCTGGTTCATAAGTTTGACAATGTGTAAATATCCGGTCTGGACTTCGAAACCGTCACACAAGTAAAAAAAACTCCAAAAAAACTCACTCTGCTTTCTGGTAAGTTCTCGTTACATTTTTGAACACCCGGAGAGAAAAGCTCGATATATCTGCAGGATCGCGCAAGCTCGCGAACGTGACCGCTTTGCTTTTTTTTGTGCCGGCGTCATGCCCGCGGTTGTTCCAAAACGTGTAGGACGAGAACTGCGAGAAGGTTATTCAGGTTATTCCTCCCAATCTTGACTTTAAGTTGGCTGTATAAGATTAGAAAGGCGGTGCTTCGTCGTCTCCCGCGATATCTTCAAGTTGAGAATTGATAAGGTACGAAAACGATGACTGACCTACGAAATCAGAGGTCCATTGTCATCAGAAAGAATTAACCGGAGCCACGCGGAGTGTAAAACAATAAGCCACTGTAGCGGTAGTGATTTTAAAAACACAGGTACCCCAAGCTCAAGTGATGTTTGCACGTCGTGGCATAGTTAGTAGACCAACTATGGTCGTGGTAACTGTTGCGTAATAGCGAAATTATAAGGATTTGTATGGGGAAAATTCGCTTCCAATTTGAGCGTAAAATTACGAACGATATTTCATTGGTGTATTGAGTGGTTTTTGGGTCGATTCAAAGCAATTCCAGCGAGTTTTAGTTCCACTCATTTCTTCCTCCCTGTTAAAAGAGAGACTTTTAGACTTTTTTAGACCCTTTTAGGGAGGAAGAAATGAGTGGAACTAAAACTCGCTGGAATCGCTTTGAATCGACCTAAAAACCACTCAATACACCAGTAAACACACAAAGAAGTTCAGGTCGGCCATTTTTATTGAAATATCGTTCGTAATTTTACGCTCAAATTCGAAGTTTTTTTGGAGTTTTTGTGACTACTACGCCTGCGCAGCAGTCACTATCGTGTTGGTTTTCCTAACTTAAGTAGAAATAGAATGTAAGTAAGGGACGGACCATTTCATTTTGGATCATGTGTAATTAAGGCACCCGTCGACCGACTGTCGACCGTCACTATCGGCCGAGTATTGGTCGACATATCGGCCGATGCTCGGTCGACATATTGGCCGACACTCGGTCGATATATCGACCGAGTATCGGTTTAATATCTCAAGTTTGCCTTTTTGTTTCTAACTGCTCAGATGAAAGGTTGCCTGAGTATTTTTTAGCTTTTAGATCGGTAATTACATAAAAGCCTGGTATGAGGAAAACTGACTAAAATCTTGACTCTTCGGAGGTTAATCACCAAGATTCATCATTATTTTAAACATTTGCTTCGATTCTTATCCACAGAACCGCATTTATAGGACAATTCTACATTTCCAGGGCTCCTGACATTTCGTATTTTTTACCTTATACTGACATCATAGACGGTAATCACATGCGCCTGTTGGGCGACTATTTTTTACTTGTGTGACGGTTTCGCAATCGAGGCCGGATATTTACACATTGCCAAACTTATGAACCAAACGCTAAGGGACGGACCATTTAATTTTTGTGGGGGAGGGGGGGGGGGGGGGTGGGGTGTTGGGCAATTACCCAAAAAAAAATCGTGCACAAGAAAGCACGTGAAAAAATTCAAACATTTTGGTAAAAAAAATTCTTGCAAATAGTGATGCTGAAAAAAAAATCATACTCGGGGAGCGGGGAACGGGGAACGGGGAACGGGGAATTTCTAAAACGGAGAATTTCTAAAACGGAGAATTTCTAAAATGGGGAATCTCTAAAACAGGGAATCTCTAAAATGGGGAATCTCTAAAATAGGGAATCTCTAAAATGGGGAATCTCTAAAATAGGGAATCTCTAAAATAGGGAATCTTAAAAGCAGTTGTTAGAGTATCGTTAAGTAATGTAATTTAGAAATTCTCCGTTTTAGAGATTCCCCGTTCCCCGTTCCCCGTTCCCCGTTCCCCGTTCCCCGTTCCCCGCTCCCCGTTCCCCGTTCCCCGTTCCCCGTTCCCCGTTCCCCGTTCCCCGTTCCCCGTTCCCCGTTTCCCCGTTTCCCGTTCCCCGTTCCCCGTTCCCCGTTCCCCGTTCCCCGTTCCCCGTTCCCCGTTCCCCGTTCCCCGTTCCCCGTTCCCCGTTCTCTGATTCCCAGTTCTCCGATTCCCAGTTCTCTATTTTAGACATAGCCGTTGGTATATGGTCGTGGTCGATTGAAATAGTATGTCTTCGTTGAAGTCTCGTAAAAGATCTTATCGGTACCGTGTGAAGTGCGAAAAATGCGAGATGTAGAAGATCATTCACGGATCGTTCACAGCGGTAGAAAAGTAAAATGTCAGCGAGTGCGAGGATCATCATCATCATGGCAAATAAATATGGCGTCACGAGTTTCATTCGCGCAAATAAAGTTCAGCGCCTCCGGCAAAAATTTTTCCCGTACGCCGATGTATGCGCCGAACAAAAGCCCATATATATATGCGGTTAAACAAGTTTGTGAAAAAAAAAAGAAAAAAAAAAGAACGTTCGTAAACAAGTCGTTGTATAAGGAGCATCGAATTATACCGTCAGCTAAAAACTACTTCATGTACGAGAAAGGTGAAATGTAACTCTGAACGAATTGAGCATGGCGGTGGTGTCACAGTGATATGTGTTTCCCCTCAACAAAGATGGCGGCCAGTGATATCTGACCGACAGACCGATGACTGAGAAAGGACAGAAAGGGGAGAGGTAGGGGGAATCTATTAGCGCGGTGCGAAGCGCGTGAAAAGAGCGCGGAGCGCAAAGTAACGGGGTTTACCTCGGTGTAAGAACCTGTGACTTTTTCCTTTGTTTCTTACCTTTGTAGTATTGCATTCCCAGTTGACTCTATTGTTTTATGCCTTTTGTTTTCTTTGTTTTACGTCACTCATGAGTTTCACAGGTTCTTTCACCGAGGATGAGCCGTAACTTCCCTCCTACCTTCGCGCTCCGCGCCATCTCTGCACTATCTCCACGGGTGTGCGGAAAACTCAGACCCGAAAAACTCAGACCTCAGACCTCAGACCCGGCGGAAAACTCAGACCCGGCGGAAAACTCAGACCCAGCGGAAAACTCAGACCCAGCGGAAAACTCAGACCCCTCGAAATTTCAAAACTTAGACCCGGCGGAAAACTCAGACCCCTCGAAATTACAAAAGAAATAAACTTCACTCATGATCAATTTTAGTCACCTCGCGTAAAATGTTTTGTTGTCACGCAATCACCCCAGGAGATCGCTTAGAATACAGCGAGATGTTTATCTTGCCCGGTTCATCGCTGTCGATCAAACAGGGGAAAATTATAAACACGGTTTAAAATAGCAGCCGACAAGAGATATTTAGCATTTTTCCTTTTTCTTGAGGACATTACTAAACTCCGATAAGCATCGAAACGGAATTTTTTTTTCTTGATTTAGATAACTCGAATTACATGTACATGTGTCGCATACTTGTAAGTACTGCCATCGTTGCCTAGCACGTGACCAAATTCTCCCTGGAATAAAATTTTACTTTCTTCCTAGAAACCTTGAAATAATATTAAAAAACTGATTGTTGGACACATCGCATGCTTTGAACTGCTAAAATAATATCCGCCTCAGAATCTTCATCTAAATTAACGTGTTTTGTTGCGATTCCTGAATGCGGCGCTCCTATCAGGTGTTTGCTCAAGCGTAAAATATGCAACTCTGAGCGCTTCTACACTCGCAAACACGGGAAATCCGTTCTGTCTAGCACTATAAATAACTATGAATGTATACAAAACTGACTAACATTTTCGCGACTCTTTTTTTTTTTCATTTTTTTCAGTGAAAGTGATCGAAGTGTCGACTGCTATTTTAAACCGTGATTATAGTTTTTCCCTGTTTGATCGACAGCGATGAACCGGGCAAGATAAACATCTCACTGTATTCTAAGCGATCTCCTGGGGTGATTGCGTGACAATAAAACATTTTACGCGAGGTGACTAAAATTGATCATGAGTGAAGTTTATTTCTTTTGTAATTTCGAGGGGTCTGAGTTTTCCGCCGGGTCTAAGTTTTAAAATTTCGAGGGGTCTGAGTTTTCCGCTGGGTCTGAGTTTTCCGCCGGGTCTGAGTTTTCCGCCGGGTCTGAGGTCTGAGGTCTGAGGTCTGAGTTTTCCGGGTCTGAGTTTTCCGTACACCCCTATCTCCACGCGCACCCAAAGCCTCCCCCCACTCCTCGGAGCTTTCTAGCACCTGCCATGCAAGCTACATAGAGGTTATCACCCGAATTGTAGAGGCTACAACTAATATTTATGTACGTTTCTTATACTTCCAGATGAACCAGTTATTCAGTGTTGTTATGCAACTCCCATTACACTCGGGCGACAAAAAAACGTCGGCCATGCTATATGTGTACTAAGGTACACGTGAGAGCTTCTAAAACCTCCCGAGTATCTACAGTGAATATCAAACAGTTAGGACGACACCGTAGCTGTCCACACGATGTCTGTGATTGGCAAACGATACAACTGATATATCACTTGAACAATGCCCCTGTCCCTATCTCAGTGGGACAAATCTATTTTTTCTTAGCGAATCACAGACATCATTTGAACAAGTGCTGGACTACCCAACAGTTACCATATTAAATGGTAATACTTTTGTTTAGCATTCTCAGGAAAGTCATGGACGAAAACGAGAATGACTGGGATGATTTCATCGACGGTGCCTTGTTTGCTATTAATACAAACATTTCCAGCACAACCAAGTTCAGCCCTTTCTATTTAATGTTCGGGTGTCAGCCACGATTACCCTTCGAGGTGGAAAAGTTTGTGCAGCCTTATGAAGATGAAGAGGACATTAACAAGCTAAGCTGGAGAACGAATTATCCTTGGCGGATGTGCTACAGGGACATGTAGGTAAGATGGCCAAGACAAGAGGTGTTCTTTTTTCCAAAGTGGAAGAAAATATTAAAGTTGCCCAGGAGAAGCAGCAAAGACAGTATGTAAAAAGGAAAGGGGGATTGAACTGCAGTTTCAAAAAAGGAGATGCTGTTTTGCGTCGCAACATGTTGCAGAAAACCAAACGGGCACAAATTGGAAGATCAGTGACTGGGCCCATACACCGTTGAAGAAGTTTTCGTTCAAAACGGGACATGTAGATTACGTAAACGAAATGGAGAAATTGTTACACGGAAAGTGAATGTCAAAGATCTAAAGATGTATGCTCCACCTCCATCAAATTCATCTCTGGGGGGCAAAGCAGCCAAGGCTCCAGCTACCGCAAATTCATCCCCGGAGGGTGTAGCAGCCAATGCTCCAGCTCCTACAAATTCATCCCCGGGGGTTGTGGCAGCCAATGCTCCAGCTCCTACAAATTCATCCAGGGGGAAGGGGGCAGGGGCATAGCAGCCAAGGCTCCAGCTCCTACAATTTCATCCCCGGGGGGTGTGGCAGCCAAGGCTCCAGCTCAAAGTTTTCAAGTTTTCACGGTTTAATAATATTGGAAGTGCAAAGCCTGTGCGTAAAGAAGGGGTAGGGATACATGTAAAAAGCCCTGAGTGACTCCTTGTCTGTTTTACTAAGTACCGTGAAATCCTGGTTATAAGCCCTGGGCTTAAACAACTCCATAAGGCTTATTTTGGCTGGCAAGGAAAAAAAGGGGTGAACTGTGGTGTGCTTTTCTATTGGAGGGATACAACCAGAATGTTTTGTTACCAAACTGATGAGCCTATAACCAAGGGGGCGGGGGGTGGTTATGAGCCAGGGGCTAATAACCAGGATTTTATGGTATCCTTTACAATTTCAAAATCTCAAAATTTCAATCTCCTGTGTGGTTTTTGGGGCGATTTAGAGCATTTCCAGTGAGTTTT
The DNA here is from genome assembly GCA_024195265.1 of Dendrophyllia cribrosa. NCBI lineage: Eukaryota > Metazoa > Cnidaria > Anthozoa > Scleractinia > Dendrophylliidae > Dendrophyllia > Dendrophyllia cribrosa. Next base: position 12,550,939 of record JAJLRJ010000013.1, on the reverse strand, counting down.
AGTTCCATTGCTTTCTCTTTATATATCCTATATAGAGAGAAAGCAATGGAACTAAAACTCACTGGAAATGCTCTAAATCGCCCCAAAAACCACACAGGAGACAAGGAAACACACAAGCGAAGTAACGTAGGCAATTTTTATTGAAATCTTGTTTGTATTTTTTAGCTCCTAGAATAAGGGACCGTTTTTCTCATACAAATCCTTATAATTTCGCTTGTAACGGTTACTGTGACACATACCTCGTACCTTATCATACATTAATTTAATGTACTACTCCTTTGTACTGCCATATTTCGATTATTGTAGTATAGTGTGGGGGAGTTGTGGGAAAGGGATGTGTAACAGACTCCAGACCCTCCAAAACAGAGCTGCCAGGGTGATAACCTCCTCTAACTACGATAGACGATCAGTTGAGATACTGAATGAACTTGGGTGGGATAATCTTGAGACACGAAGGACAAGACAATTAGCCATAATAATGTATAAATTGAAAAATCGAAATGTACCTGATCATTCGGCTCAAATTTTTAATAGTACAAACTCTATGTATTCTTACAATCTAAGAAACTCAACACATAATTTATTTGTACCAAGACCGTATACTGAGGCTGGAAAAAATAGCTTCCACTATAGAGGGGCGGTTCTCTGGAATAGTTTATTAAAAACTATTAAAGGACAGACAAGCCTGAAATCGTTTAGATCATATTTGTAATTTAGTATAATTTTAATGACCATATTTATTTAATTTTGTATTTTTTATTGCATGATTTTTGCACGGCTCTCTGGAAGAGCATTTTTATGAATGGGATTCCGTGACTAAATAAAGATGATTGATTGATTGGCTACCTGTGATTCTCTTAGTATTTTCTGCCTCACTTGGATGACCTTGGATCCAACGAATCGAGCAATCCACGAACTGAATCAGTGGCAACCTCCAGTCGTACATTTAATTTTTTTTTCCATGTTTCGATCAGCATTTGGAAAGTAACGTTCACAGATTCTAACAAATCAGATGTTGGAGAACCTTGAACAAGTATGAGGACCACGAATGAGAACCAAACCTTGATCAAAGTTACTGCCGCAATGCTCGATTCCTTCAGAGTTACATTTCACCGTTCTCGTACATGAAGTATAGTTTATAGCTTACGGTATAATTCGATTCTCCTTATACAACGGCGTGTTTACGAACGGATACACACAAACTTGTTTAACCGCATATTATATGGCTTTTGTAGGGCGCATATAATTATATGCGTGTTTGTTAAGCATACGTTTGCGTTTAACGAACGCATGAGTAGAAAATCGTCATATCCCTAGGAAAAAAACCCATACAATACGAAAAATCGCAAGTATACGTGGCAAAAAAACCTCGCGTAAGCTTATGCTTATATCTTGTCTTAATTTTGAAACAAATGGCCGACCATATAAGCTTAAATTCATAATATTTTAAGCATTCAGGCCTCGCGGATGCCTCCGGCATATTCCGCAAAAGAACAACGACGAGAGAGTTAATTTGGGTCTTTTTGTTTTTAGGTAAGTCGAAAAAGCTTTTATCCTAGTGTATTGAATAGTTTTGAATATTTTGTACTTGAAGTTGTTTAATTTAAAGATTATTTTCAGTCGAGTTACAGTAAGCTTTTTGTACAAGTAACCCGATATCCCTAGTTCTCACGGTAAACACTCGTTTCCATATCTCAAATCACTTTAACTTACATGACGTAAAACCTATTTCACACTTTAGAGTAAAGTAAGAAAAAGATCAGAATCGTGTATGCCTCGAACCCGAGTCGTTCGCTTCATAACTTGGTATTTCACTTCCTAAATTGGTATTTCACTTCCTCCTGAGGTTTGTCCCCTTGACAGGGTATCTCAGACCTTCCAACTCTCACGGTTTGACCGTGAGACTCACGGTTTGGGATGCGGTCTCACGGTTTTGCCTCTAAATCTCACGGTGAACCAGAAAACCTTGAAATTGCCAAAAAATTCCTCAAAGTATGAAGGAATATCGAATAATCTGTGTTCATAACAGCCGAATTAATCAAACTTATTTGTGAGAGAAACCTGGGTACAATGTCAGCCTCATTCCAGTAAAACATCGGTGCGTTGAGGTGTCTGGGACAGCTTAGCCTTCGAACACAAATTTCAAAAAAAGCAGCAAAAGAATACAACAGGAGGCACTAAAAAGGTAAAAAAAAAACACTCAAACAAATCTGTTTTTTTGTTAATTTGACGCATATTTTGGAAATCTCCAGGTTTGAGGTCCCAATCTCCAGGTTTTTCTGGACTTTTTTTTCAAAACCTCCAGATTTGCATGTGATGGGGGTTGGAAGGTCTGGTATCTCGACTTCCAAATGTTTCTCTTTATCGCCATATACAGTCCAATAGACCATTTTACAGTTGTGTGCTTAGTATCCTGGCCTGTGAGTGAAAGTGAGGTTGGAGTTGACTTTGTTTTGGTACAAACCTTCCTGCTTTTCATATGTAAATCATGTCAGTTAGCATAAGAACAACATGATTTACATCTGAAAAGAAGAAAGGTTTCTATCTAAACAAGGTCCACGTAAGCCTCATTTCCACACAAACACCAGGTTACTAAGTAGAAACTGTAAAATGGTCTATTGTAACATTTATAAATTCTCATTTTACCCCGGCTAGGTCAATTGTGATATGGAATCAACTTCCTATATGTAAATTGCCATTCCAGAGCATTATTATTTTTAAGTCTACAATTATCCCAACTATTAGATATTACATCCATTTTGAAATCACTTGTGATCCTTGCAATCTGATTGGCTCTCAGCAGTGCGATTTATTCCCAAATCGCACTATGTTTTGCTCCAAATCGCATCTTTTTCTCAGCAGTGCGATTTATTCCCGAATCGCACTGTTTTTTGCTCTGAATCACATCTTTTTCTCAGCAGTGCGATTTATTCCCGAATCGCACTATTTTTTGCTCTAAATCGCATCTAGATGTCACATCAATATTCGTACTGACTAAAATCCTCTATTTGGGCAATTAAATTGTGCAATTTCAAAATGGATGCAATAAAGTGGTAATTGAACTTTTTTTTCGTGCAATTTTGGTCTGAAATCATACTTGTGATTTAAAATCGAACTCGTGTATGATTTCAGACCAAATTGCACTCCACTCAGTTCAATTACCATGGTATTATTACATCCATTTTGAAATCACTTGTGATCCTTGCAATCTGATTGGCTCTCAGCAGTGCGATTTATTCCCAAATTGCACTATTTTTTGCTCCAAATCGCATCTTTTTCTCAGCAGTGCGATTTATTCCCGAATCGCACTGTTTTTTGCTCCAAATCGCATGTTTTTCTCAGCAGTGCGATTTATTCCCGAATCGCACTATTTTTTGCTCTAAATCCCATCTATATGTCACATCAATATTGGTACTGACTAAAATCTTGTATTTGGGCAATTAAATTGTGCTATTTCAAAATGGATGTAATAAAGTGGTAATTGAACTTTGTGTCGTGCAATTTTGATCTGAAATCATACTTTGTGATTTCAAATTGAACTCGCGCTGTGCGCTCGTTCGATTTTGAAATACGCATATGATTTCAGACCAAACTGCATTCTACTCAGTTCAATTACCATTATTAATCTGAGACAAGAAAAACAAAAAACAAACAGGTTTGAAATTTTTTAAACCAAAGAAAAAATTAAACCACAACATACACTTAAATTATTATAAACTATTGTACAGGGCTGGGTTGTTCAAACACAATTAGGCTGGATAAACACAAATCGGCTTTTAAACAACCAAAAGCCCTGGTTTATAGACCAAGACGAATTATAGTCAATTAAGAGACATATGAACCACAATATATTACACGGAAATCTTTATTGAGAAGTTAAATCTGAAAGTTGTCTATTGCATATATAAGAGTTCACTGTAATATTAAAGTATGGCAATTTCAATATTATTGTTTTTCTCTTTGTTGCTCCATAGTTCTTTGAAGATTGTTTGTTGCTATGGCATCACTGGTACGCATGTCAACCACATGTCATCGTGTTGGGCGACTTTTGTTCCCAAGGATGCCCAGGTAACATTCGTTCACCTGTTCACAGATATTTTGTTTTATAAATAGAACTAAAAACAAATTCCACCAACCCTCTGGAAAGGTTTGGCTTTATAAACTCCGGGGGGGGGGGGGGGGGGGGGGGGGGGGGGTTCTCCTGACAATTTAGGATAGGTGTGTGCCACCAAGGTTCTCAAACCCTGACCCTATTTAAGGGTAGAAAATCGAGATTTGATACCCTTTTTAAGGCCTAAAACTAAGAAATGGCACCCTATTTAAATGTGTATTCAGGCATGTAGTACAGTTTTAACAGACCATATCTTTTTTATTTTGCGTGTTGGGGTGGATACTAGATACTGCAATTTAGTGACCCTATCTAAGGAATATCTAAGGATCACAATACCAACAATATCAAAAAGGATACCCTATTTAAGAACGGTGGTGACTAGAATGGATACTCCAAAATCAGGTTGGACCACCTCGGACGCCTTATTGAGACTTATATAACGGAGTAACTGGTTGGCTTGCAGTTTTTTTTAATTTCAAGCCCTGCGTGTCGTTACGTTATATAATTCTCAATAAGTGTCCGAGGTGGTCCAACCTGATTTTGGAGTATCCATTCTAGTCACAACCATTTATTTTAAGAACTGAGCACCTTCAAAACCCAACCCTATCAGGTAGCACATACCTATATAGCATATATAAGGGGGTACCCCCCTCCCCCTGGGCTCAGCCCCCTACCCCTTAAAATGTTCAATGACCTTCTATGGGAGGTGGGGGGGGGGGGGGGGGGGGGGGGTGGGAAGTATGGATATTTCCTGGAACTAAACAATTTGAATCTTTTGTAGGATACAACTGTAGAGATTTGATCAGAGATTGAACTTACTGAGCTTTCATTTAGAATTGTAACATACTTATGCATGGTTCAAGTCATACTGCTACCATTCCCCCCTCAGGCACACCCTCGAGTATTTGAATTTTTTGGTCCATTTGCTGTCTTATTACCCACAACACCCAGGCACACAGAAAAAGACATTCCCCACCCATCAGACTCTTGAAATGAACTCCCTTATGAGAATGGAGAGAATTAGCATGATGTCCGGACATCACAAACAGGAAATGCAAGTTTAATATCTGTTGTTTGCTGTTATATAGTACATGAAAACAGGTCTAGATGTATGCAAGCTGCACATTTACCTTAATTGTCCAAACAAATTCAATGAATCAGTCTGAGTAACTCTGTTACAGTCAAACCTCCCATAAGTGGACACCTTCTTTTGTTTCTCAAAAATTTTAATTGTAACGTTTCATCTTATATTTTTGAAATGTAACGTCTTTCCATTGTTATCTTATATCCTTTTGTTTCTTGGCGATTTATATTGTAACGTTTTTCTTGTAGCCATTTTATTCCCTGAAGAAGTCAGGCCATGCCTGATGAAATATTGGAAAAAATATACTTGTAATCCCAGTAACGTTGTAAAGTCAGCCTTGCTTTATTAGTTCCTTCGTATTCAAATTTGGCGACTAGATCCACCAGGATCCAATGCTTTTGCATTGTCTGTTGGCCCTTGCAGATATTTCCAAAGTGTTCATGAAAAAAATAGTACAGTATCTAGGGCGTATGTAGTCTCCTACGCAGCCGTTATTAGGGCTCGTCACGCAACGCTCCTCCCCCACTAAGTTAGTGGGGGAGGAGCGTTGCGTGACGAGCCCTAATAACGGCTGCGTAGGAGACTAGGGCGTATGATGCACGAGTGCATGTCTTTTGAAGCTTTTAAGGACGGTGCCACCTAATGGCGAAGTTTTTTGCCAGGTTTTTGACTATACGGGAAAAGTAGATCTTAGCAGGGGCTATTGGAATCCAAAGAGAAAATTGGGGGTAACCACGCATTTTTCGGAGATAATAAGGCTTCAATCTGGAAAAAATGCTGACATCAGCATTTTTTCGAAAAACGGAAAAATACAACTTTCTTCGCGGATTTCCTTAGAATTCGCCTTTACATACACAAAAGCAACAATTCTAAAAATCTCTAAAATACATAACGAATGGTAACATAACAACTACTGTTTACGTGTTTTAAGTTACAAAAATCATCACAACGGAGCCATTATCGACCCTGACAGCTTTCCCACGTTCGCCAAAAATACAGTGTTAATAACTTTTGCCCACAACAAAAAATTAATTGTGTGCTCAATATGCTTACCACTTCCATTTTATAAGATAAAAAGTAGGGGTCACCACACGTTTTTACAAGTTATATTTAGATGTTTTCAACTTTTACGGAATGGCTTTCGTGGTCCGCGACATTTTTTCTATGCCCTCCCTAGTAAGTTAAATATTGTGCGTGTCTTTTTCGGGGGCATGCTGGGATTTCCACTCGACGGCTTACCGTTCAAAACTTTTACTTTCAGGTACAATAAAAAGACAAACATTGTAGAATTCAAAATTAATTCTATTTGTAGCTGTAAGTTGCTCTTTTGAGAAACATTTTTCGGGGATTTCAAGGTCAAGCAGCACAGTAAAGGAGTAAAAACGCAAAATCGGTTCACTTCCATTGATCTACAGTGGATCTACGGATTTATTAACTTATGTTCCTTCGGGCACAAGAACTTTCTTCCGATCCATTACCAACTTGAAAACAACAGTGCTATATCGAGGTGACTGGTCCGGCGGCTGCCGAAAAACTCTAGATTGGCAGGTTAGTCTTTTACCGGTTATTTGGAGTCAAAATGTAAGAAATATTTGTCGAAAAGTGCTTGAGTTTTGTAATTTCATTTGGCCGCGTGTTTATTTTCTTGTGAAGCTCCTGTAGTTTTCATGGATTCTCCGATAGCTTTGGAAAAAATTAGTCGGTACACTTTAATTTCAAAAAAATCGTGAAATAATAAAACACTTTTTTTGCCGAAGTCTACGGCTTTATTTGATCTAAAAAGATAAGATTTCTTTACAGTTTATCGTGGCACGTTTTTCGCCTATCAAAATTTGTTCTAATGCAAAGCAGTTGAGAACTGACACGATGCGACTTCGAAAAACACCACTTGCTTATGATAGAGAATAATGGAAATCAATTGTACCTAAATGCACGAATGTGTTTACGAAAGATTACACTAAAAACCATGCTTTCCAGCAATCGAGGGAGGGAATACTTTAGTCGGATGCTTCCCGGCTTTGGAGCGGCCAGTTTTTTTTAGTTGCTGGCTTCAGCCAGTTGTTTTTATATCTTCACCAATTGTCAAAAACGGTCTTTTTGAAAACGCTTTGCTCATCTCAATTCTCCTTTTTGACGTTTGTATGATTTAATTGGAACAGTTGTTTTTCTGCTTTTGTTATATCATTACTTTTTTTATTCGCAAAAATGGTCACTGGCAAAAGATTTCTGCAGATAAACAAAAATTTCAAACAACGCGAGTTTGTCCGCCAAAACAAAAACTTGTGCAAATTGAAAATAACAACATGCCAGCCTTTCCTTGGATTTTATGCCTTGAGTATGCTTGTTTTATATAAAAAAAACACTAGTCTGGCCGGTTGAATTGAAGTTTTGTTGAAATTTTGAATGGAGAAAAGAAGCCAATGTAAACAATCTTCGTACAGAAAGGCAAAACATACGCATTCTGCTGATCGAGGCGGCATCGCCAATTAGCTCAAAATAGTTTCATTACCGAGGCTCTGTCGTTTGCAAAATAGAGAGAGAATTTAGCACTTTTAGGCTGCAGAAGGTTTATAAACACATTTTCATAGATTTTTGAAAACTCTATTTATCTTGTAAGTTTTGAAACTGAGCCAGGGAGTTGACAGATTGACATGAAAAGTGGGCAGAACTTAGCCTTTACCTCGCGCGTTCGCGTTAAAAAAAATAACCAGTGTCTCGCGCGACAATCGCGCAATGCATGCGCAGAACGTATGCGCAATAACAATAGGTGGCACCGTCCTTAAGACCACTTATAATTGTGTTATTCATCACAGGGTTGTTAAATGTTGCTTTTTATATCATATTTATATATTTAACACTAATTTAAAAACTACAGTCCAAGATTAAAAGACTTGCTAATAAATAAATGTACATTAATCTGTGAAGTTCTTGCATTGCTGTCTTACCAACTTATGTAAGCTATATAAAAACAGTAACATACTCAATCCCCCATGTTTCGGGGGTGAACAGAACAGAAGAAGTACATATTTTCTGTACATTGCATGTAGTTATTTTATGTACATGTACAGAAAATATGTACTTCTTCTGTTCTGTTCACCCCCGAAACATGGGGGATTGAGTATGTTACTGTTTTTATATAGCTTACATAAGTTGGTGTGACAGCAATGCAAGAACTTCACAGATATGTGACGAGTTACCAGATCAATCCTTTTTTTTAGCCCTTCGATGCGTTGCTGAGGAACTCAAATGATACCTTCCTTCAGATTGAGGGAAAATCCCAGCAATTCGCCGTTTTGAGTTGGTTCCCAACAGCATTTCTCGGGACGAGCGACAAAGCCACTTGCTGCAACGTCCTCGCGAACTCTCTTAGATGTTGATCTAGCCGCTGCCAGGGTCCTATTGTCTCCTGTCCATCGTCCAGATAGGTGAAAATATAGATACCCTGTTCTCTCCAGTGCTTTACTAAAAGCTTTCCGAATCTTTGTAAAAACATAAGGTGCAGATGCTAAGTCAAAAAGGAGGACTGAGAACGCAAACCTCTTCTTTTGCCCTGCCAGAGTCCAACTAAACCCGAGGAATTTCTGGTGAGCTACAGTAGGCAAGATATCCACGTGGTGGTATCCTATAATCAAATTTGAAGAACCAATCCCCCAGAGTGAAAATGTCCCTTGCAGTGCAAATATCCTCGTATTTAAACTTATGAAGGCGCAGGAATTTGTTTACATATCTGAGATCAAGGATCAGTCACTTTTTAACACTGTTCTTAACAACACCCCGTGGGCCAACAACATGGATGTCTGGATAGTTAGCTTCAGTTATACAACCAGCCAAAATCAATTCCTCAATTTGGTCTGTGACAAAGTCTTTTTCCTCAAAAGCCGATTTATGGTTCTCCATCTCCATTCTAGATGGTAGTTGTACAAACGGACCCTGATGGACCCTGATGATGGTAATAACCCATTGACTCGCATTAATTCCATGCCAAAAACTTAAATGGTCCTTCAAACGACCTTTAACATAAACGGGATCTTGTTCGGGACTTTTCCCCGACAACAACTTGTGACACTGTTGATATCATCTTTCATTTCGTGTTCTGACATTCCTAATTTATTAAACATATCCATCAAATTCGGCTCGGATGTGACCTGTACGTCCAAATCATCGTTCCAATCAACATCAAAATCAAATGTTAAACGCGGTTTTACACGATACAACTTTGTCGCATGTGATTTTTTTGCAGCATGTTTCAAAATCCTACAACTTTTTTCGTGTCGCATGCAACAGTCGTGAGCGAGTTGTAGGCTGATTTAGATGACGCGATTCGTGTCGTTCGTATGACGTGAGCAGGTTGCATGCGATAGTTGTAGGCAAAAGTTGTGCCGTGTAAATATAAATCGGCCTAATTAGTATGTTTTCCCGTTGTGTTTGAGGGAATCGGTGCACGGCAGGTTTTCATTGGCAAAGTGCCCGGCTCTTCCGCAACGAAATCACGCGTCACTTTGGCTCGCATCCAGTTTTGACCTCGACGCGGGAATAACAACTCGTCTAGTGCTGGGAGCATTCTGGTTCGAGGTGAATGGCTGCTGAGAGCGTGCTAGACTTGCACAGAAGTCGACTGCGATGAGAGAGCGACGAAACGAAAAAAACGAAAAGCGTGCAAATTGTGCCCGAGGTTTCGAGAGCTTCCTAGTTTCCAATTTCAACACCTTGCTCTCTTTGACGGCCTGCTTTCGTCATCGGAGTCGCAAGCTAACGGCTCCTGGATGTAACAGTCGACAGCCTCCCAGCCGTATTTTTCAGCTTACATTATATGTTTGTTCCTTTCATTGAGAATCTTTTTACCTTCTTCTATTGCCTCATTCCGTGCTACTTCGTCGCTGGCAGAAGCGGCCTCCTCAAATTTATCAAGCACTTACCTCTCTGTAACTGACCTTGATTTCAATTCCCTTTCGAGGAGTTGCAGTCGCTCTTCGCTCTTTTCATGAGCTTCGAGGAGCTTTTTTGCCCAGGATGGTGGTGATCTGGGGAGTCCGAACGGCACAAGGACTTTGACTTTGAGCGCCGTTTTCTCGGCAGAGAGTTATGGTGGGAACTCCTCGAACTATCGCGCCGATCTTCCGGTCTTTCCCGATCCTCTCATGAACGCTTCCTTCCTTCGGTCGCTGGACTGTTGTGTGTTGTTGTGGGGTAACTGCCGTTGTGTTGCCCTTGATTTCGGCGGCATATCGTAGCCAGAAACGTCGGTTAAGAACGATTTTTTATCGGGGAACGAACGAAAGCTGTTGCACGTATTTCAAGAAACAAAAACTGAGTCACGTGTCAAAGCGTGACACCCGATATCCCGACTCGTACCAGACCCCCATTCAGTGTGTGAAAACTTCATTTCTTGCGTCTTTTGCAAGCTCAGCCGGCAAGAAAACCATGTCTCTTAAGATATCTGTAACCTTGGAATCGAAATGTCTCGGTTACCTTCGTGTAACTGTACTGTTCAGACTCGCACTTTTGTACAGGTCAAGTGCAATTAAAACCATTAACGCCGAACCTTTTTTGTTAGAAATTTTCTTGAAATCATTTACTGTCCGCTTATGGAGGTGACCCTGTGGACCCCGAATAGGTATCCGTGTCTGCTAACGAGAGGTGTCCATTTACGAGAGGTTAAAAATGTAGTGTTGGAGAGGATGAATTGCCGGGACCGCGGTTTGGTGTGTGCTTAGGAGAGGTGTCTGTTAGTGGAAGTTCGACTGTATATTCATTCATGCCCATATATGTGTCCAAGTACTAAAATCCATCAAATGTCATAGTACTGTGAAAAATTCTGTAATTGTTGTTATTGTTCTCTCTTGATTTGAGTGATATATTTTATTCCCCTTATATTTGCTTGATCAGAGTCTAGATAGAATTTTGAGATATCAAAATAAAATATTGTCCACGTCTTGTAAAAGTAAATGTCTGGAAGGATATACCTCCTGTTAAGCAACAAATATCATTTTCAGCCCTGAATGCAAAAACTTATTTATTTGATTTTTAGATGTTCAGTGAGAATGAACTTGGGACAACCTACAAGAAACATTAGTAGCACTCAGTCTTCAAGTGCAGCAGGATCACCTAACTATGCAGGCATTGGAGCTTTGTTTGGAACTCTGACTGGACTGGCTCTTGCTGTTAACAAGCATAAGGTAATAATGCAATATATTAAAATAAATTATTATTATTATTATGTTTATTCCTTTAAAGCTCAGGCACAATGTTCTGTCTGGTTGATATTCCCTGGAAGCGGGTTCCAACATGTCATCATGGGTTCCAGGACTTTTCTTTCTTTCCTCTTACAAGGACAGCACCTTTCTCAGGATCTTTGCTGTACCCAACAATGCTGTTTTCTGAATAGTTTCCATTCTTATGGTTACACCAATTTGCTTCATGTACTTCTCACAGTTGACTGAAATGGCACCATGTGCCCCGATAACAACTGGGACGACAGTGACTTTCCGCATGTGCCAGAGTTTTGCCACTTCATCTTTCAACAGTTGGTATTTCTCAATCTTCTCGAGCTCCTTATCTCTCACCCTGTTGTCACCTGGGATGGCAACATCAATTATAATCACCTCTCTCTCTTTCTTATCAATAAAGACAATGTCTGGTCTTCTTGCTTCAATTTTCCGATCACACTGGACTGTGAAATCCCATAGTATCTTGAAGTTTTCACTTTCCACCACTTTCACTTTCCACCACTCCCTCAGGTTATTATTATTATTATTATTATTATTATTATTATTATAAAACAGATTAAGCATAACTTGATCCAAGGAATAGCTGGGATAACCATAACATTATGATCAATTTGAGAAGTGTCTGCCTTAGAGTGTTGTCTACCTTAGTGATGTATCTGTCTTAGAGAGGTGTCTGCCTGAGAGGTGTCTGCGTTAGAGAACTGATTGTCTTTATAGAGAGGTGTCTGCCTGAGAAAGTCGTCTGCCTAACAGAGGTGTCTGCCTTTATAGAGAGGTATCTGTCTTAATAGACAGGTGACTGTCTTAGAGAAGTGTCTGTCTTAGAGAGGTAACTGACCTAGAGAAGTATCTGCCTTAGACAGGTGTTTGCCTATAGAGAGGCGTCTGCCTTAGAGAGGTATCTGCCTTAGAGAGGTGCCTGACTTAGAGAGGTCTCTGTCTTAGAGAGGTCTCTGTCTTAGAGAGGCGTCTGCCTTAGAGAGGCATCTGCCTTAGAGAGGTGTCTGCCTTAGAGAGGTGTCTGCCTTAGAGAGGTGTCTGTCTTAGAGAGGTGTCTGACTTAGAGAGGCATCTGTCTTAGAGAGGTGTCTGTCTTAGAGAGGTGTCTGTCTTAGAGAAGTGTCTGTCCTAGAGGGGTGTCTGACTTAGAGAGGTATCTGCCGTAGGGAGGTGTCTGACTTAGAGAGGCATCTGCCTTAGAGAGGTGTCTGACTTAGAGAGGTGTCTGTCTTAGAGAAGTGTCTGTCCTAGAGAGGTGTCTGACTTAGAGAGGTATCTGCCTTAGGGAGGTGTCTGACTTAGAGAGGGATCTGCCTTAGACAGCTGTCTGACTTAGAGAGGCGTCTGCCTTAGAGAGGCGTCTGCCTTAGAGAGGTGTCTGTCTTAGAGAGGTGTCTGACTTAGAGAGGTGTCTGTCTTAGGTAGGTGTCTGTCTTAGGGAGGTATCTATCTGCCTTAGACAGGTGTCTGACTTAGAGAGGCGTCTGCCTTAAAGAGGCTTCTGCCTTAGAGAGGTGTCTGACTAAGAGAGGTGTCTGACTTAGAGAGGTGTCTGACTTAGAGAGGTGTCTGCCTTAGGGAGGTGTCTGTCTTAGAGAGGTGTCTGTTTTAGAGAGGTGTCTGCCTTAGAAAGGTATCTGACTTAGAGAGGTGTCTGTCTTAGAGAGGTGACTGTCTTAGAGAGGTGTGTCTTAGGGAGGTGTCTGACTTAGAGAGGTGTCTGTCTTAGGGAGGTGTCTGTCTTAGGGAGGTGTCTGCCTTAGAAAGTTGTCAGTCTGTCATTAAAATTGAGATGTCAGTCTTAGAGAGGTGTCTGTCTTAAAAAGGTTTCTGCCTTAGAGAGGTATCTCCCTTAGAGGTGCCTGCCTTATGAGGTGTCTGCCTTAGAGAGTTGTCTGTTTTGGAGAGGTCTGCCTTAGAGGGGTGTGCACCTAAGAGATCCTTAGAGAGGTGTCTGTCTTAGAGAGGTGTCTGTCTTAGAGAGGTCTGCCTTAAGAGGGGTGTGCACCTTAGAGATCCATCTAGATCTTAGTGAGGTTTCTGCCTTAGAGGGCCTAGCTATCTGCCTTAAAAAGGGGTAATCCTTAGATATTCATCCATTTAAATGAGCAAACTATAAAAAAAACACCCACTATCCTAATAAAGTGAAAGGCGTCTTATGTTTTTTTTTGTTTAATTCAGCATCTACACAAGAAGGCACAGGCTAAAGAAGCAAGCACCAATATCAAGAATAAATCTAAAAAAGATAGTACTATTTATAGCATGGAAGAGGTTGCATGGCACAATGCGTATGAAAAAGGCGTCTGGGTGACGTACAAAGGTCAAGTGTATGACATAACAGAGTTTATTGCCAGCCATCCGGGGGGACCGAGTAAGATCATTTTAGCAGCTGGTGGGGCATTAGAACCCTTCTGGGCTCTGTATGCTGTACACAATAACCAGCATGTTCTGGACATGTTGGAGGAATACTGGATTGGTTCGTTAGAAAAAGACGAGATCTCCGGTCAAGCTACTGATATCAAGGTGCAGTAGTAATATTTTTGTATTGGCGTGATCAAACTATGTAATGAGTATCAAAATGTCTGCCTTTTGTCATAAAAATGCATCTTAAATGAGACATGAACTGCCCCGCTTTTATGGTCAAGGGTTACCTAAGATGCAAAGTGCTTATAAGGTGATTCCCTTGTATTGCATTGCGCATCACTAGTGTACATAATATCTTGCATCATTTGAGCATGCACGATCATGCACGCTTCTGAACCAAGAGAGTTTCCTTTGAAGATTCAGTTCACTAATGAATAAGTGGTTGTTTTCTCCTAAAGAACAAGATGATAGTCGCCCCCCCCCCCCCCCCCCCCCCCCCCCCCAACATCCCACCCTGGGACTTAACATTGATAGGTGCATTAACTAATTATGATATTATGTTTTAGGATCCATATGTTAACGACCCCTCTCGTCACCCAGCACTGAAGATCAACACTAAAAAGCCGTTTAACGCTGAACCACCCATGCAGCTATTGGCAGACAACTTTGTCACTCCCAACGACATCTACTTTGTTCGAAATCATCTTCCTGTCCCCGACATTGATGAAAACAAATACGAGTTGGAGATTTCTGGTGAGGGGTTAAAAACTATTAAGCTTTCTCTTGAGGTAAGTAAAATCATAAATCGATTTCCTCTACGTAAGCAGGTTTGTTTTTCTGGCTTTGAAAGCAACCCCGGAGATAACATAGACTGCAAAACAGTCGTAATTTTTGCGTTGGTCAAAAGATTTCGCGCGATCTTTGAACGAAAGGTCTGGAGCGAGTGTGAATATGGAGAGCGCGCGAGCCTTACTTCGCGCGCGGGTATTCACTCTTCAGATGCTTTCGGCGCTTCGCGCCTTTGTGAGCGAGGCAGCGGAAAAAAACGACTGTTTTGCAGTCTAGAGATAACATGTTGTAGAGAATGCCTGTCACGAACTTACATTGCGTTACGTAGCGTTTATTTAGTTAATAGGTGGTTGTGGTCCCGGGGGGAGGGGGGAGGTGGGGGGGGGGGGAGGTGGGGGGGGGGGGGGGGGTACTCCCCGAAAGTTTGGGTGGGGGTGTGCGGCACGCTTTTTAAAACCCTTACCCTATTTCAGACCAAAATATGCGATTTTCCCTACCGTATTTCAGACCTGACCCAAAATTCGATACCCTATTTTAGACCAGGGCCCGGTTGTTCAAAAGGTGGATAGCACTATCCACCGGATAAATTACTATCCAGATTTTGTTAATACTTATCCACTGGATAGTGATTTATCCGATGGATAGCGCTATCCACCTTTTGAACAACCGGGGCCTGACGCTTAAATCGATAATAGAAGGGCTTCTAATTCCCGATGTTAATCAAACCGCATTTTTCAAGGGATGAAAAAAGTAGCTTCTTCTAAAAACCATACCCAATTCCAGACCAGAGTACACAAACCATACCCTATTTCTGACCAAAATGGTCAAAATCTATACCCTATTTCAGACCAAAACGCCTTGAAAACCATACCCTTTAGGGCCGCACATACCTATATAGTTTATATAAGGGAGTACTCCCCCCCCCGGGTTGTGGTCATTATGACTTTTTGATCTCACCGCATTCTGAGGATCGTAAATAAATATTACTGACAGAACTTGTGTACCTTAGAAGCGCGTGGTTGATAACGGCGAACTCTGACTCGATACTTTCACAAACTAAACTCGAATCGGGAACGCGACAACGCCAAATGGAATGACCGACGATATTTTTAAAATATCCGAGTTTGGAAAAAGAATATTTAGAAACTTACTAGAGAACTTTGTATGCGTCCGCCAATTTTTCGCCGTTTTCTTCTCTCTTTTGTTGTTGGCTTTTCACTAGATTTTGTTTTTGTCTGAAAAGTGTCCGCATGAACGCATGGGAAAGTGGAAATTGTAGCGAACAAGAAAAAAGCAATCAGTACAACGGCCAAATTTGAATTTGAATTGTGGAGTCGAATTTTCTTTCTTCATTTCACCCATTCACCATATTTGGACCTGCTTTCTCAGAGTTTTTTCGTTCTGTATCAGTTGGTTATCAAAGTCATCCTTTGTCGAAAACAGTGAAAACGTCACAAATGCGTGGTGTAGGATCATAGTTCCTCACGGCCGGTTTTTTAACGGTTTGCAGACCCAGACCCAGACTCCACCGTAAGCGAAGGGGGGGGGGGGGGGGGGGGGGGGGGAGGGGGGCGAAGTGAATAGAGGCGTTGAGGGGAGGGGGGGGCAGAATGCGGGGCTAGGGCCCCTTCCCTAGATCCGACACTGGTGTAGGACAATTTATCCTCGAGGCCGGAATTATGATTATCATAAAATATTAAGTGCCCATGAATTTATGATTACCATAATTTTGTGGCACAACAGTAGAAACCGAAGAAAGACTTAGTTCTAATCAACGATCTCGGGCAAAATACAAAATACTCGGCAAAATCGCATCACGGCGCGCGAAGGACAACAAAGGTCAAGCATGGCTGGTGAGTGTATTATTTTGTAAAATAGAATAATTATGTTTCGTCATTAGTATGATCTTTTATTTTACCCGAGACAGCTCACACAGTTGTTCCAGTGTTTTCGTGAATTACCGTCGTCCATCTTGGATTAGTCGAGCATTCCAATACTTTAACCCCAGATCCTCTCGGTTTCTACTGTTGTGCCACAAAATTATGGTAATCATAAATTCATGGGCACTTAATATTTTATGATAATCATAATTCCGGCCTCGAGGATATGTTGTGTAGGAGTCAATGGGTCAAATAATCACCTACCTGGATCAATTGCACACCCTGTTTCATATTTTGATGCTTTATTTTAGGACCTCAAGAACAAGTTCCCAAAGCACACAGTGACTTCAACAATGCAGTGCGCAGGTAACAGAAGAAATGAAATGAATCGAATTAAGAAGGTGAAAGGACTGGACTGGGGAGCAGCTGCTATCAGCACTGCTGAGTGGTCAGGGGCGCGTTTAACAGATGTACTCAGGTAACTTGTTCATTTGCTGTGTTTGACCCTCGCTCGACATAGAGAATGAGATTAAAGTGCTACTGCGACGACTACCGGGGGGTACTACTACTTCAATTAATTCAGTTGGTTCATAATTACACAAATCGCTATAATTTAGAACGATATAAGCTTACTGAACCTGGAAATAGCTGGCTGAAAACCGTCGAAACCCCGCCCGCTATTACTCAGTTTGCACAACTCAAGCCTGCAATTGTTCTAGAAAGCGTTCTCACGTGTGAGTATCTTTTTGTATGTTTATGCCCTTGAACCACTAAGATTAAAAAATGCATTGTCTTTTCGAGATCAGCCTTTTCACACAACGAAGCAGCTGTTTTTGTGTTGATAGACGTCATTAAATCGTTCTTGGCCCTTTGAATAAAGTAATGGCGGCAAGCCGAAGCGAAACTTTACGTTTAAAAAAAAAACTGGTTTTTCCGTTGTAATTTAAACTAAAAATTTGGCATAAGAAGTATTCAGCACTTTAACTTTACAAAACTGAAACTTTGTGGATGGGGAAAGGCAAAGGTATGATCAAAGCACTTTAAATTACCATGTGATCACGATTTTCCCGCCATTTTTCACGTTTACCGTGTACCTTTTGCCGTATTTAGCGCGAAGAGGGCTGTCGCAAACAACGCATATATTTTAATATTTTGAATAGTTCTATCGTTCAACAGTATTGACAACTCCATCATTTTTAAGCCCAAAGCTCTTGTATCCTATGTATAATAACTGGTAAAATGTTAATTTACACATGACTCAAATAGTGCGCAAAAACCCCTTGACAAAGTTGCTGAACGACTCTAAAAATCGTGGAAGGTTTGCCATGTAACACACAACATTCGCAAAATACGCCACGATTAATGGGCTGCTGTCAAGTATCACGATTCTCAGATACTTTTGTCTGCTTTTGAGACGTCAATATAAAGTCGTATTGTCGTCTCAAAAACCAGCCTGTGATTGGTTGAAAATTTCCCGTGGCAATTTAATGGTTCCTTGCGTAGAAAACCAAAATTTAAAATTATCTTCAAAGGAGGGGCAAAAATGTTGATCACTTTGTCAAGTTTGGTAGATAAACAACGCTGTATTCAATGCAACGACCCTTTCTATCGAAAGTTAACGATAAGATGAGTTTAAAAGCTGCTTTTGTTCGTTCGAACGGTTTGTTTACATTGAGCTATGCTGTGCTCGCGCTATCACGCCATCATAAGTTGAAAAAAGGTTTTGGGCAAAAACCTCGGCAAGTTTGCATTATTTACTCATTTTTTCGATGTTTGTAACTGAAAAACTTTGAAAAGATGTTCTAACAAATTTGTTCTATTTCAATGAGCAATTTATAGCGTGAAAAGTCCGTGTTTTTGAAACTTTTTTTTACTAAACAAAAATATGATAACGCGTACAAAACGTCGTGTACATCACCTCGTGACTAGTAAGAATTTCAGTTTTGATCAGCACAAGTTATCTTCAGTTTTGCTTTCTTTTTGCCCGAAAAACAGTTGAATCGTGATACAAAACTAATTTCGATTTTGAGACGGCAATACTGCATTATATTGACGGCGTTGGAAGAAAATATATTCTCCGTATTGGGTTCCGTCGCTTCGCGACCCGCCCAACACGGAATATATTTTCTCTCAACTAGCCGTCAATATAATGCAGTTTTGCCGTCTCAAAATCGAAATTAGTTTATAGGGTTACTCCGATGGCCTTGGGGACCAGAACCCAGTACCAGAGGGCGCAGTTGCTCATACCCAGGGCCCTGGTGAATCTCAGTAATTATGGTATTTGTTATGCCTTTTCCTTCGTCAGATACGCTGGTCTTGACAAAACAGGAGTAGAACACATTGTGTTTGAAGGCGCTGATCATGACATCACGGGCTCAACATACGGCGCCTCCATCCCAGTTCACAACGCGCTTTCTGATGACAAAGATGTTCTCGTCGCATATGAAATGAACGGAGTCCCTATCCCTCGGGATCACGGGTTTCCCGTTAGACTCGTTGCTCCAGGAGTGGTGGGTGCTCGCAATGTGAAATGGCTGCAAAAAATTGTTTCCAGCAAGGAGGAGTGTTCGGGTCATTGGCAGCAGAATGACTACAAAGGATTCTCGCCGTGTGTTGATTGGGACACAGTTGACTTCACTTCAGCGCCTGCCATCCAAGACCTCCCAGTTACATCGGCTATCTGTGAGCCAGCCGAGGGTGCGATCGTTTCTGCAGACGAAGAAGAGATCACACTCAAGGGTTACGCGTGGAGCGGAGGTGGGCGTGGTATCGTGCGAGTTGACGTGTCTCTCGATGGTGGCAAAACGTGGCAAGTTGCTGACCTCGTGGGGGAGAATAAGCTACACCGCGCGTGGTCCTGGAAACTATGGCAAGCCACTTTACCCCTGCCAGAAGGAAAGGACACCCTGGAGATTTGTGTCAAGGCCGTGGATTCATCTTATAACTGCCAACCTGATAGCGTAGCACCGATCTGGAACTTGCGCGGTGTGCTGTCAAATGCATGGCATCGCGTTAATGTTACAGTGAAACCTGACTAGAAAATTTAGTGTTTTTTTTAGATGGTCAGTCATAGAAGGAGTTACACACTAAGCGCCGGTTATTTAAACGAAGCCTGACTTAGACCGCGATTTAAGGCAATAAGCGGACCTCCACATCTGTTTATAAGTGGGTCATTATAAGTAGATAAATGTTTTTCTTGTCTGCACTATATACCTTCGGACACTGTTTACAATAAATAACGTTTAAATATTAGGGTTGGCCAGATTGAAATTCGTTTAGACCGCGGTTTTGTTAATCGGCCTTAAGCTTCTCATAAATGAGCGTTGCGTGACGACCTAATGACGCATAATTTATATCATGTTAAAACGAGGCGAAATTCGGTAGGTCACTGATGGTAGTACCACGTGACGGGATCTGTCATTCTTAGAATAGCGTTCCGCCCAGATTCTAAAAATAGAAAACTCGCGCAGCATCATGGGATTGAAATGCGTACAAACATTCAAGAACTATGCAGGAAGCTACGAAAAAAAGCAGGTGCTACGAAGCACTGTTCTTGGTTACAACTCGACAATAATCCTCGACATGTACAGGAATCGCAAAACCTGGTGTTTCCGAGGCAGCCATTTTGAAATATTTGTCTGCATTTCGATCCCACAATGCAATGCTGCCAAATATGACGTCACCTGGGCGGAACGCTATTGGATCAAAGATAATGTAAAAAAATTCTATGTAAAGCGGGTAGAAATGTTGAAGGACGAAAGTACAAAACTAATTATTTATAGTTATTTAAGTAAAATCTGTGAAAACAAATGTGTGTGTATAATAAAGAAAAAATTTGGCGCAGTAGTCTTAGATGTACTGCTTCTCAAACTCAATAGTTCAAAAAGTTAAACAAAAAAAATCATAAGCGTAACTAGTTTGGAAACCCGATCTTAATTGGCCATATCGAAAAATACCATAATATATATAGTTAGGCTTAGCCTAACAGCGGCGCTCTCTGGACAAGCTTAACTAAGATGAAACTTAACTAATAGGTGAAAGGTCGGAAGCACAAGAATTAAGATTAATATTGACGACCGGGCTATTTTTCAATTTTAGCAATTCTCAAAAGCAGTATTATCCGACCGTCTGCACAGTACATTTAGACCGTACAAAAGTTCACAAAAACAACTTTTTCTCCGTCTAGAATAACTATTACGACTATTTACCGAAAATACAGTTGTTGCTTGTCAAAAAATGCCCGAGAAACTGATTTGGAAATCGAAATTGCAAAAATGCACAAAAGGCATATTTGCATAAGGCGACGCGAGTATAAAATCTAAGTCTTGTTTTGTTTACATAAAATCGCTTTCCAATCTCTGTAATGAATGAACAAACAAATAAAAATGGACAACACAATCTTCTTTCGAAAAATTTTATTCAAATCTCCATGAGTTTGTTTAAAAGCAAACGCGTACCATTTATAGCGCATCGAGGCCCAGCCGTGTCTTTGATGAAATTCAAGAAATTAATACAACTGAATTTAAGCTACACGTTTATAAACAGTTCTCCAAAACATAGCGAGAACACAAACAAAAAGTCAATCAGACTGATATCAAGATAAATTCCCATCGAATAATGTAATTTGTTTTACCTTTAAGTCCCTCCGGCGACTACTGTACTTGGAAATTCTTTAAATCTCCGCTTTGGTGCTGAAATCCGTAAAACGAACCCATCTCTTCACATTGCTAAAACCGTATATAGTTCCTCGAAGCCAGATTTTATCCCTGAAAGCTCTTCTCTTTCCACTAAAGCGGCTTCTGAGTATCCCTTAATTAGTAACCTGTCTTGAATAGCAAACCGCCAAAAAAAAATGTTGGGTAATAACGACTTTAATTCTCCGCTAAAAACAGCATAAAAATCCCGCAACGGCTGAAGTGTTTACCGAGCTGACGGCTGTGTAGCCGCGCGAAAAACAAAGCCTCAAAGATCCCGGATGTTTTGTGGCGTCACACGCGCATGTTTTGCGACGTCATACGCGCCAGCGAGCTAGCCCAACGCGTACGGCGGGCGTTCGGCGGGCGCACAACGCGCCCGCGAAACATTCCGTTAGCCATGACCATGAAAAATGACGGCATTGGTTCTAGAGTATGGTGCTCCGCCGGGCCTTCGGCCCGCGGGCTCCGCTAATAATCTTTTATGTGCGGGCTCAGTCTCACCGGGGAGTAATTATTCAAGTCTCCTTTGTTAGAATGGCGCAATGGAATTCAGAGTACATGGTGGAACGCTAGGACGTAGCATTGTGTGTTCGTATACAAATGTGCACCGTATGCAAATTGACAAGAAGTGGAAGCATAGCACGTGCAGTTCGTGCTGAAAACAAAAATTGGAAAAATCAGGCTTACATCAAGCACCACCCAAACCTGCACTTTAAAGAGTATTATGGTATTTTTCGAAGTGGCCTATTGGCATAGATTTTGTCTCTTTTTTTTTTGCTTCAATTTAAGAAGCTATGTCAAATACTGGGTGTTTCTTGGTGTTGCGGAAACTATTGTTGGTTAGCTATTGTGTTGTGGTGTGGGTATTGTTTACTTTCTTTTGAATCTTTCGTTTTACGTCATTTGGTGATCGCAACACGAAGAAACTGCCCAAATACTTGAAAGAGTGTTTGATCAGGTATCCAAACAACTCGAAGTCGGTTAAAAAAAAAAACTCGGCCGTGCCTCGTTTTTTCAAACCACTTTCGGTGTTTAGATACCCCGATGAAACACTCTTCCTCAAAGTGACTCCATCGTGAGACAAACCGTCGAACAAACGTTGTCTCTGTCCCTAGTAACAACCCCAGAAGTCGTTGCGAAAGTTTACTCGTCCCAGTTTCCTTCTCTCTTCCTCATGTTTGATATATCAGCCGATTCGCATATAATTAACCGCATATAAGCGAGTCTAATTAACATCAAATTACCGCATGCAAGCGGTTAAAGTAGGCCCAATTCACCTACTGAGAAATGACGAAAATAGAGCTGATCTCAAACTGGCTTTTGTCTTTCACTTGAACATTTTACATAAAGTAAAACTCCTTTTTTTTTAGTAAAAGAAAGAAAAAGATCAGAAGGGTGTATGCCTTGAACCCGAGTCATTTGCTTCATAACTAATACCTATATCCACTACACCAACGAGGGCTAGCTGAGAGGAACTGTAATTTTTAACATATTTATAGAGTTACCCATAACCATAAATGAAAGCTAACCGTTTTAAAATCAGTGCTTAACCCTAAACACTGCAGATCAGTGCTAAACTGAAGCTATTTTCTCTCAGTTCTGTGTCTAACGTCAGTAATATAAAGAATACTACTGTTAGGTAAATAGGGCCTATTTTACCGCTTGCATGC
Organism: Dendrophyllia cribrosa; assembly: GCA_024195265.1. Lineage (NCBI taxonomy): Eukaryota > Metazoa > Cnidaria > Anthozoa > Scleractinia > Dendrophylliidae > Dendrophyllia > Dendrophyllia cribrosa. The sequence goes on along the minus strand of JAJLRJ010000013.1, from coordinate 12,528,117 downwards.
GGTAATTTGATGTTAATTAGACCCGCTTATATGCGGTTAATTATACGCGAATCGGGTGGATATATAACATCAAAGTTTCTTGTTAGTGTGTATTAGCGAAACCAAAGAGTAAACAGTATATATTACTGAGTGGGTATGCATCAGGAGGCTGCCACAGTAGAGGATTTTAAGATTCAAGCTAATTTTTTTTTTAAATAATCTTTACAGTTATCTTGGAAAGTGTGGTAAAATTGCCTTTAAGTAAGGGTTATCAGCCTGAAGCGAGGGGTTATGTGATTTATTCCCCTCGTGCGTTACCCGAGGGCTTACATATCCCCGAGCTGAAGGCCGATAAATGGCTTATTTTTACAATGGCGAGGATTCCTCAAGGGATGCAAAAATACACTGATAGAAAAATGCCTCCATTGTTCACCTTTCTTTTGTTTTCAACATTCCATGCTGGCACTGGCGGTATTAACAAGGTTCTCGGCTTTTTAATTATGTTAATTTTTCCAAGTCGCATTTCGAATTAGTTGTTCGTAGAGAATGCTAGAAACAGCCTAGTGATTCGGAGTCCGAAATGTTTATTCAAACCAGTTTTAGCGGCGGTACTGCAATTGAGCTTTCGGAAAACAATTTTGAATCTTTATTTGCGGGTGCAAACTCGATAAAGATGATTCCGGGCGAGGGATCACTACTGTAACCGACAAGGAAATTCAGGCGAGGAATGAAGCAAGAATACCACAATATACAAAGAGGTCAACTACATGGAGTACACGAGTTTTGGATGACTGGGTTAAAGAACGGAACACCTTACCACTAAATGACAGCGACACTTTCGTGGTAGCTCCAAACAGTGGAATTCTAAAGACGCTGTGCAATTTTGAACTGTCGTTCTGGCTGAGCAAGTTCGTATACGAAATAAGGAAGAAGGATAAGAGTGAATACCCTCCAAATTGACTGTATTTACTGTGAACAGGTTTGCAGCGTTATATATGAGAGAAACGTAATTGTAGCGTCGTGTTTAATATTTCCATGTGAACATTTGTAAAATTGTTCTTCATGAAAAGCTAATTAAAATGCGAGGGGATTATGTATTAATATGCAGGGGAATAAGTGACTTATTCTCCTTGCATATTAATACATAATCCCCTCGCATTTTAATTAGCTGTTCATTAGCCCCGCTCTTCCCTTAAAACAATCAAAGCCGCTCCCAGCTTTTCAGACAGTTGATTCGGGGGTTATGTAATATTTTCCCCCCGAAAAGAACAAAGGTATCCGAGGTCATGTAAAAATAAGTTATGGAATGATATGGTCCAGGAACTGAAACAAAGCTTCTCTTATAGTAGTTTTACAAGAAATCTTAAAAGTCATTTGACCGCACAGCAATTCAGTGAGTGATTAAGACATATATTTTTATTATTTTAACGACATATTTAGTTTTATATCTAGTTTACATTTTTTCTTATTTTATCATGTTATTGTAACTGACTGTGAGTTGATAAGCCCTTGGGAGAACTCTCAACAAAGTATTAAATGCGTGCAAGTAAGTCACAATAGACCTTTTATATCGATACGCCTGCCATATGAAATTCACCGCCGCCCCTGGGCATCCCATAGTAACCATTGAAATAAGTTGTTAACAAAGGAATATTGTTTTTAATGGTCATGGGCAAAATCAATATGACTGCCGTTTCAATAAGACTTGTTTTTATGTGTACTGCGCATGTGCATGCGCATAGACACTATGCCATCGACAGTGTCACAGGGAGTTGTTAATAATACATACGCAAACACCAGAATGGCAGCTGTAATAATGGTGCAATCCATTTATCACCAGGCAACCGGAAAGAAATCGCATATCAAATTTGCTAATTAAGAGGTCAATTGCACGAAACCTGAATTACGTTAATAAAGGTCGCGCGTGACAGCCGTGGGTTTAAGAATATCATTGCTACCCACGAGGTAGCCTGCGTGGCAAGCGTTCTAAGGGGAAAGGGGAGAATTCGGGCGGCTACCCACGAGGTGATCTAGTAGAGTTGGCCCTTAACGGGTAGACCCCAAACATCCAAACATTTACCAGCGTGCAGTAGACACATGTTCCCCATGAAGGGAGCTTATTCTTAGTTTTACAAATGCTATTGACTATTGTACTAATTTGTTCTTATTTCACCGTTTGCGTGCACGGTTGACTGCGTGAAAGACATGCTGTTACAGTTCGCATATAACAGTCGACTATTTGAGAAAGCTCATATTTTATAGCCCGAGTGTAGCGACGCAAATCTCCCTTTCGTAAAAGGTTGGTGCCATTTTAGCGACACTTAGAAATTCTTTCACCTGCCATCGAATTTTTTCTCTAACGCAAATGCAAGTAATTATCTAACATCCCTCCTTCACCACTACAAAAATTTTTGCAGGTTTAATCACACGCATGATTTTGACGAGTAACACCCCCTCGTACAACTGAATTTTTATGTTTTTAAAGTTTCACGAAAAGTCGAATCGTTTTCTACGTTTTGCAGCAAATTTCTTCAGTTGCACTACAAAACTACGTGTAACATGACTTTTACAACTTGTTTGGCCACACTCTTTAAGTCAACCGTGCGTCGTCATTTTTTAACCTACGCAATTTTTTTCGCGAGACAGTTGCATGGCTATTTTAAAAAGTAGCATTTGTTTTTGCCAGACAAGTTGCACGAAAAGTCACTGCATGTAACAGCAGTGCCTGTAGAGTGTATTCACTAATGTTACCGGCGGCCACATTGGAGCCGGTGCTAAAACAAAAGGAAATGTTTGAATAAGAATAGAGCCAAAGTCCTATAGGATTTGTTTGGGACACCAGCATGACCACCATTTCATTTTTTTGGGACTCCAATATGGTCACGTCACGTGCAAACGTCGCGGTCTGTTCACAGTTGATATGGAGAAAACGGCTGCGAATCGACAACAAGGAGAAGCTTATTATTAGAGGGGGAGGGGGGGGGGGGGGCGGATTATTTAAAATCATTTCATCCCCACTAGGTATAAACGCAAGATTAAACACTCCAAACTTGCATTCCTTTTAATATTCTTTTAGTACATACTACTACACGTTAAAACAATCGTTTTATGCGTCCTTTTACTCGTTTGTTTCTAAACCATTTGTTTTTTTAGCTTAAACAAAATCGCTGAAAATGGAGACAGAAAGACAATAAGCTCTGCATTTCAGCAAACCGCCGCTGTTAAGGACGGAAAAAATATTTAAATGTTGGTGATGTACAATTATTAATTCAAAATTTATCAACTGGTGAAAAGGCTGATAACTCTGTTAGGTTCACTATTTTCTCTTGGTAATTTTTTGAACCTAATAATACAAAATGCGGATATTTAATACAAAAAAAGAAACGAAAAGCTCTCGATATATTCCTTAACAGTGGCTAAAGAGATTCAGAAACAAGAACAGTCAAATTCATCCTCCATGTATTTGTCTCCTTCCTGTTAGCCCTTCGTTCCTCTCTATAACCTTCTAATTTCTTCCCACTGGGTTAAATCCCTTTTCCGTTTCCCCAGATGTTGTCCAACTCCTCCAGCTCCACCCATGGCTCCCATCGCGCCCATGTCCCCGGGTGGGCCTTGACCGCCGGCTGGCCCTGGTGGTCCCATAGGTCCGTCTCTTCCGGGAGGTCCGGCGGGATTTCCTGGGTATCCTGGTATGCCGGGTGGTCCGGGAAGTCCCGGCGGTCCTGGGGGTCCTTTTGGCCCGTCCGGTCCCTGAGGTCCTGGCATTCCCATTGGTCCGTCTGGTCCGTTAGGGCCCGGTGGTGGTGGAGGCGGTGGGGGTGGTGGTGGTGGAGGCGGTGGGTAAGGGTACCAACTATCCTTTTTAGCACCTGATGACAAGTGAATGAATAAATTTATTAATAAAAAGGAATTTCAGTGGAATCCACGAGGTGGATGGAATTGTAATTTGGAATTTTTTTTGTGGAGTAAGGAAAACCGGAGTACCCGGAGAAAAAACCCTCGGAGCCATTGCGAGAACGAACAACAAACTCGACCCACATATGGCTTCGTCTCCGGGAATCGAACCCGGAACACATTGGCGGGAGGCGAGTGCTTTGATATTCGTCATCCCAGCTCCTCTAAATGATAGCCATTGTTAGGAAAAAAGATACTGTAATTTAGATATATGCGATACGTTATTTTTGAGAATGTTTTATTTTCTGGTAGAATTTCAATAAGCCATCAGGAATAAGAATATTCAACGAGATCTGTACACATTCTATAATAGAGCAAGCGAGGCCGAAAATTGATATCATTTTAAAGGCCGATTTACACGGCACAACTTTGTCGCATGCGATTTTTTGGAGCGCCCGCTGCTTTCATCAGGCGAAAATTATATACAACTCGCATCATATAACATTGTATGTGGCTACGATTGTCGTAGGGTTTTAAAACATGTTTCAAAGTTCTACAACTTTTTTTGTGTTGCATGCAACAGTTGAATATGAGCGAGTTGTAGGCTGATTTAGACGACGCGATTCGTGTGGAATGTATGGCGTGAGCAGGTTGCATGCGATAGTTGTAGACAAAAGTTGTGCCGTCTAAATCGGCCTTAACACAGTTTTGATAGGTTGTGAGTATATGTCATTCGTTAGGGTTGTATATAAGAAAGGTTGCAGCTTTGAAGCTAAAACTTGGCAAAAGGAAAATATAGTGATGGAAGATTTTAATTAACGGCTAAAATTTGCGCTTTGGACTGTTTCCATGGCAACGTGGATGATTGAAAACAACCCTAAAGTTTCACTTTTATAAGGTTTACGTAAAATCCAGTCATTAGATTTTCTCATGAACTTCCACACAGCTTACAATAAATAATTCTTATTGTTTAAAATTGGCTTGAGCAAATTTTAACAAACGGGTTTTTAAATATTCAAGAACATAGCTGCCCAGTCAATATTGATCATGTCACAGAATTCCTTTGTTAGACTTCTGTTTTAAAGTTCTCATTATTTTAAAAACGATGAAAATAAGAATTCTGACAAATTTCATGAAATTTTAACGAGTGGATTTTGAGAAATTGTCGTTTGATTGTGTACATTGTTTACAAAACGGAGCTGTCTCAATTCTTTCTAAAAACCCGCGCCTTCATGCGAATTGCGCCATAAGTGTATTTTAAACTGTCGGATGGCTCTGGATTTTAGTAAAATTTCTGCATGCGGAATAAGTTTGCTTTCTAAAACTGTTTATTGATAGCATGCACAAGAAAGAAAAGAAACAGCAAGAAAATATATGTATAAATATATGTTTTTGCTATGTTTTTGCTATGTTTTAGAGTAATAAATGTTTGCAGAGAACATTTTGTGAAACATTTTTTCAACGCGATAGTTTTCAACGAATCCTATCATGTCTGCAAAAAAATAAAATCACAAAAATATAAATTCTAAGTATCAGAGGCCTAACCGGGGGAAATGACACAACATTGCTCGCTATTAAACTGCCTGACCAATGAAGAACAATGAAACGATGTCTGTGATTCGCTAAAAAAAAAACCAATAGATTTGTCCCGCTGGGATAGGGATTAGGGATATGGGCATTGCTCAAGTGATATATCAATTGTATCGTTCGCCAATTACAGACATCGTTTGGACAGCTACGGGGTCGCCCCCCGGCTGATATATCGTGTTTCATGATTATGGCCAGGGGCCTGCTTTGAGCTGGCTTTATTATCTTGAAAAAAGAAGAACAATTCGCGAAAAGCGATGAAAATAAAGAAATGTTAACTAAAAAGACAAAATAATGTCTAAAAAGAATGGAATGGAATGGAATGGAAAAAAGAATCCACCAGAATGGTAATTTTGGTTTCTTGAACGCGAATAACGAAATCAAATTTAATGAACCGCTGTGATCCACTTTTATCCTTGCAATCCCGGGTTGTTCAGAGCACGATAAAGTTAACCCAGGATTAGCGTCAATTTTGAATCCAGTTAAATAACTAATCAGTTTTAACTTTAACATTTCTTTATCTTTAGCTAAAAATTAGGTTTTAATAACATTTTTTAAGTAGCGAAATGACATTCTCGGTCAACTTTTAATCCTTGGTTATCGTTAATCGGCTTTTGAACAACCGGGCCATGAACTTTATCTCCAAACTACTGCTTCTGTTTTGCTTTATAGAATGTTTTTAACCAACTAAGTTGTATATTTGGTGGCATTTGGAAATAGAGCAGTTTTCAATTGAGTGTCAAAAGTAATTACACAATTGCTTTGGTTTTTCATTGCTACGCTTTGTGATTGGCTAAAAAATCTCGCGCCAATTTTTTGACCAATCAGAAGTAAAACCAAAACCAATCGTGACTTGCTCGCACGGGTTTTCCCGCGCTTGGCGCCGCCGACATGTAATTGCTTTGAGCTCTGATTGGTTCATTGGATTGTTTACGACTGCTGTGATTGGTCAGAGTAATTACTTTGGTTTTTGTTTTACGACACTCAATTGAAAACTGCTCTATAACATAGTAATAAGCTAAGCGAAATTTTGTTCTTTCGGCGGGACAGTGTCTGTCCCTTTAAGCGTGAAATATGTATCCGGGATAAATCGGGAAATCTTTGAAATAGTTTGTTCAGTTCATCAAAGGGCTCCAAGAGCTATCTCGCGAATACGAAACAACGTCGGGTTAATTTTGATAATCCTTTAACTTCGAAAAATTATCCATTGTTTCGCCAACAAGGCAGTAAACCGTTCAAAAATCCTTGTAATTTGCAGTTAACACTTACAAGGGGCGGGGGTTATTTTATGATATTAAATTCGCTAGCAGACACTCGCGAGAATCCACACTTTCGGCGCTTTTTTTTTTATTACATCATACATTAGTATTTTATAACTACAAAGCGCTCGGGTTCCTTGTGACTGGACCAGCAAATACACAAGTGATTTGAGTCGTTTAATTTCAATATTTAACCCATGTTTATGTTATAAGATTACATTAATTACCCTCACTATACCGTAAATAAAAAGATGAAAACATCTTAGCGTGACATATATATGCATTGTCTAAAACGAAAAAGCTGGATGACGTAATACACAGGGGAATTGCAAAAACGTTTACAGCCCATGGAAGAGATAAAAAGGTAGATAGTCGTCTGTTTTAGTCCAACACTGTACGCAATTGACATGATTGAGTTGCAGTAATTCCCCATTCTACTTGGCTGCAACAATTTTAAGGTTGGACATACACAACGCATGGCCTGGTTGAAAACACCGCATTCGAGGGCCACGAATCACAAAAATAAACACAGAAAAAAAACAAAGTTAAACAATATGGCAGTGATTTTAAGAGTTTTTATTTCATTTTCATCAGTTTTAAAGTTCGCTTTAAGTGAGGCTAGTTTTATAAACCGATAAATCTATTACAGATGCACAGAACACCACACAAACAGAGGATGGTAAGCCTGTGGCAGAAGCTGCGCAAAGTTACGAGAAACTACCGTGTGCAAGGCGCCATCTTAGATTTAAACAACCCCAAAACCCTGGGAATGAGATTGTAGCCTTGACCATTAATGTCCAGGAGTACTCTTAAGGCGGGACTCAACCTAAATTTGAATGAAATTTTAAGAGGTTTTAAGAAGGGATATGAGAAAGAAAATGATTTTTGGAACACCAACAGACAGTTGATACCCACGCAAGAGCACCCCAGGTTGCTAGTGGACTAACTTGGTGTCGTCTATTAATTATTAACTACGAATTCTAATTTTCAAACTCCAATAAATCTTCAATATTTCTTATTTCTCTTAATTTTACAATCCTTTGAGAAAAACTATTTCCTCCCAAACATACCCAAAAATCACCCAAAAATTTACAAAACGCCCCGCAACATGGATTCATGGGATGAGCATAGAGTTTTTCGAATGCTTGAAACGAGAACGAGATATTTCCATTAAAGCCATGTCAAATGGCGGAAAAATGGCGTTTAAGTTAAGTCCTGCCTTAAAGGCCCAGTATCACCCATTCGGCTTTGCGGTCGTTTGCTTTTGTTTTCAAATGACGAGCTCGCTCGTGATTGGCTCTTTCGGGAATTTTCGACTGCGTTAAATTCAATCGTCGAGGCATTGGGCGCGCAATATATTTTGGGTGATACTGGGCCTTTACGTAAACTGTCGCCTCAAACTTTCGTAACATCGGAAAATTTACCGCCTTTTGTTTTCCCAGGGATTAAAAAATGTCGTTTTGGGTATACCGCAAAAGCGTCAGCAGGGATTTTCATAAAGGTGTAAGTAGCAAGTAAATTCGAGGGATAAGATTCCTTTCCCTAAAATTTTCTGCCGCTGAAATATTGAACTGAAAGAACAGAAAAGCTCAAACTTTATTAGCTTTCATATAGTTTCCTTTGAAGGCACTAAAACAATATAGAAAAACAGTGCAACGCCATTTCAAGCGTTGGGTGCCCCTAACTGTCTAAAGGCGCCTGCATCAGGCCACGAACTGGTGATGGCTATCTAGCAGCCTACAAAAAGTTGACAATCCAATGTTTTCACATGGAAAACCTCCACACGTACACCTTAAAAATTTTCTTTTTTTTCTCGATGGAGCAAATGAGAGGACTCTGTGAAACTCGGTTTCACAAGCCGTTGTTGGAGCGACCTTCACACCGCGTCAAATTCGAGTTTCCGACGAAAAAAACTTTGCGAAAAATACAATGGCAAAAATAGGAACAAGTTCTATTAGTCGCGAACAGTTTACAAACAAGTTAGCCAACTGTCGATGTCGCGTTCACACACGCCAACTTGAGTTTGTTAACACAAGTTTGCCAACTTGAGTTTGTCGTGTGAAGGCACCTTTGGCTCATCCTCGGTGTAAGAACCTGTCAAATTCACGAGTGACGTAAAACAAAGAAAACAAAAGGCATAAAACAATAGAGTCAACTGGGAATGCAATACTACAAAGGTAAAAAACAAAGGAAAAAGTCACAGGTTCTTACACCGAGGTAAACCCGCACCCGAGTTTAAGTTCCATAAGAGACCACCCAAAAATGAGGAACCAAGGTGGTCACTAACGAGTGGTCACACCACAGGGAGTCTTTACTTTGAATCATTATGAACCTATAGTAATTTGAATGTACAAAGCACCTGTAAGCGCAAAATATAGAAGCGTATTTTTGATGCAAAGGACAAGGATAGTTATATGGATGTCATTCATTTGATAAGATATTTCATGAAGTTAACTTAATAATTTGTTGTAAATACCTCAGGTAGTAATATAAATCAGTGTAATAAATTATCGTACTTAAAAGATGAGTGATGTGTTAGCCCCGCCTAGATTAGCTCCGTAGCTATTTGCGGGTTATATTTTGATTATTGTAAATAACATTTTGTTGTCTGTTGTTATTGTTCTTTTGTTTGACCGTACTGTAACACATTATTCGATTTGCTTCTGTATTGACATCAAAATGTGGGGGTGAATGGGAGTTTACTAGAGGTTAAAAACAAAGGAAAGGTTCAAATCGCCAGCACTGAAAGTGGTCGCGGTTGCTTACGAGAGGTTTGGGCTATAGCGACGAGAGCGGGAATTTGATGGAAATAAATTTGGTATTTTGGAAACTGTTGGCTTTAGAGAGGTGGTCGCTTACAAGAGGTGTTTCCACATGGAAGTTCGTCTGCTATAATAGTTTAACTAGGAAATTTCGGTATTTTGGAAACGTTGTCTCTCAGGTCAGCATAATGGAAGATTCGCACAGCATTTAAAGAAACGATTCTGTGCTAAGTCACGTGCTTATGGCCGCTGAGCTATTGCTGTGTGGGCTCAGTTCATAAACAAGACACTTTTTATTGCGTGATAAGAGGTAGCCTCAGTACTGATAACATGTTTTTATTTTAACTACTTTTAATTAGTATTGATATTTTCTTTTCTAAAAAGAAATAACATCTAAGAAAATGAAACAGTGATACCGGCAGCATGCACGGGTGAATTTTTAAAATGTGACATTGACGACTTCTTATTTCAAAAATTTGTCGACTGGATATAAAACAATTCATCTCCTTTGCTAGGCTCAACAATATTTTTTCGAGAGTTTTTTCGACTTGTTTTTTTGAACCTAGAAATACAAAAAGTGGAGATTTTAATACAAAAAGCAATGGAGGCTCTTGGAATATCATCCTTGAGACTAAAAAAATTGTCAAAATTGTCCTTCGTCTACTTTTGTCTTTCTTTATGCTCGTTCTTTATTCTTCATACTAGTCTTGTGATTTCTCCAAATTCCTTTACTTCCCTCTTTCGTTTTCCAAAGTGTGTTCCGGTACCACCTGCTCCCCCCGTGGCTCCCATCGCTCCCATGTCTCCGGGCGGGCCTTGACCTCCGGGTGGTCCTGGGGGTCCCATAGGTCCGTCTCTTCCAGGAGGTCCGGCGGGATTTCCTGGGTATCCCGGTATGCCGGGTGGCCCGGGAAGTCCCGGGGGACCTGGGGGTCCTTTTGGTCCATCGGGTCCTGGAGGTCCTGGCATTCCCATTGGTCCGTCTGGTCCAGGGGGGCCTGGTGGTGGTGGCGGCGGTGGGGGAGGGGGTGGTGGTGGAGGCGGGTAATAGTACCAACTATCCTTTTTAGCACCTTATGAAATGACATCCGTGTTATGCCACATTAAGATAACGGCATGTACACAATGCGCATGCACAGACTCGCGCCCAGTCTTTTATATGACATATTTTCAGTCCGAGGGAAGTGGAGGAGGGTACTCTGCTATAATAAGGACAGGGGGGGGGGGGGGGGGGGGGGTGAATAAAGCCAAATGGCAAACCCCCAAAACGTCCTATCACCCTTAAACCAGACCCAAAATAAAGTCAAACAGCTCAGAACGTAACCCCAAAAGTTCCTTTTCTCGGCTCTGCATAAAAGGGTTACCCTTTATGACGACCCCTAAAAAGTCCCCACTAAAATCTTTCACCCCCCAAAAAAGTCACCACAAAAGTTCTAACCTGCAAAAAGTCCTCAGATCGCAAATATCAAACCCGACCTCATCACTATTATACCTGAGCATCCCCCCCCCCCCCCCCCCCCCCCCCCCCCGTGGGATTTTAGTCCACAGTCCTCTTGGTGAGCACCAAGGCCTGGCGCTGGCCAAATGAAGCGCGATTTTGCGGCCGATCTTGGTGAAATTTGATTTTCAATATACCAAATACTCCATTCAAGACGCCAAAGCCACTCTAACCGCGTATTACCAAAATGGAAGATTGGGCACGAGTCTGGCTACAACAGCACACTGGTCAACTTGTTAACGGAGCGGTCAGTTAAACTTTTGTTAAATTTTGTTATAATCTGCAAAGAGTTTATTATATAAAAGTTGTTACAGTTTTTGTTGTTACATTTTGCGTTATAAAAAGTATTAAGTTATACTTGAAACACGGTTACATTCTGTTGGATAAAGTTATTTACATTTTTTGTTGACTACTATATTACATTTTGTTAAAAAGTCAGTAATCGCGTATAACGTTAACTAATATTACATTTAGCATCAGCTTTAGTACAGTGTGCGTTAGTGTTATAAAATTATATTTTGCGGCGAAACACACACCGCTATTTTGAAACTAAGAAGCTACGACATACATCAGTACATCTTTTTTATTAACACTTGTGGTTAATTGATTGGAGAATAAGTTATTTGTAGAAATTAGCAGTTATTTCATCGACAGCAATAAAAGCACATAAAAAGGTCATTAACAGATTTCAGCAGAGTTTTGTTGTCATTTTTTTCCAAAATACGGGCGGAAGTTATAATAGAGTTAGAGAAGGGGTTTGGTCAGACCGATGAAAATACGGTTGAAAACGTTAGACAATGTTGTGTGAAATCAGTTACCCAACGCTATTAGTGCAATCTTTTTAAACTTAAGTTTCAAAGTAGCTTTACGTTACCGTTACAGGAGATTTTAAAATGCTCTTTTAAAATTCTTTTTTGGAGAGAAGTTAGAAGAAGAAAAACTCGGAAGAAGAAGAGAAACTCGGATACAACGAACGGTTTTGCTTCGATATCTAAATCATCCCACCAACTGTAAACATTTATGAAGAAATTAAAAATATCGAAATTCGCAATTTTAAACGACGAAAACAATTGTTAGACTAAAAGATCAAATTGTTCAGAGCGATAAAGTGGACTAAAAAATTGTTGCATCTAGAAATCAACATCAATAGACCAAGTTTAAGAAAAACAAAGACGTCGTCGCTGACTAATGGCGCATAGTTGACGATAAACAGCCAATCGGTTTCACAAATTTGGAATGTAATGCACGTTTTATGGTACTTGGCTTTTGTAGGCCCGTGTGTAACCTCATGTAAAATGAATAGAAAATAACATGGTCGCTTTAACTTTGTGTCTACATCCTGATACAAATTAACATTCGGGAGAAATTACAAAAGTTCTGATGCGGTAAGCTTAAAGAGGCGGCTCGACTGACTATTGGCGAATGATTGCTTATCAGATTCACAAATTTGGAATGAATGCGCATTTTATAGTACTCGGTTTTTGTCAGCCCAGGCGTGATCATGACTTCATGTAAAATGAATAGAAAATAACATGGTCGCTTTTATTGACACCAGATTCGCATTGTAAATCACAGTTTTGAAACCTTGGCGATACCACAGGTGCTGGTATTATGTTAGAAGCACCGTGAACGATCTTTTGTTTTACTGACGCTCGCGTACTTTGCACGATTGCCTCAAGGAAGCGTTGCTATTGGTCACTCGGCCATACGCCGTTCTGTGATTCGCGAACAGTTGATCAAGGCAAAAATTCTAGCAAAAACAGGCGAGAAAAAATGTTTATCATGCTTTATAACTATTGCCATTCATTAACCACGCGTAAATTCACTGTGGAAAAAAAGCGTCAAGCGGTTTTTTCGCAGTAGTGAAATAACTGGTGCTGTAGACGAAAACAAAACGACACCAAAAGTTTTGACCGGCGCCATTATTGAATATGCACGAAGCGTGTGCAAATCAGGCCACCAGCTTTAACTCGTGTCAAACGAAGTTACTTTACACAAAAGACTCCTAAGACTGGAAAAACACTTCTTAAAATTTCTTCAAGTTGGTTATAAATGATAAGATTTAACTGATGTTCTTAAAATCGTTGATAAAATCCGGAAAAAATATATTAAAGAATTTAGTAAGAGTGTTTGATTGATCTCAGTTTCCCTTCTTATGGGATCAGACATGGAGTTTTGTAATTAACGTATATGTTTTGAGTCTGTGGACAAAGCACTTTATTGTAACCACTCAAATGAAAGTTATAAAGCAGTTGTTTTATATGTGGGGCATTTGAATGTTCAGTTTTTCCTGAGAAAATAACTGAAATCTTTGCTCTAATTTTAGCAGGCTTCTTTGTTATGGCCAGAACACAGTCGCCCGTGCAAAGTGATTGTATTTCGTAGCATCAACTGAAATTATGAATCTCCCGACTCTTCCTGTCAGTTGAAAGTTAAACTTAAAAGAAATTGAAACTGATTAATTGAAACTGATTAACGCCGGCTGTGGATGACTAATTTTTTGTACATTTCATTAGGAGAGCTCTAAACGTTTGTTATATATTAACGAGAAATTAAATAATATTTTGCGGCGTGTAGGAGGAAAAAGACGAGAGAAAGTTTGGGTAACCTTTAACTTACAAGTTAAGTTAAAAATAAAAGAGATACACGTTAATGCCATAACTACAATCAATTCGTGTGTAAATCAGTTATTTTTTTGACTTGCATGGTTAAATTGTAGAAAAGATTTTGTTAATCATTTTAAAAGGAAAACAAAGGAGTTGAAATTGTTAGCTTTAAATAAATGCGTTACTGATCAAGCAAACACTTTTATATGACTCGTTTCTGACGTATATGGCTGTTAGGGCTTGAAAAGTTAAACTAGAAACTGAGTTGAGATTATAAACAACAGAATTAAGAGGAAAGGAAAAGAGTTGAACTTACCATGTTGATGTTGGACAGTTGAGGGTTCTAAAGGCAGTGATCCAACGATTATAAACAGCGAAGAAAGGACAAAACTCAGAGCTATTCTAGGATCCATGTTCTCTATCGACGGAACAAAACAATATAAGTCTAATAATTTTAAGCTGCAATAAACGCTTGATAGTACGTTTTTTTTCTTGAAATACATACCAGGCTTTTGCACGCCGCTTGAATACCCCCTAAACACAATGAATGGTCCCTGTTACTTTTATATACCATGCTTGTTAATTATTGACGCTTTCACCTGAAGTTGAATTTTAATGATCCACCGTTCTTTTGTCTTAGAAAGCCTGGGACGAAGTTGGTGTTTGACAAGTTTCTGGTGGAACATTCGCGCCTGAAACACACATCCTCGAACGAGTTTTCTCGAGAACGTGAATTTCTTCAAAAGAAATGAAATGAAACTATCGATGTGTCTGAGGCAATTTGTGTGCAGTAACCCAATCCACCAGGCACTGACCCATTTCTGATCTTTGATAAAGAACAATATTTATTCATTGCGCCGGATCATTGAGCGGGTACCACTATACAACATGGTGGTTTATAGATGGTCTCGCAGGGTGCCATGCTAAACAACGAAGGCAGAAAGGCTTAACAGGGAAAATAAATTTACAGCGACGGAGCGGTTCTTTAATTTAATTCTACGTCGTTAATCCTTATGACCTGATCTAGGTTTGCAATTTTTGGAAAGTGAACGGCATGATAGCCTGTTTATCCCCTCTAAAAAATTGAAGTAAAAAAGGGAGGGAAAGTGTTCTTCTTCACTTAGCTGATCATTTTTTTTTTGTTCGCGCGCCCATTTAGGTTGGTTTTTACACACCATGCAAAAAGAAAACGAATGCAAGATTTCGCGCATGGAAAAGACCAAATTTTAAGCTCTTCCTTGTGGACGAAATAGGAGAAATAGTTTGCGCATGAAAGGAAGACATAGTTTTCTCAGAACTGATGGTGTATTTCCACTGTCGCGGACGCCGTAAAAAAAAATACGCCAAGACGCCTACTTCTTGAACCCTGTTGTCAAGACTGAAGAGGGTAGATTCAAATTCCAGAACTCGCTAATTATCGAAAACCGCGCGGTAGGAAAACTATTCTTCTATCGCTTGTTAATTAGACACATAAACTGGTCAATTAGGGGACGTAGTTGCGGTGTAGACTTGTATTGAGTTTTCAGTGTTGTAAGACTAGTCTCAATCTCGTACCGATACCCAGATCTCACACGGTCAGGACAGCACAAGCACGAGTGAGATCTGGGTAGGAGATTAGGCTGGTCTCTCGTCCTCCTTCAAAGAACTGGTAGGAAGCTTTAGCAACCACTTGACGGCAACGCCAAAGAAAACGTCATTGAAAAAGAATTTGCGCTCATTTAAACTACTTTGAAATTGTTCCAAAATGTTTAATTTGCGTAATGTTACTGGAATTGTTCAAGAGCTGAATCGGTAAGAACGGTTTCAAGTTGAAATAGAGAACCGTCGCGTGTTCACGTTCTCTAAAAACCTTTAATTTGGTCATTTGACGTTGTTGTTTTGCAGGGAACGGCAAAAAAAATATATATCAAATGAAAAAAGCATGTGCAAAGGCATTGTTTTCGCTCATTAAACCCATTGTTTTGTGTCGCTTTCCCTGCCGTTGCCGTCGTGTTTGCTAAAGCTCGCTAGTGTAAGCCAAGGAACACAAGTGCACAAACGTGCAAGTGTAGTGAGCATCGAGACGGCTAGACCATCAGCCTTGGCCAACCCACAGGTTTTTGAACTTGTGTCCAGTGCAAGCTTTACCGTGTTTCAGTCTCAAAAACCACAGTACTTTGTACCCATGAAAAGTACCTGGAAACTCTCGGCAATCAAAGCGAATCATTTTAGAGTACACTGGGTTATTTTAATAAGTCTGGCATGTGACGCTCAAGGACCAGCCTAAAACAACGGAGCATTTGTTCGCTCCTAAAAATGTTCCTATCAATTCTCTGGGTGGAAAGGTACCCAATCAAAAAAGAAACAACGGGGAAGAAGCTTTTGTATAAGGCTATTTTTATTGAAGGGGGGGGGGGGGGGGGGGGGGGGGGGGGGGGGGTGGGTTTGGTTTATGCTCTCCTCTCTCCCCCCCCCCCCCCCCCCCCAACATCTTTACAACCGATGATATTAACGTGGTGGCCGCAAAACGGGTTTCCGATGTAGAAAAGGGGCAAATTCAGCTATAGTCACAGCACTGGGGAATAATGCTCTACCCCTTCCCCCTCCCCCGATCACAATACGTATGAATTTTATTACGAGGCTGTACGTTCCACACACAATCAGAGAGGCTTTTCCTTTTTAAATTGCGAGGGGCGGGAAAAGGTAAAACCCCTCGGAACGCGTTTAGGTACTTGCATCAAGTCTTTCTAACTGCACACGGAAGATTTTTATTTTATTCCAAGGGATTCATCACTTTACTATTTAAAGTTGGGGAAATCGAACATCTAACTACAGCTACTCAATAATATTGTTTGACAAATTCTATGTACAAAGCAGAACCCGTCTGTCATTCCAACTTTCATTCAAACATACAGTCATACACATTACAACATGTTACAATTCTAGTTAAAGGGGCA
Source organism: Dendrophyllia cribrosa (assembly GCA_024195265.1). Taxonomy (NCBI): domain Eukaryota; kingdom Metazoa; phylum Cnidaria; class Anthozoa; order Scleractinia; family Dendrophylliidae; genus Dendrophyllia; species Dendrophyllia cribrosa. Next base: position 12,511,596 of record JAJLRJ010000013.1, on the reverse strand, counting down.
ATGTCAGGCTATGTACCATGGCGAACTGAAAACAATAGGCCTGTTACAGTTACTATTCTAATGCACTGAAACTATCGTCTTTGGCCATCGTGGACTGCAACTTGAAATAAAATTACCAATTTTTTTAAAGTTCTTTCCGTGTCTTGGAAAAATCAAACTGATTGCTTGTTCTGCCCTGGATGTCTTCCGCTCTCATTGTTCAAAATCTCTGTGACATTGCCCCTTTAAGACATAAATATACGTGATATTCAGCTTATGCCAGCTGAATTGCACTCTTTAAAAAGTCCTCTGCCATCTCCTATAAAGTTACTTACTTTCATCTCTAAACCAGCTTTATTTTCAATAAAAAAACACCAAATCTATATTTCATAAATACTTTATTAAACGGTGTTCTGTTTAATTTCACAATTTATATTGATTCTCTTTCTTCTTATCGCCTTCAGAAAAGCTCGCCAAATATAAGAGTTGCAAATGAGTACCACTTGTAATCGAACATCGTTTAATAAAGATGTAAATACGGCTAAGACTACATAATTAACAATAATTAGGGATAAATACCATCTGCATTTCAATTCTCAAAATATTTTCACTATTTTATCCTCTTGGCAATCTGAGATTCAGAAATCGGATTACTCCTTTACAAAGGCTATTAAAACAATCTCCCATAGACCTTTTTCATAATAGCAGCTTGTTAATTAGCCTTAGTGGCCTCGTTAGCATGTGCAATATTCAAAAGCATTTTTACCCTAAAATGAGCCGCCAGTAAAGCTAATTAACATATATATAGAGGTCTATAGGAAATAACTCATCATTGCATTATCAATGGTACAAGGTACATGTACCATTTAACCTAAGCTAATTCTCAATAGCTTATACAAGCTACAAAATGAAATCTCTGTTTAAATGACTATTTTAAAAGCTGATGTTTTAAGCATGCAATAAAGGTCTAATGCTTGGAATATCAACTTTTTAACGTCTATGATTTTTTTGTAGAATGAGTAGACAAAAATAAGTTGCTACATAACTGCAAACTACCTAAGAACAAAGTCTCTTAATATACAAGATGTTATGAATAAATGTCAATGTCATTGTGCAAAAGTGTATAGAGCAGTTTTCAATTGAGTGTCGTAAAACCAAAACCAAAGTAATTACTCTGACCAATCACAGCAGTCGTAAACAATCCAATGAACCAATCAGAGCTCGAAGCAATTACATGTCGGCGGCGCCAAGCGTGGGAAAACGCGTGCGAGCAAGTCACGATTGGTTTTGGTTTTACTTCTGATTGGTCGAGAAAGTGGCGCGAGATTTTTTAGCCAATCACAAAGCGTAGCAATGCAAAACCAAAGCAATTGTGTAATTACTTTCGACAGTCAATTGAAAACTGCTCTAATATCTGTAATTGACACAATAATTTGTGACATTGCATGCATATCTATTTACCAACAGATTCCATTTTTCTGGGCATCTGTTCAGTTATAGATGACAATAAATTAATGACGTCAAAATGTGGCAAGAACAAAAAGGTGACCAACAAGCCGCAGGTGAGTTGTCTGTACTCTAACAGATCATAGGTAATCATCAATCAAAATGTGCACAGAATTCAATTATACTGTATAGATCATAATGCATGTGCATTGTCACAACTGAAATTCCAGGTGAGTGATGCTAGACAATTTTAAGAGCAGATGTCCATGCTAAACAATACTGATTTTACCTCCGCTAATGGACACCTCCCATAGGTGGACACCTAGCTCCCATAAGCTGACACTTAGTTGTGGTCCCAGCGACATACAAACGCTACTTTTTTAACCTCCCATAAGCAGACACCTCTCTTAAGTGGACAAGTCAATTTTTCAGGTCCCAATGATGTCCATTTATGGGAGGTTTGACTGCAGCTTTTTCTGTGCAAACTTACAGAATCTAATTAGGCTAAAATAGATAAGCCACTGATCTAGCTAAAAAAAACTGGCTGTGCTGTATTTATCACAAGTGACATACTAATGAAATGGAGATAATGTGAAGTGTAATATGTAAAGGATCTTCTCTCACATACATGTAAGACAGTCGAACCCTGTGGATCCTGAAGGGGACACAAAAATTGTCCATATATATTAACAGGGTGTCCATATTAAGCAGGTTCTTATGAATGACATAATTTTTAGAACAAGTCATATATGGTCCGTTTGAATGCGGTAATTAAAATTTGTATGAGATTTTTTCAGTCTGGGATAGGAAAAATTGTCCATCGTGATTGTCTGTATTAAAATTGGTGTTCATATTGCCAGGTACCCGTAAGTGGGTTAATTTTAGATGATGTATAGATGTATGGGCTTTCCACCTGGTACAAGAATAATGTCACTCTGTAATAATGGGGTGTCCGTATAAACTAGATGTCCATAAAGTGGAGTTCAACTGAATTATTTGATTTTTTCCAGTCTAAGACTGCAATCTGTTCCCAGAGCCTGAATTACTTTCAGTCAGTACCAATGAACTGGAACAGAGCATTTTGAACACTGCTGACCAAAAACATGCAGGTTCTGGGAACACGTTTAACTGTCTAAGTATGTCACAGACATGTACAGTATATAATATTTCTGAAAAAAAAAATTCTACATGGATTTCTCAATTGTGTTAAACTCGATTATAATTTATTATAACCGCCCACTCTTACTATCAGAAACTGCACCCCAAATATCGAAAATAAAATCATCTGGGAACTGGAAGTCGGCAAATTCCTCATCTACAGCCATGGCAAAATCACTTGGGTTGGTCAGTGTCTTGCTCTTTGTCACCAGTGTCTCGGCTAAGGACAGACATTAATACATGAGACATATTACATAAAAAATAAGGAAGAGAGTTTCATCAGGATTTCCAAACACTGAGAAGTGGGTTGAAAAAGCAAGGTGCAGCCGAGTATTTTTAACAGTATTTTTAAGAGTATTTTTAACACTTCAAGTGTTTGATATAATAGCTCCTCAAACTGATCATTAAAAATACAGAGAAAAGGAAGGAATAAAATGGCCAAAATCTATGTTTGGCTCTGCATGAACGCTAATGGTAATTAAAGGAAGAGATGAAAACTCATTTCTGGAACAGCGATAAAAATGCAATGTGCAGTTCCAGAAAATATCCATTCTCCCCCCACGGAAGGTTTTTTGTTTAGCACCCCTACTCCCCCTAGGAAATTCCAGTTTAGCTTCATACTTTGCTTCTAAAATGTTGGCTTTTGAGACCCCCCTCCCCCTAGGAATTTCCAATGACTTTCCATGGGGTGGGTATGGATTTTTTCTGGAACTACACAATATACTGTATTGTGAAATATGAAGGCAGAGAGTTTCATTGCCTCCTTGAAGAATATCACTGATATAACATAAAAAATACCATTATATATTTTTATTAGCCACTTTTGTTTTGTTACCGTGGCATTACTGCATCTGTTTGGCTGCGTTTATCCTTTCTACAGTTGCAGTTTAGTCCCACCGCGGTGAATTCATGGAAAGGAAAATGGAGTCATGCAGACCAGGTTTCACCATGTGCTTATGCACTAATACATGTACTTTCGATCGGCACTGCAATACATAACGTGGATTGTCATACCTAAATCAGGATCCCTGATGCCAAGGAAACTTTCCAACAAGTCGTCTATTTTCTGTGCAGCTTTGACTTCCCATGCTGGAGCCTAAATTAGTAAAAGAGTGAAACAGATTTATTTCAAGCCATTTCAAGGGACATCAGGGCTGTGCTCTAGCAGTGCCCAGGTTTTTTATTAATTATTTAATTTGTTTAAAGATCTACATTAATTACAGGTACAACTTAATTTACAAGAAACATAAGGTAAAGGAAATTGAAACAGTCGAGTAGCGAAACAAAGAAACTAGAACAGAGAGTGGCACACCTTTGCACGGCAAAACATTAGTGGGAGTTTAATTATGTGCAGAGTGTTGTTCATTTTGATTCAAATTCGTTAAGGTATTATTTTTAGAAGCAATCATTCATTTAGAACTTAAATCATATCATTACTCTAATGGACAGAACATTTCGAGGCATGGAAAGGTATTGTTTAACCAGCACAAAAAATTATAATATTTGGCAATAATTACAAAGTGGTTCAAAGCATTAAATGATGACTAGATTCTGGTTTATATCCATAGTGATGTCTAGAGCATTTAGGGAGACATTTTCTGATCGTTTATCATTCCAATGTATTGTATTTGTATTCCATTGTTAATTTGGGCAACAACAAGAATAAACACTGAGTTTTTGCACATAGCCTGTAGCTGCTGGTCTTCCTCTGGGCTCCCTATGATAACTCTTAGAGCACAGCCTTGGCACATCTCCAGGGGATCAACAACAACAACAATTTATTCAGGTATTCCCATTTCTATACATGGTAATACCAGATAATAAAAAAAGTACAAAAAAGAAGTTCATTGTACAGGGCCTCTGATATTACGCGATAAAAAAATGGAAATTATGCGATTTTTGCGTGGCAAATTATGCGATAAGCAAGGACTATTATGCGGAAAATTATGCAAATTATGCGATTTTTTCTGGAACTTTTTTATGCATGTTTTACTAGGTTTCAGAGGAAGAAAACGAAAATACCTGTTTTAAAATGGTGCTCGCTATCTTTGTGGGACATTTTGAAGCTTTTAGCTATGAAGGAACATCCAAAATGAACGACAGAATCCAAGAAAAGAGTCTGTAAACGAGCGGCCATCTTGGTTAACCTTAGTAACCAGGCTAAATATAACATGTGCTCAAGAAATTTACGCGGTTACCAAGCTTGTTGTGGCCAAGAACGAACGCAGTTTCGATGAAAAGTGGCGGTTTGTTTATTTGATACAGGATAATTCAATAGAAAAAAACAAATTTTAGCTTAAGTTTCTTAGCTAAAGCGATAGTGTATCGTGTGGTTTGTTCACATTATGCGATTTTGTGTGATTTTTTATGAATTATGCGATTTTTCGTAAATTATGCGATCGGATGCGATTTGAGGCCAATTATGCGAAATCGCACCATCTTGTAATATCAGAGGCCCTGATTGTACATTACTGTATCAGGGTTAATTACAAATAAAATAAATAGAGGAAATAACAGTATTGTGTATATAATAATATGGAATTATTTCTTATGTGTAGTTTTAAAACATATCTTCATTTCTCTTAAATATTCATTGCATTAAATATAAATTAGGCAGCCGTTGCTCTACAAATAGAAGGATCGACACTGTTAAACAGAAACATACTTTTGCATGTATCATCTAAGTTTTTGAAGTGTCTATTTCTTTTATCTATTTCATCATAAAAGGTACTTCTGAGATTAGCGTATAATTCACAATGAAAAAGGAAATGTATTTTCATTTTCAACAGAATCTGAATTGCAGTGAGTGCATATCCTTAAATTTTCTGGAGTTTTCGGTAATGAATATCTTCCAGTTTCTATTCTCAATTTGTGGTTCCCTATCTTAAATTTAGTAACAGCCCAGGGTGGGATGAAAATGAAAAAATCAGCTTGCCCGCTACTTTAGTTTACTAGCCCGGAGCTCTGAAGAGCTAGCCCAAAAGTAAATTAATTATTAAAAACAAACAAATTTAAACAAGGGATGAATATTACACCAAGAGGCAAAAAATCTCCTGACAGCGAATGTTGCGGAATAAATGATAATTAAATTACGCACGGTGTTCTACGCGTACACGGCAAACGGGCAGCTTGCAGTTTATTATCCTTACTTTTCCTCGAATCGTAAAATAAATCCACTAGAAAAATCGAAGTTTGTTCACATGTTCATGAGTTTGAGAAACGTGAAACTACTCACTTTCCCATGGAAATGGCAAACGGCAGACGGCAAAAATATTTGCATTCGTGGGAAAAACAATCTATCCAGTATTAATTAACGCAACGACTGTGTCGGCAAATGTTTAAGTTGCCTAGCTTGTTTAAAGAAAACGGTCTTAATCGACAAGACAGATCCTAACTGGTTTACTTTGAACTTAATACGATGAAAACAACAGTGATTTTAAAGACCTAGAAGGAGAGGAGTGAGAACACAATTACGGCCGCAACTGTACATTATAATTATTTACGAAAAGGCATCATTCAATTCCATTTCTTTTGTTCGCCGTTGATATTTTCTGACATTTTTAAAATGTTCCTCGCATTCACTTTCAGAGAACTGTTTATTACACACTTCTTATTTTAATTCTTAACTTAATGATGAGAAAAGGCAACAAATATTGCTTGCCCGTCGGGCAAACTCCGACAAAAAGACACTAGCCCGACGGGTTGCTTCACTAGCCCCGGGCTATCGGACAGCGCTTTTGTCGCGCCCTGCAGCCTTCTTGTGTTTTTGATTTTTTATATAATTAAGGAAAACAGAATGTGTATCATTATACCATGCGCGATTTAGGGGTAACACTTATTCTTTTGTTAAAACAATAGAATATTAGAGCACAAAAGAACGACAATACAATAGAATACAATACCATAGAATATATTAGAATACATAATTTTACCTAATACAATGAATGTGTACAATGTACAATAGAGCTAACACCCTAAATCGGGCATCATATGTGTATCATTTTTGAAAATTGTATAAAATTTGAGTTTTTTATTTGAATTTAATAGGTTGATTTGGTGGTTCATGAGACTAGTCTTAATATTCTGTTTTGCTTGTGAAAGTATATTGGAAGGGTTATCAAAGTCTAAATAAGAAATATCAATGTTGTGTTTTGTACAAAGGTATAGTTAATTACCTTATTTATTAAACCTGTTTGCAAAGAATCTGCCATTTCTTTAGAGATGTTTAAACAGAGTTTTGCGATGCTATCATCTGGTTGATTTTCTAGATGTATCCAAAATTTAAGAATATTAAATTCGATATGGGATTTTAAAGGTAATCTACCAAGTTCGTTTCTAATACCTCTTGAGTCTCCACCACTGGTGGGCCCTTAGATCGCAGTCTAAGCGTTGCCTTCCCTGTTCCTACTGCGTTGGAAGCTGCTGGAGAGTCCACAGCAGCACCCCCACGGTTTGCTGTTCTTGGGCCAATGCCCTCTGCAAAATAAATACCATAACTACATGAATGACAATGAACTCTACTAGACTGACTTCAGTCCGGTGTTTTCGATGAAGTGTGATATACATGTATGTTATGGTTGTAGTTGTTTGGCTGCTTGCCTTAATAGCTTGTGCATCCACTAGCAGTTTTTATAGACCTACAGCTGTAAGCAATGCATTATTTTCTTAGAGAACATAGGAAACCATCTTCTATTAGGTAAATAAAACACCAAGAGAAAGAACTAAATCACCCAATTCTTGAAAGAGGAACACATCATGGTCTGTTGTAGTCCATTTTGGAAACAAACATTTGAGAACTTGAAAAAAAGTTAGGAATTCACTCAGACCCAGTCTGTCTATGACTAGAGACACTCATCAACAGTTTCAGGGGTTTCAATAAAATTGAGAGTAAGTGGCAATGCATATTTGTAAAATAGATGCACTGGCAACAAAGAGGCCATAAGGCCCCTTTCTTCTGGGGGTCTGAGGGTATGATAAATATGATAAATATCATATCAGAAAAGTTTTAAATCTAGAACCCAGGGCTTGACACTAACTTTTGACAGCACTTTCCACTTTGGAAAGTAGATTTCAAATTTTACTTTCCATCTCAAAATTTTACTTTCCAAAATGGATTGCCGTATCATAGTTGCTAACCATGATAAAAAAATATTTCTTACCATGTCTCATAGTATTTATTATTTGATATTATTTGATACAATGTAATCTTTAGTCATTGAAATTGGGGCGTCTCATCCTCGTTCCACCAGCCCACCACATTTGCAGTCCAGGTTGAGGGTCAAACTCAGCAACACAGGGCCCTTCAATGTGAATCCTCATGAGACAGTCTAGAATGTCAACAGATAAGCATGATCTGCAGTCTGACTTAATCTTCCCCATTACTGAAAAGCCTCGCTCACAGCATGCTGTTGACAGAGGTAGAATCAGCAGAATTTCAACCAACATAAGGATGTTGGGAAATCTGTTACTATGGTGAATAAAAACTCTCTTCCACAAAGCTTGGGGATTGAGGTCCAGATAGTTGTTACAAATGCATGCTTTGAGACCACTCCATTCCCCAAACACAGCATCAAATTCAAAATCGTTCTTCTCAAGTAAGGGCCTGAAATGTTCCACAAGATGGCGGATTTTGTCTTCCCCATATGTAGCTAGTGCCATCCTATCATCTGGCCAGAGGGTAGTATCAAATACTGACATGGCAAGCAAAGTTTGATCCGCACCTTTGATATTCTGAAATCGCTGTTCCAAATAACTGATAATACAATTGATTACTCGTGGCTTAGTTGTTGTATTGAATCTAATCAAGTCTTGGTCACCGACACCCTTTTTCAGTGTAATGCCTTGATAGTCGCTGCCATCCCCAATACTTTGAACAGTCTCTTGAAGGCATGGACCTGGTCTTGCTATCATTGCTGTGAGTTGAAGTATGGTGTTGTCTAGACCATCCTTTGCTTGAGTTAAGGTGATACCATCTTTCTGAAATAGAGAACTTAGCTTGGAGAGACAATCCAAGACATCCACCATGAAATTTGCAAAGATGACTGTTGTAAATTTCTCTTGCTCTTTCAGAATCTTCTTTGCTCTTCCCTGCATTTCAGTGCTACTAGTTGCAGCTCCAACAGTATTATTAAAATGACCATAGATCACTTTGTAGTCCTTGAGAAAAACCTTAAGGGCACGATGCAAATGTGGTACCCATCTTGTTCCTTTTAAGTTTCCAGGTTTCTGGATTTTTTCCTCCATAACATCTGCCAGTTCCTTGAGTTCACGAAGTGCCTTGGGGGAGTAGTGGTAATGTTTATAAATAGATTGAAGCATTTCCTTTACAGAAGAAAGTAGATGTTCCTCCTTGAGTCCATCAAGGATAGCCAACTCCAAGTTGTGAGCAATACAATGAATTCCAAGCAACCATGGAATGGATTGTTTAAGCTTTGCAACTACACCATTGCGAACTCCAGTGTACACTGCAGCACCATCTGAACCCAGTGACACTATAGCATTTTTCCAGTCATTTACTCCAACTTTTCCCATTGCCCTTTCAAAGCTTTCTATCACCCCATCAGCTGTGCCATTGGGCAGTTCAACAATAGTCAGAAACCTATTTACGGGTTCCCCATCACATAGCATTCTGACATAAATTATTTCTAAATCTTTGTTACTGGTGTCAGTTCCACCATCTCCCATTAAGGTGAAAAAGCGTGGCTGAGCATTGTTCATTGTCTCCTTTTGATCCCGTTTCATCACCTCAGCAATTGCTTCTATAAACTCACGACATCTTTTGTCATTTCGATAAGTTTCTCCTAATGTAACACCATTCTTAACTTGAAGAATGCACAATTGATCGAAGTCTGAAAACGGTCTTCCGCTCTTAGCAATGTAATAGGCAGTATTAAACAACTTCTCAAGTTTATCTAGAGTCTGCTCATTAAGATTTCTAATTCCAATATGTATTGGCGTAGCCTCTGGTACTTCTCTTGCTTTTTTCGCTTCTACACACCTCACATGTCGACGGCTTTGGTCGTGGCCTTTGATATTGCCCAAATGAAAACTGTTATTTCCGTTGAAGAAAGAGCTACTCTTGTCTGCTATGTTTGGGAACTCTCTGCAAACTCTGCAGTGCATCTTACCTTCCTCTTCGTTATATTCCAGCCATGTATATTCTTTCATCCAATCTCTACGAAACCCACGGCCGAGCATTTTCCTTTTTTCTTCATACCTCTCTTTAGATGTTGCAGTGCCTGAAGTGTTTTCGCCAGTTTGGCTTTCTTCAACTTCTTTATCTCCTTCTGTAGGCTGAACATCACCACTGCGTTCTGATGTCGCAGCACGGGAAAACCCGAACCGAAATAAACTCATTTTCAAAATGGCGGATTCAATTACACCATACCATGTGTATTTATCGTACCCAGACCTCCTCAGGAGCTCTTTCAATCCTCCAATTTCCTCCAATATGGCGGACAGCAAGAACGGTGGAAATTCGTCTTTTTAAAGATAGAATATCAGTCTGACGGTTGTTTTATCATTTTATTTGCACACTTTTTTTCACTTATGCCTTTTAAAAGTAACATTTCCTTTCCAGCATAGCCCAAAATTTACTTTCCAGATCGGGTAAGTATTTTGGTTCATTTTCGTTTTTTTACTTTCCAAGACGAAAATTTACTCTCCAATGGAAAGCGGGAAAGTGTTAGTGTCGAGCCCTGAGAACCTCAGAAATGGCATTTCCAGCATTCTGGGCATCAACGTCAGTGAAATTAATCGAAAAGTAGGCGGCAATAATTTAGGAAGTAGCCGGTGAAATTCACCGGTTGCCGGCTTCTAATGAAACCTCTGAGTTTCAGTACATTTTGTGGTAATTAAATTATCACAAAACTAGATCATAATTATTAAAACTTGTGAAGAACATTTTTTAAGGTTTTTGAACATGATTCCAAATCCCTGTGACAGTGATCCCTGCCCCTTTAAACTTATCCCAGCCCTTCTTGGGTGAAATCCCAAAATGGTGACATAATTTTATATTCCACAATACCTAAAAGTACATGTAATAACAACAGTGTAAATGTACACTGTATGTAAAAAATAAAATGTAAATTTATATTAAAGGTGAACCTGTGGTATAAAAGCGCAAAGCCCCACGCCGAATCTAATGCAAATGAGCAAGAACAATAGATTTTGCTCATTTGCATGAGTTGGACAGTCCAGATGCCTTTTATATCGCTGATTTGGCTTTAAGATAAGTTAACATACCAAAGCCTCTCATTGGCTCAATTAATTGAAAACAGATTTCTTCTCCAACTGGGAAGTCTCGTAACATCCGGGCTATGTCATAATGTCTTATGCCAAGGACAGCTTTGTTATTTATAGCTTCAATATGATCCCCAACACAAATCTGAGCCACCCCATCAATGATGCTTCCTTCTTTGATACGCTTGATAAATGCACACCCTGCTCCGTTATCAGTTATGGTCAAACCGAGGGCTGGATTATTTTTGACCACTGTCACAGATTTTCGTTGTCCTTTTATGTGTGCGAAAATAAAGTCATCAAGTCCAATCTGACCTCCAAGTAACCTCTCCATATCAATTCTATATGTATTTAGGGTGCAGAAAAGGATCTATAAAATAGGTAAACAAATTAATTCATTATCAGTATATTGCGTAAAACCAAGGCTGTTACCTAATACATATTCCAAGGAACCCACAAAGCTTGAAGCTCAAATGTTACAGTAGGTACCCAGGCTGTGAAATGTTAGGTACCCTTAAGCCAAAAATTAGGTGCCCAGAACAGTTCCCTGGGCGTCCAGGCTACCATACTCCCGTTTTAAAGGCAACAGCCTTGAAAGCATTCTCACAATCAAGTATTATATAATTATGTTATATGGTTATTTCTATATTTTTATGTTCAACTTGCAATTTTGAAAGAATCTTCCCCATGCAATATTTTTGAAACTGAAATTTTTTATTTTTTTTTCTTCAGTTTTATTTTGGGCACTCCAAGAGTGATTCACAGATTAATTTTAATTTATTCATGAATCTGAAGCCAATGATGTATTATCCTGTCAATACAGCCACATCACCTCTTACCCCTCCCTCACTGCTAGGGGTGTTCATTTCAGAAGGCACATCACAGACACACCCCAAGTCAAGGTTTTAGTCAGAAGGGCATCTGGGTGTCCTATGGATACCCACTCTTTAAAGATATTTGAAAAAGTTAAATTGATCTTAAGGCCGATTTACCAACACAACTTTGTCACATACGATTTTTTGTAGCGCACACTGCTTGCGTCTGGCGGAAATTGTATATGACACACATTTTTCGTGTTGCATGCAAAAGTTGTGAGCAAGTTGCAGGCTGATTTAGACGATGTGATTTGTGTCGTGGTTGTAGGCAAAAGTTGTGCCATCTAAATCATCCTTTAGGTGTTGATGTATTTAGCACAAAAGTGCTAATTGGGGACAGCGTAAATAAAAGAAAGTATAATGTTATAAACTGAACAATAAACATTTGAAAAATCCCAACCGTTAGGAGGTAGTGGGCAACCTAAGTTGGCTGATAGATTTACAAAGCATGGCCTGAGATTTGAACATAAGGCTACAGTGTTGCAAATCTACATGTATCTTAAGTGATAAGAGAAGAGAACTTGAACTCTGGACATCCAGATTGCAAGGCCAAGTGCCCCAACCACAAGGCCATGCCAACCAATAAGCAATTTGTCATGACACTAACATGCAATGTCTGTTCGCAGTATTTGCTGGTCAAGGAACAAAACTTGAATGATTTTGAACTGTGTGTCACTGGGTTGCTCAACATGCAGGTGAAGGCAGCTCTTACATTGGATGCTCTTAATTGCTCTCCCAACTTTCCAAATTTCTCATTACGCTTTAACTTGATAGATACATCCATTTTGTTTATAACATAGCTTCAGATAAGGTAAGGAAGAGGGGAGGGGGCAATGAGCAAATTACTGTGGGAATACCGTATTTTCTCGATTAAACGCCGGGCCCCGAATAAACGCCGGGTATAATAGAGGAAGTTGTAAGTAAGCCCCTCAAACGTTTATTTGTGGTATAATAAACTTAAGATTTAAGGGCAAGGTACACGGCTGCCAAGAAAAACGAATAATAACCCTTTTTAAAAAAATGGCGGGCGAGAAAAAACTGCCGATTCAAAGAAACGCCGGGTCCACAAGGCCAAGTTTGAAATAAACGCCGGGGGCGTTTAATTGAGAAAATACGGTAAACAAATTACTGTGATTAAATTCCCTTAGTGGTAGGGAATTTCTTTGTCAGAATTCATAACAGAAAAGTTTGCATCAATGTCATCACTTACATTATAATCTAAAATGTAATATTGGAAAAGGATACAGTAAACTCTCTTAAACAGACACCCCTGAAAGGCCTGAAGGGAGGACAGTACCTCTCTAGACAGACATAATAAATTATTGGCTGTTTGCAGCCAAATTTAACTTGTTCATCTGCAGCTAAACTCTCTATAAGGCAGACACCTTTCTAACGCGGACGACTAGATCTGGTCCCTAAGGTGCATTTGCATAGAATATCAAATCATTGTTGGACATTCAGGTGACATACAGACTTGCCACAAGTCGACCTCACGAGTTTCACAGTAAAGCGAGCGAAGTGAGCTTTTGAGGCCGCGAAGCAGCCGAGCGAGCAACAAAGTCGCGAGAGGTCGACTTGTCTTGCTTGAAGGGTTTTCATTTGCATTTCGCGTCAAAAATGGGGAGTGGCGTGACTTGCCAATGTCATTGATTATTGTTTTGCAACCGACCTCATTGTTGAATTTCAACCGCAAGTCACGTTTCATTGCGCCTAATACCTTGTGATTGACAGTTCTGTCCCCAAGGGCTACTCTTGGCAACTCTGATTGGTCTAAGTGCAGTGACCCGTTTTTGGGTCGCTAAAAATGGCGCCAATCAAGTGTGAAAAGTCCTTCGTCCTGAAAGTCTAGGTGACATACATCATAGGAAAATCAATGTCTTCAGAGCAAATGAATAAAAAAAAATTTTGCTTGCAGGGCTTGAAATTGTGCCTGTATCGGGCGCATTTGCAACTAAAATTTGTCTATTAGTCCTGATTTTGCAACTGTTTTACGGCCTAGCTTATAATGAAATAAATATATTCAACAGTCTTGTGTCTTACTTGTTACTGGTATTTGTAATTTGATCTGAAAAATCCTGCAAAATTCACGATGAATGTTGCGTGACTTAATCATCGATTTTATGCTCCATTAACGCGGTTTCCAATATGTGTATGACAGGCGCACTTTTTCAGACTTTCGCAGAAATTTCTCGTTTCTCATTTCCGGTTACGGTAGTAGTAGTTAGTTTTTTTGGCGACTAAAATTTTCGAACTTGCGACTAAATTTTAGTAATTACTTGCAAATTGCGTTTAAGAATTTTTTTTAATTTTGAGCCCTGGCTTGCTAGCTTCCTTCCTGATAACAATGGTTAATTTACCTCTAGATATCTGCTTAAATATACACTTTACATAAAGAAGGGAAAGAGCACCAATTTGTTGTTGCTAAATATAGTACATGTTAGTTATGCATAAATTATTTACAAATACTAGGTTATTCACATAGATATAGAGCCCATTTAAGGGAATGGACCAATATTGTTTTTTATTGTTTAGCAAATATTTAAAGGATTATCTCTGATAACTGCACTTAAATACTTCTCTTATAGCTATTCATTTATATTGGAAGTTGGAGAAAAAAATTAAATATGACTGTGTAAATATCTTAGTTAAGCTTACGTTGCCTTCGCGCACAATTCAGCCCGATCCCTAGTGTCACTAAAAAATTTTAGATCCGCGATAATCGAGACGGAGAATAAAAGTAAATTATTGAGGGAGCTATTAAACATACACATGGTCATCTACAGGACAACACGATCCACAGTGTACATGTACGAAAGCTTAAATCGAAAATTTAATCTACAGTCGATAACATGACATCGATTGAGCAACAAAGAAAATATTCTAAAGAAAAGACAATTAGCTGAAACAGATAGTCTGAACAAGTATACGGGTAGCAATTTCTTCTGATCATTACAAGAAAATGCAACTACCATTAAGCTCCAGCTTACAAAAATAGTTTACACTGACCTCGTTTGCGTGAAGTTTGAATACTTCGGCTATTTTCTGGTAGAGTTCTTTAACGTTAGTAAACCCTTCTACTTTTCCTGTAGCGCTTCCATGAGCGAGCTGACAGTAAAATACGAACTTAGGAGGCGGTGGTGGCGGCGGTGGTGGTTCTACAGCTTGCTGTTTTAACTCTGGTTGAGGCGGATTAGACGTTCTAGAAGCATTTGTCGAAGCCTGCTGTTGTTGTGGCGGTGGAGCTTGAACGGATGACTGCGGAGCTGTGCTTTTAAGCTGATTGTTTGGCGCTACAACGCCAGCCGAACGATTATTTGACAGTTTTTTGTCTCCATCGCCTTTGCGGGAATCGGAAAAGTTAGCTCCCCCTTTCTTGAAAAGAGGCATTATTAGGATCAAAAGAAATTTAGACTACTACAAAAACGTCTGCTGTAATCAACGAAACCACATCCTTCGTGAAGTAGTTCCCAGTGCTTTTGCGAGTGTGAAGGTCAAGTGCAGACCTGACTAGGGTACTGTTGGGGGGTTAACCGGTAACAGGAAGTGAAATCGTAAAAATAACAACATTTTCAGGGCGCGGCTGCTTAAAACAAGATTAGTAAATCTAAAATGGTGTTCATTTCCCGGGGGGGGGGGGGGGGGGGGGGGGGGTACTCCCTATAATGGGCTATATATATGTATACGGGGATGCTCCGCCCGAAAGGGGTACCTTTTTGAGGCTGGAGGTATATGAAAGGGGCGAGATTTCACGAGTTTAAGTATGTAAAAGGGTAGGAATTTCACGAAGAATAGGAAATGGCAGCGAAAACACGAGTTGAAGTATAAAAAAGGTAGGGAAAACTGCCATCTGAGTATTATAAAAAGGGCCTTTCAAAATATATCAAACAGACGCACGTAAAGGCTATATGAAAGGGGTACCATTTTCAATAAAAGGTACATGAAAGGGGTACCATTTTCAATGAAAGGTATATGAAAGGGGTACCTTTTCTGTTAAAAACGGTATATGAAAGGGTAAGGGCTTGGACCTCGGGGCGGAGCATCCCCGTACAAAACTTTGTTGAGTACCCCCCCCCCCCTCCCCCGGGGGGTTCATTTGGAACTGAAGCTGGGGGAGGGGAGAGATGGAATTATTTCTGGTTTAACTGGCGAGGTTGGGCTGCATGGCTACAATGGCCCGAAATTTGGGAATAAGTTCGTGTTCCAGTATCCTGTATGATGCCTAGTGATGTTGGATGATGTCTAGTTCCATTAGATGATTTCTAGGGAAGTTGATTAGGTCTAGCAACGTGCGATGATGTGTAGTGATGTTCCATGACGGGTGGTTAGGATTGGTGGTGGTTTAGGAGACAACATTGTTATTGATTTTCAATTTGGTGTACTGGAACACGAACTTATTACCCGAAATTTGAAGTTGAGCCCGGGTGCTTACCATTTAGCCATAAAATCCGGAAATTTCGGTTAAAAGTCGAATGGATTAGATAACTTCCGAAAAAAAATCCGATCGGAAATATTGTCGAATACCTTCAGAGGTAGTCCTATTTTTCCGTTTCGAAATGGAACGTTGGAAATTTCCGTACCATGTGAAATTAGAAACGTTCAAATCGCTAAATCGAGTTAACCTGGATACCAGGAGGGGAAATGCTTTTAATGCGGGTAAGTGCAATCTCATCGGTTGGTCGGAAACATTTGGAAAATCGCTTACCATTATGTAACTGATACCCCAACCGGTTTTTTCCTACAAATCGTAAGCACCCGGCACATGACTCGTTACACTGGATGACGTCAATTGGAGATTTTTTTAAAAGAAATTAATTAAATTATTTTTTTCATGCGCAAGACAAGCTCGTGCCTTCATATTTATGCATTTTCTAGCTTCAGTTAATAAGATGAGTGAAATTTGTGATCCTCGCAGTGTGCTATCAACTTAAGCAGTTGGAAAAGCAACCTGAAAAAAAAATTCAGGCTTGAACTGCTTTTGTTGATAGCACACTGCGAGGATCACAAATTTCACTCATGTTTATCCGCAGTCCAAATATACGAGAAGCCAAAAAACATATTTGTATCAATGAAAACCTAAAACTAATGGTCCAGTTTTCGGTTAACAAATACTCGGCTAGTGTACAGCAACTGGTATTTATCATCTTTAGCTGCGGATGGACAGGATGGAAAAGAATTGCAGCTTGAAAAAATTGGCCAATTTTTTCTTGTTCCATGTGTCTTGGAAAATCGTGAAAAACGTATTATGGTTTGTTATTCATTCGAGAAATTATTTGATACTTTCTTCTTGGTGTTCTAAGAGCCATTTTATGTCTGAACAAAGGTACTTTGTCAAATATTATAAAACTTTAGTGTATTTTGACCAAAACACAGCAAAATCCCAGTGATAATGTCCCTGTAAGCACCATGTTCTACGACAAACGGCAAACGTCAGCTTGCAGTTGATTAGCTTTACTTTTCCTCGAATCGTTAAATAAATCCATTAGAACAATCGAAAATAATTCACATGCTTATTACAAACTGAAAACTACTCACTTTCACATAGAAACGGCGAACGGCAGACGGCAAAAGTTGTATCCCTGCCGTTTGCGGGAGAAATATGCGCGAAGCTTAATCTCTCTATTAATTTTTCCTATATTCGCGCACCGCCTATCCTTTGCTTTCCACTATCTGAACGCCTGGAACAGGCCAAAGATCCCGGCCTGGAATTAACAGTACAATATTCCTCCTGCTCCATCATTAGCATTAGCATTAGCATTAGGGATAGTCCCTGTCTCCTTCAGCCTAAGGAAGATCTTTGTCATTCACACGACAACCTTCCCCCCCTCCCCATTCTTACCCCCCATTTTTATCCACCATTCTTACCCCCCATTCTTATCCCCCATTCTTACCCCCCATTCTTATCCCCCATTTTTATCCCCCATTCGTACCCCCATTCTTATCCCCCATTCTTACCCCCCATTCTTACCTCCAATTCTTACCCTCCATTCTTATCCCCCATTCTTACCCCCAATTCTTACCCCCCATTCTGACCACCCCATTCTTATCCCCCATTCTTACCCTCCATTCTTATCTCCCATTCTTATCCCCCATTCTTACCCCCAATTCTTACCCCCCATTCTTATCCCCCATTCTTATCCCCCATTCTTACCCCCCATTCTTATCCCCCATTCTTATCCCCCATTCTTACCCCCCATTCTTACCCCCAATTCTTACCCTCCATTCTTATCCCCCATTCTTACCCCCAATTCTTACCCTCCATTCTGACCACCCCATTCTTATCCCCCATTCTTACCCTCCATTCTTATCTCCCATTCTTATCCCCCATTCTTACCCCCAATTCTTACCCCCCATTCTTATCCCCCATTCCTACCCCCCATTCTTACCCTCCATTCTTATCCCCCATTCTTATCCCCCATTCTTATCCCCCATTCTTACCCCCCATTCTTATCCCCAACCCTTACCCGCGCTACGACTGCAACAGGACTTAGGATAGCATCCTAGCATATATTACCCCAATCCCATAAATGCGCCCTCCCCCAAATGTAATTAAGCTTCTTGTGTATAGGCTTCAATGACGTGCCAAATCAGAGGTTTTCCATCCAACGTGATCCATTAGTGTTGGATGTCCCACTCTAAAAGGTCAACCGTTTGTACCCATGACGTTAAAAAATCTGAAGTCTTTGTCATTGGGATACGAGCATTGTGGACATGAATTAATGAAAAAAAAAAATTTCAGGAGTCGGTGGAGCTGAACAAAGACAAGCAATATGTCCAATTCTATCACACCGGTAGCAACGTATGGGAGGACGTCCCCTTCCACCCCTACGTTGTCTTGGATACGGGGACATGTGCGTAAGGCTGGTCTCACCCCTTTAAGAACCCGGCATGCAGTGGCTTCAGGGCCTTCTCTTCGCGATCTACGCCTCCTCTTTGCTTGCTACGAGCTTGATGAGGATGCCTTGTAAATCCTGGCTATTGATAAGAGGGTGTCACTGACGCAGAATAATCGAATACTTTATAACGTTGGCGTCATTCTTCTCACGGGCGACGACTACCAGGTAATCGACGCGTCTTAGTCGAAGAGTGCCGCCGGTTTTCCCACTAAGAACTGTAGGTTTGTTTTAACCAAGGCTGATTCCGCGATCTATTTCATACTCTTCATTTCTGTCTTAAGCCAAAGCAGCTCGTCATTTGCTCACCAAGTCACAAAAAGAAACTTTGAAGGATTCCAGCCAAAAAGGCCCCTAACAGTAAAACACTAATATATTACTTGACGCGTCCTTTATCCGTACTCGATCAGCCTCACTTTTTAATATTACCCGGCTAACTCCCCTTGTCTCACAGGGGTGTCGATTGGTTCCGCTTATGCGTCACCCTTTTCTGTACGCATGGGCTCCCACCTCTCTTTATACGCGGGCTCCTCTAGCCTCCTTGCGTCCTCTGGGCCCCCTGGTGGGCTCTCATGCACCACCCATTTCTCTTTACGCGAGCTCTCCTAGTACTCAAACACCAAAATATACTTGTATCGGTCTGTTTCTACAGTATATCAATTTACTTGTTTAAGACCGTGATTAGATCATTAATTAGTCGGGCTCTTGGCTATAAGCCAAGTGCCGGACTTATAAATTCGGTTGAAAAAAAGTTGGGATTTTCAAGTGAGTATAGCCTGAGGCTAAGTGTTAGTGACGTAATATCAGTTGACATAGCAACTTCAAGCTCAAGTATAAATAGTTGAACAAAAAGGAGAAGAGGAGTTAGTGGTATTGTAAATAATATGTAATTTGCTTGCTTATGAAATGCGCATTTACATTTACATTTGAATGGGGTTAGTTTCTAGAGAAACTGTGGTGCTGCGTCGGTGGGGGGATGAAACACGAGAATTTAGTTTTATCGACTGAGTCGATAAGGTAAATTGACCACCGTAAAAAGATTCAAATAGCTGACGTTTCGAGCGCTAGCCCTTCGTCGGAGCGAATCAAGGAATTGTGGGTAGTGTGTGGTT
Organism: Dendrophyllia cribrosa; assembly: GCA_024195265.1. Classification (NCBI taxonomy): domain Eukaryota; kingdom Metazoa; phylum Cnidaria; class Anthozoa; order Scleractinia; family Dendrophylliidae; genus Dendrophyllia; species Dendrophyllia cribrosa. Next base: position 12,491,895 of record JAJLRJ010000013.1, on the reverse strand, counting down.
TTATATAGTAAGCGGTGGAGCTACGCTATTGGTGGAAATTTGGTGACGTGAAAAACAAATGTAGATTAGTTGAATGAAAAGCGTTCGTTGATTCCGTGGGGTTTGAGAGTGCCGATTTGAAAGATGATTTTTTGTTCTAGGTTTTTACGGCTTTCTGTGTTACCCTGGTGTAGGGAAAGGCCGCAGATTGTCATGTGTTGTTTAGAATGGTTAGTAAGATTAAAATGGCGCGCGACTGGTTTGGATGCGTCTTTGTCATTTTTTTCAACGTCTCGGAGATGTTCACGAAAACGTGCGTGCATGTCATATTTCAGAATATTTTAATGCACCCTTAAAGTAGTTTAATGCTCTTAAAACTTACAGAGATAGTGCGTTACAAGATAAACGTCAGATCAAAATTTTTTTTTTCAATAAAAGCTTCCGTAACAAAGACGTTACTTCTCTAGTGAAGCAAACTGGAAGAAACCTTCAAGGAAAGTAGTTTTATGCCACAGCCTTAGTTAACACATAGGAAGGAAAAGTAATGTCATCGACGAATTAACAGAAAGTAAGGCCAATCTTGCTGGAAAATATTCAAGCCAATTTTTTTGGGGGAAAACTCTCAAACTTCACAGACTTTATGATCATAGGTCTAGATGTCGAGACAATTCAGTTCTGATATGCAAAAACCATTACGTCATTGGTTCGTTGCTATAGTAGCTCCCATGTCAATTGAACCAACCTTTTTTGGAAAAAGTTCATTCAATCTCTTCTAAATGTGTGAAGCAGCAGCTTGCCCACCCGAGCTCAGGCTCCATTTACAGCATACGATAGCTGTGTTCGGAGTTATAAATATTTAAGTAGGGTAATTACTGTTATGAATCGCAAACCTGGAATCTATGGATTTCCACTCGTTTATTGATCTTTGTACCAGTTGACCTGATTACAAGCTATGCGAGAGGTTTTGCGCTGAAGCTGGGTTATAGCTAAGTCGACGTGAAAGGCTTTCCTTAGAAGGTAAGGTTGACGGAAGGAATTCCTTTCCCATCCACGTCCCTTATTCCTTATCACTTAGGCCTATTCCTCTAACTCTAACCAGATCTACAACCTTAGCCTTGCTTCGCAACTGAGTACAATATTAAAAGGAGTGAATAACAGAGTTGATTGTCCTTAGTATAACAGCTAAACCTTATCTTCTGTTCACGTATCGCAAAATGCATCTCTCAACGACGACCATTCTACTTGGCTCAGGCACACATCCAATAAAACAACAGGCAAGTGAACATTACCATTATTTTACGAATAAGCGTATTTAGTTTAAACATAAGCGTGTGGGTTCCTTATGATCGGTCTAAGCGTTTTGTTCTTTCACAGAGCAGTCAAAGAATCGATGAATTAACAAATTTAAAATATTACATCACCCAGTTCTCAATACGTATTTGTGTCACGCATAGACATGTTTTTAATTCAGCATAGAATCCTTTGATATTTTTTACGTTAACTGCAACATTTGCGCACTCCTACCAAACTACAAAGAAGTTAAAACTATGTACTTCAGTGACTGCCATCAAATAATGGCTGATGTTTTATAAAACCATAGTGTATTTTCTTTATAAATGTATGATACATGTATTGTTTACTGTCTATATGATAATGAATGCTTTGGCCATTAACCCTTTCACTCCTAGCATCAAATCTTGAGTCATGTGACTGAGTCTAAGTCTGAAGATAAAATCTTACAGATACTTTTCCATGGTGCTGTTTATTATGGTATACGAGGGGGTTCTAACGTCTGAGTCTGTGGATGAAATCCTAAGGTGTGGCCATTCAAATGAAGGCTGTCTTGAGCAGTACTTTAATGTGGTATTGTTTATTAAACTGCACAAGGTGGTTCTAACTTTTGAGTCTGTGGATGGAATCCTACAGTGTCACCATTCAAATGAAAGCTATTGAGCGGTACTTTCCCGTGGTACTGTTTGTTATGCTGTGCAAGGTGGTTGAGTCTGTGGATGAAGTCCTACAGTGTGACCATTGAAATGAAAGCTATCGAGCAGTACTTTCCTGTGGAACTGTTTATTATGCTGCACAAGGTGGTTCTAACTTTTGAGTCTGTGGATGGAATTCTACAGTGTGACCATTCAAATGAAAGCTATTGAGCAGTACTTTGCTGTGGTGCCGTTTATTATGCTGTACAAGGTGGTTCTAACTTTTGAGTCTGTGGATGAAATTCTAAAGTGTGACTATTCAAGTGACAGCTATTGAACAGTCCATTCCAGTGGTACTGTTTATTATGCGGTACAGTGTGTTTCTTAACGAATGCCGTTGAGCAGCACGGTCATCTTTATTATGCTTTAAAAGGTGATTGTATCTTGTACAAGTCTGTGGATTAAAAAACAAATAGATCGTACGATGTGACTATTCATAGGAAAAGCCTCTCTACAGTACGTTCTTGCTTTGCTTGGATTTTAGCCGCTCGTAAGAGTAAAAGAATTAATGAAATGAGCTTTACTAAGTAATTACTTCTATTGTTCAACAAAACAGTCAATGTTTTATGCTAATTTTGCGGCAGTCTGTTCAATGCTCTAAAATAATAAGAACGACCGAAAATAATATAATGTTCTCTAGCACCTCTTTCCCGCGTATTCTTGCGTTCACTTTTTTTCGCTCGTTTTGATTATCGGATGCCTTGAACAGTTTATTGTATCATTCAATTCCAACAGTGTCCACCCCGTCCCCTGATTTTAGTCGAGCATTTCTTCACGTTCGAACCCCGGGGGTCGGACATCAGCCTACCCTCAGTGTACCCCGGGGCATTTGGCATCCTCGTGTTTTTGACTTCAAGGAATCCTGGGTCAATTTCTGACAAGAAATATGTCAAGAACTTGCTTTTATGGGTCACTGGAGGAAAACTGAGGTAAAACACTTCTCTGTTGACTAAGCCGGTTTGCCTTCAAATAACTTTTGGATGAGTCCAGATTCGAAAAATTTTCCTTCTTTGTTTCACTATTCCCCGGAAAATTTACAAAACGTTTTGTCACCGCGAGTCAGTTGCCAATTTTTTTCTTTTAACAAAATGCAATTCCCTGTGGTTGCCCCGGGGGGAACATGGGCACTGCTGGAATTGACTGATGCATAACTTTGTGGCCATTGAAAAAACTAAACTATTTAATAATAACTTCTTCAAATAAACAGCAACAAAAGATAAAAGTGAAATGCATATGCATCAGTATTTTAAACGCCGACATTTAACTTATAAAATATAAAACTATTCGCAGAATATTTTAACAACCGTATATATATTTGGCAGTTCACTTTTCTTAGTTCTATAGTCTAGGTCTATGCCATATTGGCAATGTACTTAATTGGTATGCACGCTCAGCCCCAGAGGATGCTCCCTAATACAAGCGACAGGGGTACTCGCCGCAACATTCGTACGGGTTAAAAATCGCGTTTTAGTACAACATGTGTCGTTCAGTTTAAAAACATCACAGAACCTAATTGGGTATACATAAGGTATAGGCCCTTTACAGGGGTAATTCCACCCTGTTTTTTTTTTTAGGGTTAGAGTTAGGGTTACGTTAGAGTTAGGGGGGATGTTGAAGGTTCGATTTGACCGATACATTAGTCTATAATACACAGAGTAGTATATGCAGCAGGGTAATTGACTTTCTCCTTATCAGCCTTTTTACAAGCAGCAGTCATGTTTTCAAATGTAGTCACTCTGAATGGTGTTGATTGTTCTCCAAGCCAAGTAACTCTTGATCAGCTCATAGCAGAAGTTGTACTGTTCCTAAAATATAACGTATGTATCCCATTACCTTTTTGGAAAATTGCAACTAAATAAGTCAAAATTTGCCAAAATTCGGTTCATTTTATGCCCCCGAGACCGAGCGCCTTCTCGCAGACAAAATTTATCGTGCTGTAGAGTTGTAACATCTGCTCACGTTTATTACCCGGGGGAGGGCCGGAAGGGGGGGGGGGGGGGGGTACTCCCGACAATTTAGGATAGGTGTGTGCCGCAAAGGTTCTCAAACCCTGACCCTATTTAAGGGTAGTAAATCGAGATTTGATACCCTTTTTAAGGCCCAAAACCAAGGCGTGTAGTACAGTTTCAACAGACCATATCTTTTTCGTTTTGCGCGTTGGGGTGGATACTGCAATTACATGACCCTATCTAAGGAATATCTAAGGATCACAATACCAAAAATACCAAAAAGGATACCCAATTTAAGGACTGAGCACTTCAAAACCCCTACCCTATCGGGCGGCACATACCTACATAGCGTATATAAGGGAGTACCCCCCTTCCCGGGGGATATTACCATTTTCCCAGCGTGGTAAAATTCGAGTGAATGACTTCCGGTGGAACTGAAGAATGCACGTATTTTAGTCAAAGTTACACATGGATTTCCTCGCTTTAAGTTAAAGGCATGGCAAGAAAACAATATGTAAGTTATTCCGCTATTAATAATGATCCAGGAAATGTTTTTCTTAGACTGGAGTAAGCCTGCTGAAAATTATTATCGTTGCATTGTTTGACAATAAATTGAGTCAAAAGCCAAATACAACCTAATTGACTCCACGATTTCATCCCAAATATTGAAGGTGAATATGATCTGTTGCGGTGGCTGTTTGTTTTTATCGGCGTTGAATTGAAAGTGGCTACATACAGCAAGCTTCAAGCGGTGTGTCGTTTGTGAGAAAATATTCCAGGAAGATTTTATTTTAGTCACAGTAAAAGATAACATGAAATAAAGCTGAATGATTAGTGCTGGTACCAGAAACGGGTCAGAAAATTGCACGAAAAGCGACGGTTGATTTCGAAGTAAAAAGAACAGCCATAAACAGACAGCAGGACAGTCACGTGCTGTGTCAGTTCTAGTTGACTGAGTAGAGTAGCTGTGGTTTTATATTTTTGTGAGCGGGAAATATTTCACAGGCCCTGTTCACCCGCGTTAGATTCGCTAAGATAAGGCAAGCAAATACACGGATATTTCTTCTGATTTAAGCCGGCGTTGTTTTCAAATGGCGAAATGTAGGAAGAGATTTCGCGCGTCTAACACGCGACGCCAATCAAAAATGCGAAGGTTTTGGCCCGTCCGAGAAGTTAGCGGCCTCAAGAACAAACTTTAGATATAACCTAAATAGGAAGATATCCTGTAAAGGTGAATAGAACAAATAGGCAATAGCACATTTCTTTTGAAAGGTTCCCGCTACGACCATCAACAGCGTCTATGTAAAATGAACTGCTTGCGAGTCGCCGCCGTTTGATAATATTGTTTGCCTGCAGTGCATGCTGGGAAAATGGTAATATCCTGCTCACGTGTACACTCTGCTATGTTCAACTTACATACGTGTAACGTAAGTTATATAACATCCGCTCACGTGTTAATTAAATATGCATTGTCTGAAACGAGACAACTGGATAACGTAATACAAAAAAGTTTACATCCCAATGATGACCGACCGACTGATCGAGTGCTCATTTGCATATCTGTCACCGTATACAACAATATCTCGTTCAACGCTTCGCGTATTCACAAGATAAAAATAAGCTTTTGTAACCCTGAAAAACGATTTTTCACATTTTTCTATGGATTTAGTCAACTGACCGCGTTAGTGACCAGTCCTCCTCTCTGTGATCTGAGCCACCTGACTGTTTGGAAGACGTCCACGTTATCTTCAGTCTCCAGTCTCTCGATACTTAAACACAGACTGAGGAATACTCCTGTTCGGCCATCACCATTACTACAACAACAAAAAAAGAAACATTTTTCTATTGACTCTCTCCCAGTGACCAATCTCGTAAGTTACACCTCTCTCTTAGCTTTATGAAGTCTCGTTTCAAACATTTCTCAGTTAAACGCTATATCCAGACTCACTCGTCAGCGACCATCGCCCGTTAAGGACCATGTACCTTTTCTGGACTCCGAGGACTGTCGCTTAGGAGAGTAGCCAGGTAAAATTAACCATAAAAAATTTCAAATACCGAAACTAAATTTATCACCTCAGTCAAGGTCCACGAACAGTAATGGCCATTATTTCCTAGTGGGAGCTCAACTTAGGATTTATCACCAAACACTAATCTTTATAGTTTCGGCGTGGTTAACAGTCACTAAAAGAACAGGTCTAAACCAAGTGCGTTAGTAAGTTACCTGCAGTGTACAATGATTGGACCGTGATGATCCTCCCGAGACTGCACCTTGTGAACTTGTTGGTGTAGGTAGACGAGGGACTGGGCCCGAGGCAAATTGGTCTCTCCCCAGTGGCGGTATTGGAAGTGATATAATAGGCGACTATCATCGCCCTGCGTACCAAGAAAGGAATTAAGGAGATGAGAAATACAGTATGCCATGGCAATAGGGACCTTTGTAATAGGTGATGTGACCATTTTTCTGAAAATAGCAAATATTTAAAAAGGGAAACGCTCTTATGATGCAGATTAAATATTCGCGCCCTCCATGTTTGGAATGAGAAGAAATAATTTTTTGTCAAAAATTTGACTCTGTTAATAAAACTTATAAAATGGATTAACAATTCATTAGGAAAGTACAAAAGAAATGAAAATTTAATGAAGGTTAGTAAATCCTGATACAGAACAGCTATATTCCCCACTCTAGAAACTATGAAAAAAAAACCCGTAATACTCTTTAAAGCGCAGATTTGGGTGGTACATGATGTTAGCCTGATTTTTCCAATTTCTTTTGTTTTCAGCACGAACTGCACTTGCTATGCTTCAACTTCTTGCCAATTTGCATACGGGGCATATTTGCATACGAACACACAATGCTACATCGTAGCGTTCCTTCATGTACTCTGAATGCCATTGTGTCATTCCAACAAAGGATACTTGAATAATTACACCCCGGTGAGGCTGAGCCTGCACATGAAAGATTATTATGGTATTTTTCGGAGTGGCCTATTGTATCTGTTCACTGATACAGAATACTTATAAGAATGTTATAAGCTTCATCGCTATTGTATGAATATTTACAATGGCTTGCCTGCGGCTCGCAATTTGAAATGTCCATACAGTTCTTCTGCTCATATTTTATCTATAATACTTGAGGACAATCATTCCAAACGTAGAAGGTTAAATATGTTAATTTTCCATCGGAAATGTTGATTTATTTATCTATCCAATTATAATTCGCCGGCATATTGCTGATTTGTGTAAGAAAAAAGAAGACATCAAGATTTACAGCCAGCGAAACTTTCATCCTGTTCTAAGCAAATTATCCGAAGATATTGCCGGTCAACCATATTTTCCAGACATACTTTAAACCCGGCCAAACCTTGAGAGGGCTTAATTATTGCAAATTTTCCCAAAAAATATTGCATTTGTAAGGCTTTCTCTCATTTGAATAGTATTACCAAGTGAACATTTAAGACGAAAAGGTTATAAAGTCGCAAGGTATTAAACATACTGTAACAATACTATACAGCAGTTTTGAGTTTAGTGTCGGAAAACCAAAGTCAAAGTTATATATTACTCTGGTCAATCACAAGAGACGCAGACAATCCAATGAACCAATCAGAACGTGAAGCAAATTGATGTAGCCGGCGCCAAGCTGTTTGGTTAAAAAAATGGCGCGAGATTATTACAAAGCAATGCAAAACCAAAGCAATCGCTCACTTCCTTTCGACGCTCACTTAAAAACCGCTCCATAGGCAACAACCAATTATACAGTTGAAAATTTAAACCGAATGATATCATTATGTAAGAATCACTAAAGGCAGCTGTTTTTGAACGAACTTATTTTTGTAGTTTTAAAGTGGTTTGGTTTTCACTAACCCCTTGACGCTTTAGTTTAAACACTCTTTGGGTGTGTTCCTCCAGTCGCTCCTCGTCAAGTTTCGTCACTCGCAGCTTTCCATATTTAGCGCAACCTTCTTCTGGCCAATATCGAGAGTCATGTTCCTAATGGGAACGGGAACAAAAACACGACGATTGACCTTTTAATTACCTCCCAAGGATGAAAATTCATATAAAATTCCAAATTTAATTTTGTAAAATATTGAAAAACGGGTGGCACCATGCAAAAGTACTGCCGAAGAGATTTCATTTGAATGTTCACACCATAGGATTTTGTCCACAGACTCAAAAGTTAGAAGAAATGGTACCATGCAAAAGTACTACCGAAGAGGTTTCATTTGAATGGTCACACGACAGGATTTCGTCGACAGAACTACCCTACATGTCTCCATACATAATTGGATCTGGTAGTGAAAGGGTTAAGCAACAAATAAACCCATTTTATTATTTCCTAATGTCTTATCATAGTTTATATGTACTCGCCTTTTTTTCTTCAGACGCCAGGCATCCTAAAGAGAAGTTATGAAGGCTCTGTCTTTTGTCAAGAAGGCTGATAGTTCGCATTCTCAAACATAATTTATTATTCATAATTCATCCAGTTTGAACAACGAAAATCATTAGCGTGACAGTAGTTTGGAAACCCGATTTTAATTAGCATAGATTTTATTGTTTCTATTCTTTCGTTTTCTCTGCATTTAATGATTTAAGAGGCTACAGTATATTAAAAACTCTAAAGAATGTTTCATCAGGTATCCAAACACCTGTCGAAGTGGGATGAAAAAATTTGGCTGCGCCTGGGTTTTTCATTCCAGTTCTTGGTGTTTGGAAATCCTGATGAAACACTCTTCCCCTTGTTTCACTTTGATATATTACATGAAAAATACACCATTAACATTACCATTTCATTGTCTGGTATATCGCTGAGCATGACCACTATGGTTGACCGCTGTTCCCACACCATGCGCCAAAAGTCATCAACAGTGCTCGCAATTGGTGCTTGAGTGGCGATGTATAGTCTACCTTCGTTGTAACTCTGTCCAAAAATATAACCACAACACTCATTTGAAATGTCCATTGCGAAGGTCAATTTCCAAAACACTCTTGCGACAATGTCTAACCAAGGGATAAAAGCATTTTTTTTTTGTTCTCCATCAATCAAATGCAAAACTTTTTTCCCGTGCTTGGCACCGGTTGTATATTATAGCTTTGACCTGCAATTAGTGTATTTCGTTATTTATGTTTTGAACCATGGTTTGATTGTTTGGGTTTTGGTTTCACGACAGTCAGGACGTACAAAGTGTTCTGAAAAGGTTCAGAAATCCCAAATGGGTTTCAGTATAATGAACATAAATGTACAAACATACATTAAGGAAAGGGTAGCGGTTACTCACATCAATGAAGCTGGCGTTTATGTAGTTTGAACAAGGTTCGTCTGGAATCATCTTAAGACGGACCCTGTTTTGGTCAACTTAAAGAAAGCAAGAAAAACATAAGTAAAAAAAAAATAAGAATATTGCTTGTTTTCTTTACAAAATAGAAACGAAACAAAGCGAACTCTGATTGACTGAAAACCATTTACTAACACTTTGTTTCTTGGCTACCATTGTATTATTAACACTCAGGAAAGTGTTTTTAGAGCTCGAAACAACTGTTGTATTCGTCTCGTGTTTTCACAGCTGTTGCCTATCTCCAAAACTTCTATCCATGTTTATACGTACGGCTACCATAACTTGATGAAGACATGGAAACGTTTTCTATTTCAGCTCTGACTTAGTTTTGATGATATAGCTTCTAAGTTGACCTACGTCAGTACAAGCATAATATATGGGCAATAGCCTCAAGGGAGCGGGGTGTAGTGGTTGATGCTGGGAGGGTCTTGGAAACAATGAGGTCTCTAAAATTTTCAATCCCTCCACCCCCCCCCCCCCCCCCCCCCCCCCATTCATCCCCCCCTCCACTCCGCCACTGATCTATACAGAACTTCACGATAGGGTCTAAAAGGCAAGAATGCGTTTAGCTTCGTTTATTATCACATGTTTAATCAAGCACTGTCTAAGCTTGGGTTTCTCTGCCAATAGTCACCCCAGATAACACTATCATTAAAGCATTTATATAGGGTTATGTTATGATGCTTACAGGGCAATCTCTCAGGACAGCGGTTCTTCACCACGTTTTCTCGCACCAACGCGTCGCTAAAGTAGGGCGAGTCAGCAGGACAGACTTGAAGATTCTGTTGATTAGAAAGTAAAAGGAATATGGAAACATCATTAAACTGCTCGTCAAAAATACTGTAGATGTAATATGATGAACAAAGCTATGAGCATCGTTTGCGATTATTCGTACGCATCCTGTTTGCTCTGTTTCTAAACTGCTGAGTAGGCTATTTACATAGCGTACGCTAGGATTTCAATACAGGACTGTCGTGTTAATTACAAATACATATAATGGTCTCCACTCAGAGGAGAACCACCGGATTGCAAGACCAGCAGGCCGTGTCGACTAGTATTAGTAGGCTCATTGACATACCTCCAAAACTTATTGTGACAGCCACTGACAAAATCAAGCATTTATGCTCGTTATTAACTAATGGCGCACCTAATCAATTCCTTTACGATACAAATTCAGAAACGCGAACACACCCAGTACACATGACAATTAAAGAAGAATGTAGAGAGCCTACAAACTCGGGACGAGGTTAGGGAGCTTATTTTACGCCTCTACAAATCCATAACTGATTACGGTAATACCTCCAATTTAAAGCATAGGATAGAGCTCTGTGACAAACAGACCACAGTCTAATAACAAACTGCCCTTACCTCAAACTCCGTTGTCCTCTTTTCAACTATTTCGGGCTCACCTCCTGTAACGCAAAGCAAACCACTGCCCAGGTCATTTGAGGGGATTGTAGTCACGCCACAGATAGATGCATCTCTCAGAACATCATGAATGAACCAGTACTGCTCCTATAGAGAGAGACATGCAAAGTAAACTGTTTATCTAGTGATTTACGAGGCTGGCTTGGTGCCCGTGGTGTCCGTATTCTGGAGGATTCCGTAAGCAGACGCTCCACTGTACTCACCTGTGTCTGGACCATATAGTTTCTTTGTTTTCTCATTCGCGCGACAAACCCATACACATCTACCGCCTTTTCAGTCTCCATTTGTTCCATCAGCGAGTCAATGGCGATGAACGACCCTGTTCTGCCAACACCGGCGCTGAAAAGAAAAAAAACCCATATACTTAAAATTCCACTTGAATCCTTCTTGGACAACACTGTGTTTGACAGTCTAGTTTCTACAGCTGTAGATGCTTTTCTTTTTTCTCGTGGGAGTAAGGCCCCGTTCGGTTGCGTACCGATCAGCCGCCGCCTGCTATTCGGTGGCGCTATAAATTGGCGCATTACAAAATTCTCGAAAGCGCGGATCATCTCCCTTCACAAAATCGGTTTTAGCTTAACCACAATAGCTCACACTGTATTATTGACATCGAATTTAGTTTTTCTAGTAACAGTTGAGCCTGCAAATCACTGGTAACCAGTAGTAATCGAAACTGGAGAAATGCGTCATCAGCTATGGACTCTTTCATGACTGCGGTCGCAGCTTTCAATTGATGGAACTGTTGCTAAGAACAAACGCTTACCTGCAGTGAACTACAATGGGACCGGGATCGACAGCCAGAGCGCTCCTTAACTTATGATGAAACATTAAGAATGCTGCGGTGTCTCGAGGCACGTAGTGATCAGGCCAGGAAGTGAAGTGATATTGAAATATATCGCGCTTCTCAGTGCTCTCTGGATCTGTTGACTAAATTTTAACAAAGAAAATTCAAATTCAGCAAATGCATTGTTTAGGCAAACATGTAAAACAGTATATTGTACAAAATGTTAACTGCCTTTGTCTGTCTGTCTGTCTGTTTGTCTAGACTCAACATTGATTGTAGAAAATGTATCTGTGCCCTTCTAAGCAAACGCTTTTTGTGCTCATCACGCATTTTTTTCTTTATGAGGTACATGATGAGCACCAATACATTGTGTAAAACGATGGGTTGAAGGCTACAGTAGCTTGGGACGCCTCTCGCCATTCCGGGAAGAAAACGACCGTGTCGCAAGCAAAAGCCTTGTTTACACTAGCGACGCAAATGCAAGCGCAATCATAAGAGATTTGCTTGAAGTAAAAAAGGTCGTGACAGCACAATGACTTTTACCTGTGTTTATGCTTAGAGCGGTTTTTATTTCATTGTCGAATTCAAAGTAATTTCGCGATTGCTTTGGTTTTACATTGCTACGCTCTGTGATTAGCTAAAAAATATCGCACCACTTTCTCAACCAATCAGAAGTAAAACCAAAACCAATTGTGACTTATTCTCACGCGTTTTCCCGCGCCTGCATGACGGCAGCTACGTGTATTTGTTTCTAGTTCTGGTTGGTTAATTGATTGACTGTGTCTCTTGTGATTGACCATAGCTTCAAGGACAAGATTCCAAGGATGTTACCTACCCAAATAATAAACTCCCTGACAGTCCAGTCAGACATTACACAACTATTAAGCAGTGAAACAGTCACGTGACCATACTCTGTTGGCTCTGCCTCGTGCCAGTACCTCTCGCAGGTTGGTTCGTTCTATAGCAGAATAAATTGTTACACAGTTTGTCACAAAAGTACAATAACAATTTACTACAATAGAACATGATATACACCAAATAAGACACCACTGAGCATGTCCAGTGGCGTATCTAAGGGAGGGGCCTGGGGAAACTGCCCCTTTCCCCTTGGATTTTTTTTCAATATCTGACATCTAACGTTCCTGCCCAAAACGCAACTCTAGTGCTAATCACCATTATATGAAACTATTCGTATGACTAAACTACTGTTATTGTATTTCCTTAGTAGTGCATGGAACCATAGGTCTGATTTTGAATTTACGTACTTCTTTTCCTTGCATTTCAATCATGACTATTGTTTTAACGTTCTTCTCCCAAATCATTCGCCAAAAATCGTTCATGGTGTGCTTCAAGGGTCCTAGAAAGAGAAATTAAAAGATTAGTGTGAATAGAGCGACATAGCACCCTAGGAACATTTTTTTTGGTGGGGGGGGGGGGGGGGGGGGGGGGGGTGGAGGTAGAATAACTACGCGGTAAAATCATGCTCACGGAGAAAACATACAGTTCATGTTTCATTTGGCGCTGTGTGTGAAGAAGCATAACTACATTGGGAGGTATGCGAACACAAAGTACATGTATAGTAAACGACCACACATTGCTTGTAAAGGGGTGGTCGAATAGAAGAGGTGGTTGCTTTCAAAATATGTGATGGTCAAATATAATAATTTTACTAGAGAAAAGAGAAGGAATGTAGTAGCATTAAGAGAAATGGAAGCTACGATAGGATCCACTGTATTTACACTGGAGGGGAGGGAAGGGAGAAGGCAGGAGTGGGAAGGGGAGGTAAGGCGAGAAATGGGAGAGGGCAGGGAGGGAAAGAAAAAGAGGTAAGGCGAGACAAGGAAGAGGATAGGGGAGGAAGGGAAGGGAAGGAAGGAAGGGAAGGAAGGGAAGGGAAGGGAAGGGGAGAGGGCAGATGAGGGAGGGAAGGAAGGGATGGAAGGGATGGAAGGGGATGAAAAGGGAGGGAAGGGAAGAAAGAGTAGGGAAGGGAAGGAAGTGAAGGAAGAGGGAAAGAGGAGGGAAAGAGAGAGAAGGGGAGAGAAGGGAAGGGAAGGAAAGGGCACGGAAGGGAGGGGAAGGAAGGGGAGGGAAGGTCAGAGAAAGGGGAAGGAAGGGGAGGGGAGGGGAGGTTGGGAAGGAACGGAAGAAAGAGGGAGAGAAGGAAAAAGAAGGGACAGAGCAGGGGGGAGGGGAAGGAAGGAAAGGGAACGGGGAGGGGAGGGGAGGGGAAGGGAAGGCGACAGAAGGGAGAGGGCAGGGGAGGACAGAAGGGGAATGAATGGAAGTATGGGGGAGGGAAGGCAAGAGAAGGGAGAGGGCAGGGGAGAGGAAAAGGGGAAAGAAGGGAAGGGAAGGGGGAGGAAAGGCGAGAGAAGGGAGAGGGCAGGGGAGGGGAGAAGGGAAAGGGAGGGAAGAGAAGGGGGAGGGAAGGCGAGAGTAGGGAGAGGGGAGGGGAGAAGGGGAAGGAATGGAAGGGAAGGGGAAGGAAAGGCGAGAGAAGGGAGAGGGCAAGGGAGGGGAGAAGGGGAAGGAACGGAAGGAAGGGAAGAGAAGGGGGAGGGAAGGCGAGAGAAGGGAGAGGGGAGGGGAAGGGAGAAGAGGAAGGAAGGGAAGGGTAGGGGGAGGAAAGGCGAGAGAAGGGAGAGGGCAGGGGAGGGGAGAAGGGGAATGAATGGAAGTATGGGGGAGGGTAGGCGAGAGAAGGGAGAGGGCAGGGGGGGGGAGAAGGGGAGGGGAGGGAAGGAAGGGAAGGGAAGGGGGAGGAAAGGCGACAGAAAGGAGAGGGCAGGGGAGGACAGAAGGGGAATGAATGGTAGTATGGGGGAGGGTAGGCGAGAGAAGGGAGAGGGCAGGGGAGGGAGAAGGGGAAGGAAGGTAAGGAGGGGGAGGGAAGGTAAGAGAAAGGAGAGGGCAAGGGAGGGGAGAAGGGGAAGGAACGAAAGGAAGGGAAGAGAAAGGGGAGGGAGGGGGAGAGAAGGGAGAGGGGAGGGGAGGGGAGGAAGGGGATAAGAGGAAGGGGGAGGGAAGAGTAAGGAAGGGAAGGCAGGGGGAGAGGAGGAGGTGGGACGGTTTTCGAAATCACCTACCTTGGGTTGCTATATATTTGGCTGGATCGCTGTAACCCTACAATCAAACACAGCAACATCTTAAAGGTGCTTGAATTGTTGCCTTTTTTATTCGCATAAAATTTGACACCTAAAACTTTAAAGTCGGAAATATTATTATAAAACTTACATCCACATAATTAGCGTTAATGTAGTCTGATCCGGGAATATTTGTCACGGATCTTAATACAACGCGGCTGTGATCGTCTATAGAAAAAAATTAAAACAAATTACTTTTAGAACCATCCAATCCTAGAGTTCGGCCTTCTAGGAGTCCCACTAATCGCGTTTGAAGAACGCAATCCTAATTTCGTGTTGGTTATCCTGTGGTTTATATGCAGTAAAATTTGAGATTTTTTGGTGGCCGGTCTTCCAAATAGCCGCCCCTATTTTTTTTTCAGGGGCTCATTTCCGCCGGAAATTCCTTTGAACGCGTCTCCATAATCTGTGATTACTGCTAGTCCTAGAGTTTTAATCCTAGAGTTTAGGAGCCCCACTTATCCTAGAGTTCGGTTCGGTTGGTAAATCTCTGTTTACCTTATTTATTTTTAGAGACATCATTCCATAAATGTTTTGTGCTTTTTTTTAAATCTAGAGGCCTAAATGGTGTTAAAATTTTTGACCACTGTGTGCATATTGCCATGTCTGTGATAAATAACAAACAAAATATACTGAAGGAAAATACCATAACGGATTCTTAAATTTGAATTTAAAAAAAAAATCACGAGTGGTAATGATTCACTTAATAAAAGTAAACTGCATGATAAACACTAGATGAACATCATATATCGCTAGTGCATGTCTTCATATTCATAAACACACCTTATTTGATGGTTTGACAGATAATAGGCGCGGATATTTTACGAGTTGCGTAGTATTTTTCCGAGCTTCAAAGGGGCGAGGAAATTAAAATGCTTAATTTTTCTATTAATTTCTAAAAATCATTTTCACTATCTAACCTGTCAAACCGGTGTACTACAGTAAAACATGCTCGCATATGTTACGGTTAAACAACGGAGTAGTCGAATAATAGGTTTTTATTGATGTAGTAAGGAATATTGGCACGTACAGGCCACTATATTACAGTAGCGGTTCTTGCTTCTGTTGTGCCCCGTATGACTCGCCTCCCAAGACGATTTCCATGTGAGACGTTCAAGGCACTGAATAGTAATAAAAACAATCATTTGGTAGTCAATACACCATCAGCATTAAATCTGATTTTATTTTTCATTAAGTTATTTGCTACACTCTATATCTATATATTCTAAACGAAACTGGAGGTTTGATATGGACTTATTGTAGGGCTAGAACTCGGAACGTCAGCTTTTGAATCTCTTAAGGGTGGTCAATTTAGTTATCAAGTCATCTATTGAAACCACTCTTTTTTGGTGTCGCTTCCCACAGTTTCTTTAACTAACAACACTTTCCATACGGCTCGATTCAAAGTTGGCTTGAATTAAGTGTGCTACTTGTTTCAAGTGCTTGAAACTAACCCCTTTAACCAACAACACTTTCCATACGGCTCGATTCTTGCTACTTGTTTCAAGTGCTTGAATGTTTAAAGGCGTTTATTGAAACTGATTTGATAGCCTGCATAACAGGCGTTATTGGGGGGCGCTCAAGCGGGTTTTGGGTCGCGAGCGCGTAGCGCGAGACACGCACGGGGAGTGAAAAGAAAACAGTTTCCCTCCCCGTGCGTGTCTCGCGCTTCGCGCTCGTGTCTCGCGCTGCGCGCTGGCGACCTAAAACCCGCTTGAGCGCCCCAATAACGCCTGTTATGCAGGCTACTGATTTGAAGGCATTTTCATAATGGAACATTTTGTGAGATAAATGTCCTTCTTTTCATTTTAAAAGTTGCTAATCAGCTCACTTGACTTTCGGAATAAAATATATACCCCAATATAAAAGGTATAAAGTCATGTTCTCCTAAAAACATACAATGTTAAAGTCAGCTAATGACTACAAAAATTTTGAGTATCTTTATGTGACAAAAAATGGCAGGTCAGTCCATTTCTAAATATGTTGACTATAGGTTTCCTTTTCATTTGTGCACCAAATCTTGATATTATTATAACGAATTCTCACCTTATACTCGTCGTTAAATAAGGCGTTATTGTTGGCATGGAAACGGACACAGTGATCCGCGAGCTCCTTGACTGGAATCGGTCTGCTGGGAGGAGCGCTTGTTGATATGATGGATACTGCAACCAAGAATACAAAACCATTATACATGTAAGAATGTAATTTGCTTTTATTAAAGATGGGAAATCTGTCACTGTAAATGTGAATGTAAAAAATGTAAAAGTGGAATCGGTCTGCTGGGAGGAGCGCTTGTTGATATGATGGATACTGCAAGCAATAACACGAAACCATTGTACACCTAAGAATATAATTTGCTTTTATGAAAGGAGGAGGTTGTGTCATTCAATGTAAGTGCCACTTACATTTTTTGCATGTACAGTGCACAGGTAAAATATGTAAAACATCTAAATGGAATATATAATGTAAACAAATGAAAACCTCTCAGTTGTTCGGAACTCAGTTTGTTTTACGGAACTCGTTGTGGAGGGACCGGGGGGGGGGGGGGGGGGGGGGACGTAGTTCCAAGTGAAAAACAAAGAACAGGGAAGAGAAACAACAACAAACTTAACCCACATAAAGCGTCGACACCGGGTTTCGGATCCGAGCCATATTGATCATATTGGCGGGGGGCGATTGCTCTCAATACTGTACTATCCCTGCTCCAAATATCTGGTTGTCAAATTCTTTCTATAGGTATTTTTATTCCTTCTTTAGAAAATTCCGCTTAGAGCAATCATACTAATGGTCTTTTGAAATGCCAAAAACATGGTTAACCCTTTGGATTGATTCGACAAATCGATCAAACCTTTACGAAAGCATCTTTAGGAAATCATTTGATTTCGAAGTGAGAGGCGCATAAAATCGCAAAGGATAGCTTGACTCACGTTTATGTATTGGTTCTTTCGAGCGTTTGGAATCTCGTCTGAAAAAGGAAAGGTTTGATTAGTGAAATATTCTTACTCAAACATATTTTTTGGTTTCTTTGAATAAAGTTCCTGTTTTAAATCATTTTACTGCGTCACAACATCATCTCGATAAGACTCGATACGACTGGAAGAAAGAGAGTTGAAGACCTGAACAGAGAGACTAGTGAAAACATTTAATGCACTATATTCCATGTACTTGAAGCGTTGTACTTTCATAGTTTCGGTAAATTGATCATCGAATATAACAAACAATTTTAACGCGTAGGTTTTAGCGACAATTTTGAACGATTTTTGTTAACTATTCTAAGCTGCGAGTTGAGATGAATCGCGAAACGTTTTTAAAACCATCGGACGTACAAACAAGCAAAGCTACAAGGGCTAGAAGGCCCAGCTTGGGTTTTTGTAGAGTTACGAAATTTTTATCATATTATAGCTTCAACGGTTGTCATATGTCTATAGTGACGTCATATGACGTTATTTGGTTTTAGTGCCATTATCTTGGATTTTGGGATTTCAAGAAATTTACCTATATTGTTAACTAAAACCAATAAAGGGATCCTAAAATAGACTAGAAAAGTAACAGAAGAGAGAATTAAACAATAACATAAAAATCTAACATTTGCGTCAACCTGCATATAAAAACAAATCAAGATAATACTATGTCCGAGGAAACGATGAACATCTACTGAAAGCGCGAGCCTGCCAAAATGTATGCCTCTAAAGAAATTTCAAAAAATGTTGGCGGGTGGCATTTTCCTCCCTTGTACACCCGAGGGTTAAACTGATGTACAATACATACAAACCTGATGAGTACAAATGCGGTGATCAACACTAGCAGTAATATTGCACCAACCAGTCCACCGACGATCCATATTAACTTGGACTTGGATTTGGAAGGGCCAGGGTTGCGAGCTACAAATTGGTGAGAAATATCATCAGAAATAAGTAGCAAAGCTGTCGGATTTTTATTTTTTTCGGGGCGTAGCCGGCGAGTTATGTATATCATGGGTGGAAAGAACCGTTTCATATTGTGTTCGCCACTTATTGCTGTGGGATGTTTGTTCCAGCAACTTTTGTGTTTTATATAACTTGCCATTTGCTTAGCGATCGAGGTTTCAAGTTTCGGCTGCTAAATGTAGTGAATAAAGTGAAGTCTTACTTTTTAGACATAATTTTATGTTTCTCCGTAAAAGCACTCAAAACACTCACTTTATCTTCGCGACTCATTGTTGTTCTTTAAAACAAGAAAAGAGTTGGAAATTGAAATAATTGCTTTACTTCGGGCAGCATCTATGTTCCTTTTTAAAGCAACCGGGCGACATTTAATAACTTTTTAATTTGCTCAGTACAGTATGTTTGTTTTCATCAACGTTTTTGTTTGATCAACACAATTGCTTTTTTCAAGCATGAAATATCGGTTTTTGCCGGCAGCTGGCTCGCTTCTTGTACGACTGTACATGTAGTGTGAATGGCTTCTTCACTCTCCACAAAAGTTCACATTTTTGTTAAAACTGGGAAGAACAAGAATTCACCCTAAATTTAATATTTGTGAATGGCAGATCTATATTTTTGCTTCAAATAAAAGCTCACTATTTTAAAAGAAAGTATATATATATATATATATATTCTTATATGAGCTTACTATATAAAGAAAAACTGAAACAGAAACATCGTCCCACGAAGATGCCAATGTTACTTCTCAGGTAACTATGCAATTTCACGCTAAATACCCTCGATTCCTTAGCCAATAAGAATACGAGTTTTCTTTGTATATATTTGTATATCTTTCACTTTCTAACATTTACCTTCCGATGTGTCAATGCTTGGTAAGTGTTGGACTGTTATCTCTTCACTCATGCGTCCTGGTAATGAGTTATACGCTTGGACCTGAGTAGGGAGGGTAAGCGAGATCAGCCATATGCTGGTCTTAAGGTAATTCCCTTGAAAAGGATCTTATACTTAACTTTTTTTCAAACTTGGTACGATTGATAACCATGCTTAGGGCATTCGCAAAATGCAATAAAAAGAGGGTGTCACCGTGCTTGTTTTTACACTGTACTCCCGTTATTTATAGCGACTTTTTATAATTGCGTGAGGAATGTTCGAAACTCGATCATCGAGAAATGGATCCTTATTGCCTGCAGAAAACTATGATTATTATTGAAATTTTAACACTATTTATTTTTTAATTTTGCAACATTCTTTCAGGGAAGTCATTTCAAATTGACCGGTCTTGCAAATTTTGCAAGGAAATCGGACCGCTTCGTCATCAACACATACTCCTCGTGGGCTCCAAATACAGGTTTTCACGCGATTTACACAGAATTAATACAAGTTCTACCACTGAACTTTTTTTCTTCTTAAAATATGTTATTTATAGTCCAATAAAGAGTAAATGAAAAATAGGGGTCACCGTGCTAGTTTAGGAGAAAACAATGTCTTATTCATTTGGCCAACTTATCCTCAAAGGAAACCTTCTTGTTTCGGACTGTGCGCGCGCTCGTGCGCGCGCTGATGACGCAAGAAATTATGCGCAGAACGTGGTGCGCAATGCAATACTAAGGAATTACCTTAATATTTTTATTTTTGTGCATCGTCACAAAAGCCATAAGATGAATGTAGAGTAACACGATTTGAAAAGAGCATCAGTTTGTGAATTAGAAAGCCAAACATTGAGTAATCGCACACGTACACAGGGGAGAATAGGGCGAGGAGGTAACAATTACATTATACTGACATTCTACGTTAATTTCTAAGAAAGTTTCGCCAGTCTGTTATTGATGGCTTCAAAATTCGATCATGATTATTTCCATCGGGCAGAATGGCCGGACATTTGCGCATATTAATGAGCCATCACGGCGGACTATTCAAGCATGAATGTTCAATAAAAGCGCCGCAATTACAGAGAAAAGGGGCGAATTTGGTGAAGTACACTGACTAAAACAGAAATTTTGAAGTAATAAGATATGTCTTTCTTAAGATGATAGGGCGGCTTTTTGTAGTTTAAGGGTTATTCTACCATTTAAGCCAAAAACTAAGTGAATCGAACGAGGATAAGTTGTAGTCTTTTCACTTCGAAAATGGTGGTTATTACGGTTACTCTCGTATGGGAAACCACCCTTGTCAAGTTCGAACTTTGATTTTCTCGCAAAATAAGCAAGAATCTTCGAATGATAGAGCGGCTTTTGTCAGATAGACGTCTTACCTATACGTCGATCGTTTTGTTTTCAAATTCCGAGCAAATGAAGTTGTAGTTTTTTGCGCTAGAATATTTGAGGTTCAAAATTCGCGCGTGTTCTGGAGTGTGGTCATTGTCTTTGGAATGACAATGGTTGCCATGAACAAACAATAGCTAGCAAAACTCTATTGAAGAAATGCAGTCATCTGTTAAACACAGCTTTTTGAATTGTTAATGATCAGCTGAATAAGCACAAAAACTGTCCGCGCGCGAAATTTGAATACTTCAAGCACAGGTGTAGATTACGTTCGCGAAGTCACAGTAAATTCGCGAAGTCACTGTATATTTATACAGACAAAGGCATGTTGCCGGATCGAAATGCGCCAATGGCGGTGAGGTGTCTTAAACAAAAGGTTTCAAGCTGTAGTTTTCGAGTTATGCAAATTTAACTTACTTGTTGTTACAGATGATAATCATGAAAGTTAAAAGAAACAGCGACATATTATAAATCATTATTATAACGGGGCTGGGGAAGGGGAAATGGTAAATTAACTTCGATAAGTTGGTCATCAGTTGGAATCGAAACAAATCGAACGTTCGATTAATTGCGCGATTGGGTTCGATCGATCATAATCACTTCGCTCGCACTCGCGCACTTGAAGATAGTGATACTTTATCATTTATAAGATTGCAGACATAGAGCACTCGCCGCTTACTTTTATTCAAAAAGAGTGTAGAGCGTGGCGATCGATTTAAAATGACGAGTGCGTGAGCCACGAGGAACGAACAAAATTATCGAGCCGAAGAACTGAAAAAAATCTCATGTTGGTGTCCCCGCACGGCGAGCGCGGCGATTCTTGATCAATCGTTGCTCGCTCTATTTTTTTTTGCAAAAAAAATTACTGGCAATCTAAAAACTTGATCGAAGATTCATTTGCTGACACCAATCTAGATTTTGTATGTGCATCGAGCAGTCTCAAGCCCTTTCATTTTGTCTTTTCTGATGCTGAAAAATACAGGTAATATGCGGGTAATCGTAAGAAACAAAAGCTGACAACAATAGCGCGCATCGTTCATTGTTTGCTTTGCCCGCCCACTTCAAGTTAATGAGTATAGCGGTGCGTGCCTGGCAACCAATCAATTAAGCCGCTTTTTGAGCGTCAATGAATAATAATGAGCGATATGTCAGATCAAGAAACTTTCGGCGCTGTAAGTAAATGTCGCGAGAACAATAGACATTCTGCGCGATGTCTATTTCTATTTGTACTTTACTTCACTTCCATCACGAAAAATGTACCGGCCTGCGAAAATAAAAGGGATTAGGGTAACAAAGAAGTGGGGGATCTAGGGAAGGGGCTCGGAGGCCCGGGCCACCCCTTATTTACTCTCCACTCCCCCCCCCCCCCCCCCCCCCCCCCCCCACCCCCTTACGATGAGCCAGGATCCGTCACTGCATAATTATCAGTAAATATGAGTGTCCTTACTATATTTTTTACTTACTTTGATTCTGGAAGAAGGAAGAGACACTTCATACTTCATTAGGGAAGGGACGCTGGGGGGCCTAGGCCACCCTTTATTTACTCCCCCTTTACGATGTTGAGTGTCCTTACTATAGTTTTTACTCACTTTGATTTTGTACTCAGATTCGGCATTTGGAAGAGACACTTTATACTTCATTAGGGTAATAATAACCCTAACCCCTAACCCCCCGGGCCACTCCTTTTACGCCCTCCCCCCTTTACGATGCGAGTGTCCTTACTATATTTTTTACTTACTTTGATTTTATACTCAGATTCGACATCTGGAAGAGACACTTCATACGTCAGATACTCTTTGTCCACGTTGAAGTGTGTAGTGTAGGTTTTAATAGCTCCGTCAGTGTCACTAAAGTGCAGAACATATTTCTTTATAATGCCATTTGTTTCTTCAGGTTTCCGCCATCGAAGAATCAACCGAGTCCCTTCCTTAAACTTGACTGATATTTCGCGAGGAGGAGAGGGAACTAAAAGGATGGAACAGAAATAGAAACACATTAGTAGAATGTCAGTATTTTAGTACCGACAAAAAGTCCTTGATTTGGTCAATCAAGAAAACGAAATAGGTATAACAGTAAGGTATAACAGTAAGGCGGGCGAGGACGGCAGCTTTGTATATCATTTAAGCAGTGACATATCTTGGTTCACTATTTTACAGACTTGTAGTTTTCGAAAGGTATAGCCTGCACACAGACTTATCATCTTCTGAAATAATAATAACAATAATAATAATAATAATAGTTTTGGAAATGTATAGCTTGTGTACAGACTTACTATCTTCTGGCATAATAATATCCACAGGAGCTGAAAACTTGCTCCAATTGTCTTGTCCAACTTCCTCTCGCACCATGAAAGAATACATGTTATAGGGCTTCAGTCCACCAACTTGAGCTTCCCTGCGGTACGGAGAGCCCGCATTCACGATCTTATGACCATCAACGTTGGATTCAGCGGGGTTACCCACTTGAAGCCACTTCACCGTGTAACGCGTCACGCGGCCTGTGAATCCCGTATGTGATCGCCAAGTTATGCGCACGCTGTTTGGTGTCTCTTTTAACACCTGTACTCCCCGTGGGCTACCTGGAACTGCAATAGAATAAAAAACAACAAGAATTGTTTAACCCTTTAATTCTAGCCTGCGTAGCAGTCGTTTCCTTTTTCTAAAGCCACAGAAGGGCGCGCGTAAAAGGAACGTGGCGTGTGAAAAGGATCAATAAACCTTTTCGCCGTTTCTTTACGCGCGCGCCTCTGTGGCTCTAGGAAAAGGAAACGACTGCACTTCAATTCTTATTAGCGGAGCACTCGCCGGGCCGAAGGCCGGGCTGCGCAGCCCCATACTCATAGAACCTATGCCCGTCATTTTTCATGGTCATGGCTAGCGGAATGTTTCGCGGGCGCGTGTCTGCAACATGTGTGTCGCGCAAGGCTAGCTCGCGGGCGCGTATGACGCCACACGCGCGGCTACACAGCCGTCAGCTCGGTAAACACTTTTTAAAGTTTTAAAAACGTTGGATCTTTCGCAGTGTTAGGCGGAGCAGTAAAGTTGTTATTTCCCTGCATTTTTTCGCGGTTTGCTACTCAAGACAGGGATACTAATTAAGGGATACTCAGAAGCCGCTTTAGTGGAAAAAGAAGAGCTTTCAGGGATAAAATCTTGCTTCGAGGAACTTCATATTATCAATGAAGGAGCAATGCGGGGAGATGCCTTGTTTTAATTACGGATTTCAGAACCGAAGAAGCGGAGTTTTAACGAATTTCTAAGCAGTCCAGTGCTTTAAAGGTAAAATAAATCACATTTTTCGATGGGAATTTATGTTGATATCAATTTTTGATTGACTTTTCCTTTGTGTAAGTTCTCTTAAGTTTTGGAGACATGTTTATGAAACGTTCAAATTAAGTCGTGTTGTTATCTTGAATTTCAACGAGGACAACTCTGCCTTGATGCGCTATAAATGGTACGTGTTTTGCTTTTAAACATAAATTAATGGAGATTTGAATAAAATTTTTCGAAAGAAGATTGTGTTGTCCGTTTTTATGTCTTTGTTCATTCATTACATAGATTAAAAAGCGATTTTATGTAAACAAAACAAGACTTAGATTTTCTGTCTTCACTCGCGTCGCCTTATGCAAATATGTTTGTGTATTTTTGCAATTTTGATTTTCAAATCAGTTTCTCGGGTATTTTATTCGGAAAGTAGTCGTACTAGTTATTCTAGACAGAGAAAAGTTGTTTTGTGAACTTTTGTACGGTCTAAATGTACTGTGCAGAGTGAGACGGTCGGGTAATACTGTCTTTGAGAATTGCTAAAATTGAAAATAGCCCGTTCGTCAATCTTAATTCTTGTGCTTCCAACCTTTCAACTTAGTTAAGTTTCACCTTAGTTAAGCTTGTTCAAAGTGCGACGCTGTTAGGCTTGGCCTATCTATATATATATTAAGATGTTATTGTAGACTTTTGAGTCTGTGGATGAAATCCTATGGTTTGATCATTCAAATGAAACCTTTTCGGCAGTACTTTTGTAAAATTAAATTTTGGGTTTTTCTTGAATTTTGATTTTGGGCACTCTTGGGAGTGAAAATAGCTTTTGCGTGCGTTAAAGTTACAGAGTACCTTCAGATCAACCATTTTCAGTATGAAAGTTATGTTTGTTCAAATATAAGCACCTCAGCCTTTACATTATCACTTTACTGCTGTCAATCACTCATTGGAAGGACTGATCCAAGGAGGTCTTTGTAGAGCTAAGCGAATACAGAAACACCAAGTGTTCAAACCTACCAGTCGGAGGCGTGGAAACGAACTTCTTTTCGCTGCTTGGTCCAACACCCTTGGCTGTAAAGCCTGCGATCCAAACACGATACCTCGTCCGTGGTTTCATGCGACTCAACGTCGCATGCGTGACAGATGCATTCACAGTGATCACGTTCTTGATGACGGGATAGCTCGTGTCATCCTCGCTGTAGTGCACGTGATATCCCTGCAGTATTCCTTTCACATGTCGCTGTGGAATAGGTTGCCATTGTATAAACATTGTGTCCGAGGTTTTAGCTGAGAGTTTCACAATTCGAGGAGGGTGGGATGGCACTAATTGAAACCAAGACAAACAAAATGGGTGATTAATACCGGTTAAATGCAAGACACGTTTCGACATGTTATGGTAGTTGCGTTTCAGATGTAGGGGTTCTAGATTTAGTAAGCCATTATAAAACGCACAACTATCCTATGATGAGCATTTGTTACTTTTACGAATGTTTAATGCATGGCCAATCTCGAAAATAAACAGTATTAAATAGTATAAGTAATCTGAGATACAAGGCTTAACTTTAGCATGAAAACAAATATTGATAAGATTGGTAGCCTGGGTAGCAGGCGTTGGGGAGAAGGGAACTGCGGAGAGAGGGAAAGGACGCCTGCAATAAAGACCCCTATTTGTTCATTTCTGCGGACGCTGGCGGCCGCAAATTCTGATTGGGTAATTCGCGCTGGGTGGTAAACATAGTAAATTCCCGCGTGAAGTCATCGTGCTAGTTTCTGATTGGTGAACGTATTGACAGTTGACGTAATTTGATTACAAGGAAATCGGTGGGCGTAATGCGAATAGCCCGGTTCTTATAGCAGGCGTTCCTTCCCTTTTCCCCCTCTCCTTTTTCGTGCCCCCTGCCCCCCCCCCCCCCCCCCCCCCCCCCCCCCCCTCCCCGTTTACGCCTGCCACGCAGGCTATAAGATTGGTGAAGCAATCAAACTATTCAAGTTAACAAGAAAGAACTCAACTTCTCAAAAGGTTCAAATATTAACATGCTGTTAATTTTTATAAATATTTTTGATAATGTTGCTACGGCCGAAGAGTGAGTTTAACTGATGACAACCATACATAGGTGAAAGGTTGTTCTTGGCGAATTTTCCTCTCTTCCAAGTTACCCAGATAATTTTAATGAAATGAAGCGAATCCAATAACGTTTCTCTCGTTTAAAGTCACGTGACATACTTACCATCCTCATCAGTAGTTACTGTGACAGTTCGACTCGACGGACCGCTGCCCATATCAGTGAACGCAGATACCCAAACATCATAATGCGTAAATGGTTCTAAACCTGTTATTTCCAAACTCTGACTCGACATATTAACAGACATGGCTTTTATCACGCCCACGTGGCTTGTCGAGCGCTTAATCTTTGACTTTCCCGTCCTGTAATACACGTGGTAGCCTCGCAAATTGCCGTGTACGTACTGCTGAGGGACTGGACTCCATTTTATTAAGATACTGCGAGGTCCAGTACTTTGCACCTGGAGTGAGTCAGGGGCGCGGCTGGGGACTGGGAAGGAAATATTTATGTGTTAATTTAAAATCTAGTACCAGTTTTCTAGCAGAAAATAATGTGTCGCGTGTCATGTATCATGTGTCGCGTGCCAAAATATTCCATGATTCGTGGGTTATTTTGGCAGCCTTGTTTAGGGGTTTCTTTTTGTTAAGGGAGTCTTTTGCTGAGACGCGATGTTCGGTCCATCGAATTGCTAATTGTAATAAGCCATTTCGCATTTAAGAGAACAAACTTTTCGTATCAAAAAGGACAATAAACACTGCCATTGCATGTAGGCCAGTGAAAATCGAGTTTCAGCTTATGAGTGGTCACTGTGTGTTCCGTCATTTAGCCTATCAGTCCAAACGCCCTATCTCAAACCTGACATAAATGTTAATGCAACCGCCCCAACGATGCGAACCATTGACCTTCCTGTCTCCAGTCCGAAGGCTTAGTTATTTCTACTTTACCACTGCGCCCCCTCTTAAGTCAGCGGCCATCGTTTGAAGGAAGAGGTAGTCATTTTACTTACCATCTTCCATTGTGGTGGCTGTCGCTGGTTCACTTATCTCTCCCATTCCTTCATCTGTCACAGCTGACACCGTCACCGTGTATGTGGAGAATTTGTTAAGATTCTTCAATTGAGCAGTGGATTTTCTAGGTCCGAGAAATTTGGTATATATCTTCCCTGATGCATCGCGGTAGATCACTTTATACCCTGTTATAGCATTCTCCGTTATAGGGGCGTAAACTGGATCCCAGCTCACCCTGAGACAGGACGAGCAAGGACTGAACGCTTTTACATTTTGTGGAGCTGTCAAACCTGTTGAGAGAATAAGAATGGTTTTACCCATTACCTCATAAGAGCGGCTTGATTTGCAATGTCATCACTTCCTAAAAATTACGCAGACAATAACACACTGACAGCAACAAGCGGGCTTAAAACGGACGTTCTGGAGCAGCACAGATCCATGTTACAGGACGGCATGTGCCGCAAAGGATATGTACGCATGCGTAAGGTATGACCATACAAGATGGTTCAGCGTGCCTCTCGCAGTCTACAATTTTCTTTTAATCACACATGAAATGAATTCACAGCGTGAATGGTGCAAGTCTATTCTTAAATGAAATCCACAATTAGCATGAATTACTTGATGTATATGTTGTGGTGCAATTTTATCCTTGGTGCAAATTTTATTCTCCTTTGTTTAAAACTCATTATCTTATATTATCACACATTACCATACCCCAAAACAAAGGAAAATAAAATTTGCACCAAGGACAAAATTGTACCACAACATATATATGTCTAAAGCTCGGGTCAAACGCTCTTGTTTGGCCCGAGACTCTCATGCACTCTCGGTTACTCTCGCGCACTCTCGAAGAGTTTGAATCCACTCAAATTTTCA
The DNA here is from genome assembly GCA_024195265.1 of Dendrophyllia cribrosa. Taxonomy (NCBI): domain Eukaryota; kingdom Metazoa; phylum Cnidaria; class Anthozoa; order Scleractinia; family Dendrophylliidae; genus Dendrophyllia; species Dendrophyllia cribrosa. The sequence continues at coordinate 12,463,907 of JAJLRJ010000013.1, read as the reverse complement.
TTGGAGTCTTTGGGAATTCTTAACTCTCGCGCTCGTTTGGCCTCAACTCTCTGGTACTCGTATTGACTCTCATGCGCTCTCAGAGAGTTTGGACTCTCGTCTACTATCGTCCCCATTTAACCACCTCTCCATTCGCTTGCCAACAGCAATCACATGGATTGCGTAGAGCTGGGATTTTCAGCGACACTGATGTGTCTGCCTTGGTAGTAAAGCTTAGTAAATAGCGGGGGCGATGACTTTCGTTGAACCCTTACATCTGTGCGCATGCGTAAGGTGCTGGTCATACAATACTGGCCATATGGTGTTGTGTGCCCTTTTCATTCTGTAGGTTTCCTTATGTTAGTTAAAGGGAGGGTTTCACGGTTCGGCGCATGTGTAAGCTATGACGAAACCCATAATTTAATTTCATTGTTTAGATCAATCGGAAGCGAGTAGATAACTCTGGCGGGAAATTTGCCCGTGAAAATGTAGCGGTCTTTCAGCTAATTGAATGGATGATTATACATACCCATGTGCATCATGAAAGCCACCAGAGCGTAGAATAAATCCTTCGGGTCCAAGGTTTTATGCAGTGTTGACTTTGACGGTGTAATCCGTTAAAATTTTCTGTGAATTTTGGTCATCCTTTGCTTTCTTTGGACTAATTATAGTATGTGATTAAATTTGAGTGTTTCTTTTAACCGATAAAATTTGCAAGAAAGCGAATAAAGCATTTTAACCTGTGAACATGCGCCGAACCGTGAAACCATCCCTTTAACCCGCGTGTCACTTATGTTCTTTTTATCTTTTAACTTTCAAGGTGGTAACTACTAAGTAATGGAAATACACTTTCAACTGTTTAAAGCAGACAGGTTGATGAGTCCCTGCAATGCCATTTTGTCCTACGCCTAATCACCATCTAAAAAGGTAACCTTCCTATATAAGAATCCCTTCACAACTCAAAGGTAGCCAACAATTGATGGTTTCCGAGCATACCCGTTTTTGATTGTCAAAGAACAAATTCAGTGACAAATGTTCTAAGACTTACTGCTCAACAGTGTTTTATTTGAATGTGTACCCTTAAGGATTTGATCCATACATCTCAATTGAACGTCGATTTTAGAAGGTTAGATGTTAATGAAAATTTAAATAACATTCCGAAGTGTTATAACTTCGCCATAACACCTTCGAAGGCTTTTTAATTTTATATTTCATTCAGGGAAAAATGACATATGGTCAGGGAAAGAACTAGCATTTTTTACTTACCATATTTTGTAGTGACATTATGCGTGCTACTAAGGACACCATTCCTAATCCATCCCCTCACTTTAGTGAGCCCCGCCAGACGCACTCCATATGAAGTATTTCTCTCAAGACCTGTAATGACCACGCTGAGAGTTGATTTGTTAACTTGAATCACGTGGTTATCAGGGGATGTGCGCGGGTGTTGCCAGTAGATGACGTAATAACCGCGGAGGATGCCGTTGACGTGCTTTTGCGGTATTGGGTTCCAGGTGACTTTGATAGCGGTGACGTTAGATGTAAGAGACAGTACTTTAGGTGCCGCTGTGGGAACTGAAAGACAACAATTACACCACAGCCACCACTTATTAAAGGGGCATTAAAACGGGTAGTTTCCTCCTTACACAAAATGCTTTTACAGCACTGAGAGAAAAGTGATTCCTCGTAGAGGAACTGTAACATTTTTTTATTAAAATACAATCTATTTTCATCCAGGCGATCCGCAGAGAAAGACACTTATTTATAGTTTCAGTACACTGGTATAGTAATTGGTACCCGATTAAAGATTAAAGGTTAAAGATTAAAGGCATAAAAATATGGAGCATCTTAATTTTAGATTTAAAGTGAGTGTCATACAAAAGTCTGAAATATTAAATATTCAAAGGAACACCTTTTACGTGGATGTACATTGAAGAAGATTCTTCTTCCATTAAACTTGCCTCCTTCACTTCTAAAACACTATTTTAAAGATCTCTCATTACTCAATTCTTACCTCGTGCAGAGGGGCGGCTGTACACAGGCTACACAAGTCTCACCAGAAACCCATAAGTGAGTTGAAAAGTGCAACTGTCTCTTGTACGCTTCAAAACAAGCTTCCGATTATTCAATTTGCTAAGAAGTTGTTATAGCCATATTTGGAAAATCAAGCTAAAAATATTAACCAATCAATTCGCTAGAACAACTTGCTTCCAATCTCGAAGGACCGAGGGGTTTCCAAATATGGTACTAAGCAAAAAATGAATATTCGGAAGCTGTGAATGCGCGTTACACGTTTCAACCCACTTATGGGTTTCTGGTCTCACTTAAAGTGCCACTACGACGAAATTTTTTTATTTCTTTTCCGCTTTTTTTTAACGCAAATGTATCTAATAGGTTTAGACAAATGCGAACTGCTATAAATTAGATTGATATATTCTTACACAGCCGAGTAATAGCTGACTGAAACCCCACGGAAATCACGTAGAATCTGTCTGCCATTACTCCGCTCATAAATCCGAGCCCATGTTCTACTGGTTTGTGATCTGGTACACGTGACTTGATTTGTGACGTCAATGACTCAACGCGGTTTCCTCCGGGTCACAGACAACAAAAGCAAAGCCAAAAGGCACGTGTTGAGTCATAGTCATTGACGTCACAAAATCTTTAGGCCAACTCGATCCAACTCTCAGGGTTCGGTCCGGGTCATTTTTGAATTGAGTAATGGCGGCAAGCCGAATTCGAAATGTAAGTTACATTAATGGCACTCCCCGTACGAGTTTTGATTTGAAACTTCCCAAGGTAAGTAACGAGTACTTATATTTTCAAAATATAAAGAGAACAGAAAATGTATATATTTTTTTATCATAGTGGCACTTTAAACACGACAACTCTTACCGATATTTCCTTTGTTCGATACGAAAATTAACTTTGATATTTGCCTGTGGAATATTTTTAAAATCGTCTTACATTAAGATTGTCCTTTGCTTTACCCTAAACTACCTTATTATAGGAAATTAACAATGCACTTTATTAACGCGATTTTACAAAATTCGCGTTAATTTAATGTATCTTAATTTATGTCGATGTAAATTTAATGCACGCTATTTTACAACATTGTTATTTTAAAGCACCTTTATTTCATTACAAAACCTTATTAGTTCATGACTCATCTATTGGTTCTTCAGAGTCACTATCTGACACTATCTGAGCAGCTCTGGTGATTTCACGGAGGCTTTGAAAGATCTTTTGAATTGATAGGGTCTAGTTAGGCTTCAAAACCAAATTTTCGGCTTTAAAAAAAACTTAGAAACATCCGTGCACTTGTCTTGGAAGGTTTTATTGACGGAAGCCAAAACGCAGTTTCGCGTTCAGAAATGTAAAGTGCGAGTTTGCAGAATTATGAAAATCGCAGTAAACAAAGCAAGATGCTTATCGAAAAATTCGTGTTAATTTAATGCATGTAAACCTAACTTTTGAAAAATTCGCGTTAATTTAGTGTAACGTAAATTTTCTTCGCGTTGTCAACGTGCATTGTTAATTTTCTATAATAAGGTATTTCATCGCCTGCTATAACAATACAGGCAGGACAAACAATTGACAAACTCTTCTTGCAATTCCTTTGTTACACCACGAGCCATGCGGCTAGTTAAAATGTAGGCGATAGACAACGGGCTACTCTCCTTCGTTTAAAATGTGCGAAAATGTCTTAACAAAAAAATTAACGATAGGAAAACTACATGACGTTTCGATGACTTCATGTTATCATTGTCGAATGAATAAATTGAGGGTAACGGTAAAGCATATTTAAAGAAATAAGGGTGTGAGAAAGTAAATTAAATTAGAACGCGTGGCATGAAAGCATTAAAGAGTTTCGCGTGAATGGAATCCGCCTGCGTGTTCAGTTTCGGTCTTTTGTTCTTAATAAACAGCATTCCGAAGATCAAACATTCGAGTTTGCTGCGTTATTTCTTAAGCACTTTGAAGTTCTTAATTTATACCGTTATCCTCAATTTATTCATTCGACAATGAAGTCAACGAAACGTCATGTAATTTTCGTATCGTTAATTTTCTTGTTAAAATGTTTATCAAAATCGACTTTTATTAGAAAATGTTTTAATTGTTCATTTTACTGCTGGAAATCACTGCACGTGTCTTACGCCCTACCACTGAATCCCTAGAGAGTTTTCCTATCCTTTTTTATAAGCGGTTGCGCCCAGTGAATTTGTTCTCTTTCATTTCGACGCTGGGTCATTTGAGCATCGGGGTTGTTTTTTTTCCCCACCTCCTCCCCTAAGTGTCACACATGCAAAATTTTCTTCCAATATCTTTATAATCATTAGTCATAGAGTGCCTTTTAGATGAACGTGAATTTATTACTATTTGACCTATTTCATTAAAGATGTCAATTAGTGACTCACCAAACTCGTCCGTCCACACCAGTAGTGGTTCGCTTGTAGGTCCTTCGCCTTTGTTATTGTAACCCAACACCGTGATCCAGTAAGGTGTGTAGGATTTCAAACCCCCCAGTTCTATCCCCAGGGCAAACACCGATATGCAGTACAACACACTGCCATTGATATCCGCTCTTTTGTAGCAAACCTTGTAACCAAGCACGTGGCCATTCCGATGGGGCTTAGGAACTTGTGACCAAAACACCATGATACTGACAGAACTTGTATTGTAAGCTGTCACATTTGCTGGCGGGGCCGTAGGAACTAGAAAAATGAACAATAAAAAATCAACAGTTAATGAGAAACAGAAGTGCTAAATAAAACTCTACTAGGAACATTTGATTCTAATAAGGAAGTTAGGAACAGTAAGAAGCCATTAATGTTATCAAGTTTTACACTCGCAACGATTGCGGAAACGGAAAACTGCGAGAAATTTCCGTTGCAATTATTGATCGCAATATTGTGGTGAGCGAGTTGCATGAAGCATCACTCAGTGTAAAACTGCCTTTAGGTACGACGTCTTTAGGTACGACGCCTTTAGGTACGACGCCTTTAGGTACGACGCCTTTTAGGTAACACTGCCTTTAGGTACGACGGAAGATTGTTTGCTCCCAGCAAAAATGATTTTTTTCGTTTGACGTCAGTATAAGGCGCTCTTTTCTAGAACCTGTTTCAGGCGACAGTTCAGAACGGGGAACGACAGATTGGCGACTTTGCAGGTATTTTAATCCGGGATAAAATGAATTAAGGGAAGTTGACAAGCGTGGGATTGTAATTAAGCGGGCTCCGTGTCGTTTGTCCAAAAACTACCATGTACATCAGGAGTGTACATGCTACTTTTAGCGTTTCTAACACATTTACAAAAAAAGAGTGAATCGACAGGTAGCTCAGTTCGGCGCCATTCTGTTGGACGGGAGCTTGAGGATGCGGGTTTTATTTCACGGCGAATCGCCAACTAGGGTTTTAGTATGAGCAGAAATATCTTGTTGTCGTTGCCTAATCTGTTCCAGACTCAACTGCAGACTGCGGACGGGTACAAATGTAAATGCGAACGAAAAAAAAGTCCTCTTGGTCTCTATGTCTTTTGGACGTGTCTCCAATACCGTTTTAGGATGAAGCTAGTAGGCGACGCCAAAACCCATATCACTGTGCGCAAAGAGGCACATAGTCCCCGGTGTGGTGTATTGTTCTCTAATTGATAGGTCTCAGTACATTGTACAATAATTGTTGAATATAAATTAAATTAAAAGGCTCCTATGAGCCAACTCGTGAATACAAACAACCTTTGCACCCTCCCCTGTCCTAGGCGTTTTGCTCTACGATCCCTACCCCTTGCGTTTAACTCCCCACCTCCAACGCCTTTCCCAATGGGAAAGCAGGTGACCATTACATATCGCGGTCTCAATATTGACAGATGATCGACCAAGTAAAAATTTACATATTTTTCCCTGTATGCTATAACCCGTTCAAAGCTTCGCGTGTTCAAATGTTATCCCTTTCACTCCCAGAGTCAATTATGGAGACATGTGGTGTAGTCTAACTTTTGAGTCTGTCAACGAAATCCTATGATGTGACCATTCAAATGAAACCTCCTTGCCAGTACTTTTGCATGGTACCGTTTGTTATTCAATATTTTACAAAATGAAAATTGGGTTTTTCTTGAATTTTTATTTTTGGCACTCTTGAGAGACCTTGTAAATTAAAGGATTAATTATAAATATGTTCTTACCTCCTTCTGGAGTCCAGACACGCGTGTACCTTGTGAATGCACCCCAAGTGCCATTCACCAATCCTCTCCGTACACGAAATAAGTACTGGGTGTATACTCGGAGATTTTTCAATGTGATAGTCCCAGTTGAACCAGGAAGCACCATGGAGGATTCGTTGCTGTTTATCTTCCATCGCAGCTCAAAAACGTGACCGTTTGATGAAGATTTGACTTCCCAAGCTAATTTGACACTGGTGTCACCGGTTACGTACCCCACAAGGTAACTTGGTGGATTTAGGTCTGAAAAGATAAACATTACAATAGGTACAATCCCTGGGTTTATATTCGTTGAAAGAACCAAATTCGGGGAGTGTGTTTTTTCTTTCTGGTGGCTATTTATTGGTATTGCATGACTGTTTTGTTGGTTGGTTTTGAGGTATAAAAACACTTTTTCGTTTTTCTTTGTATTCAAATACTAATCCTTAACATAAAATCTTTGTTTTCTTTTTTCGTGAGAAATGGGGGATAACATCTCTGGTCTATTTTCGAGACGGGACAGTTAACATCTATGGTCTATTTTCGGGAAGGGGGGATAACAGCTCTGGTCTATTTTCGGTAAAGGGGAAGTTAACATTTAGTATGGTTATTTTCGGGAAGCTGGGTAACATCTCTGGTCTATTTAATATTAATTTCGGGTAGGGGGGGAGGTGACATCTATGGTTTATTTTCAGGAAGATGGGTGGGTCAACATCTCTGGTCTATTTTCGGGAGGGAGGAAGGGGGAGGGGAGGCATTAGACCTTTCACTTTCAGATTCATACTTTTGTTATAAATACGCGTATTCATCGAAATGAAAGCTGAAATGCACTGATGAGATATTTATGAGGCATCCTTGTGGCGCTTAAGAATGTAAAGGATAAAGTAAGAACAAAGAGGCGAAGGATTAGAAACGATGAACTAGATAAATATACGCTATTTGTTTCAAGGTCAGCAAATCCGCGCCTTTGGTTGTGGATCCAAGGAAGATTAAGACAATTATTTGCTTATGTAAAATAAAACGATAAAAACGTACCAAAACAAAGAAGAATCAAGAACTGTTATAAGATAGATAAAAAACGACGAGCTTGAAAAAATTAAGCTCATTTTTACAAGATGCTCAAAGTTAACCCATATGGTAACTTAAAGGGAACCGAAAACATAATTTGTCTAAGCAAAAAAATATGTCTAAATAGGTGATAGAAAAATGGAAAAGAAGTAAGATGGTTAAGATTAACGGACGCTAAGACGGATTTAGGAAAATGAACTTAAAAGTGGAAAACTTCGACATTGGTTGATTGAGCTCTTTCAAGATTGTACCAGTATCCCATAACCATGACTATACAGAATAAAGCAAATGATCCTGTACGAAGCCATGTTTGATTCAAAGCCACTGAAGTATTTTACCTTTATTATTTTCAGCTGTTTTGCTTATCCACACGAAAATCAGATGTTGCTTTGTTAGTTTTTCCATAAATAAAAAACACAAGTGGTCATCTGAAGTTACCGAAGCCATACATGAACCTGTTTTACGTTTTGTTTGTCAAACCCAATCTCACGATGCTTCTGGGATTGTTTAGGTAGTGGCGGGAAAATATACCAAGATAAATTACATTTCGTTTTTGTGGTTTAATTACATTAATTTAGAGAGTAGCCGTTTTCTGTTTTGGAATGTTCTACGATAGCGTGACTATTGTGTCAACTTCTACCCAAAGCTCATCGCCTTTGACCAATCCTGATGTCTTCTGACGGCCGCTAATGGAGTTTACCAAGTACCTTGAAGTTTGTTGTCAGAAAAGACTGTGAAACTCAACCGTTGTTAAACCACAGGCTGAGCGAAAAGAACATCCTGCTAACAAGGTATTTTAATTTAATTCCGGGATTTGTTCACCTCAGATTATGAAGAAATTAACAAGAATCGTGTACAGTCGAATATCCTGACACCAAACGGACCAAGTACTCGGAGATGAAATTTTGCAGGAGCACCCATCAAATCGAGGTTTCGGTTGAAATGCTGTCTTAAAAATTCGTAATGAATTTGACCCAAAACTATAGTTTTCTTCTGTAAAATCTCGCCTAAAACTTCCGTTACATTGAAATATTTAACGCCTTTTGTTTTATTAAGGGATACAAAATGCCGTTCTGGGTACGAAATTTATTCATCTATCAACATAACACTGTATCGGCCACCGTTCCCTGTATCGTTTCCAATGGGCCTTAATCACGCCCCGCCATTTTGTATAAAAACAAAAGATTTACCCGCCAAATCTCGCAGGAAAAAGTTGAAAACGAGGAAAGCGTGAAAGTTGAAGTTGAAAGTTGAAAAGGAAAGTTGAAAGCGGGGGAAACAAAGCATTTTATTTATTCTCCGGGGAGTCAACATTGCCGCCGCGTCATTAAGACCCATATGGCTTCGGATTAGAAGCATATGACATGCTATGTTTTGAAAAGACTTCCATACATCTCATTTTCGAATTCAGCTTTCACCCAACGGATCTCTTAGTTCGTTTTATATGATTTTTACGCGTGGAAGCTTATGCCGTTTCGAATGTAACCGAGCTAAGCTAAAGATGAATTTAGGTTGAGTTGCTAGCTATGATATTCGGAAAAGATGAAGTAAAGCCAGTAAATTCGGGGGATAAGATTCTTTTCTGTAGCATTTTCTACCACTGAAATATTCAGCTAAAAGAACCCAAAAGCTCAAATTGTATTAGCTTTCATATAATTTCCTTCAAAGACACTTATTTATAAGATGCTAAGAAAAAACAGTAAAACACCATTCCATGCGTTTTGCTAAGCATTCCTCGCTGGGTGCCCTGATTTTGACTTATGACCATTGAACTGTCCATAGAGAGGTTCAGCTGCACATGATTGCACATGACTGCCGAGTCATTCGCAGTTGACAACAGTACAAAAAGCACAAGTTCGTTTTGAAACAAAGCACTGTCCAATAGGTTTCATTTTAATGGTCACTTTGCCGGCGATTTTTTTATCTGCAAACGCAAACGTTAGAACCATTTCTTGCAGCATTATAAAGACGGCAGTAAAAAATATCGCAGAAAAGTTACTGGTACTAGCGTAAAAGCGCATTGTCACGAGGATTAGGCTGATGGTAGTTTGGTTAAAACTCTGCTAAAATTACGGATAATATAAGTATCTTCAATCATGTAAGAATTTTTGTTTGAACATATAAAAAAAGATATATAGTGAATTCTTAAGGGAAGAAGAACCTCAGCAATTTTTATCGATTTTTCAAAGACACGGGGAAACAACTTGAAAAATTTACCCTAAACGTTACATTTTGCAATCCATTTCGATCCTGTTCATCCGCCGCTAAAATGCACTATTACAGTAATACAGTAAAAACCCGCAAGTAAGAACATGAAAATTAAGAACCTGTTAGCCTCAAATTTGTCATTTATACGGTAACCCCCTATAAACAAGAACCTATTTAGCCTAGAAAATGAAAAACAGGTTCTTATTTTCAAAAATCATCATTTAGTGATGCAGAGCTGGGTAAAAATCCTGTTTAGAAAAATAGGAGCTTGGCATTGCTGTGCAGATAAATCAATTAATGTAATAAAAACGTAAAGTGAAGGAAAGTTGATATTAATTGTATTGTATTATTATGAAAAAACTGTACAGCAATAAATCAGCATGTGAAATATAATGTACAGTAATATACAGTGTGAGTACATGAAGAGAACAATACAGTATAGATATGTAATTGTCTATGTTAATGTTCTAGGGTGTTGTTGAGAGGGGAGGGGTGGGTGGGGTTGACTGAAAAATAGGCTGATTACCATTTTATCTTGTAGCTGGATTTTATTTGTTGTCACACAGAAATAAGAACCTAGATAGCCTAAAATTGTGTTAACTACCATTTAAACAAGAACCTGTTTAGGCTCACTCTAAAAAATGTAGGTTCTTACTCATACTTTCGGGTTTTTACTGTATGTAGTAACTGTTAACAAAACTGGACTATTATTTTCAAGTTTCCGATATGTATATGTCTTTTGGATTTTCAAAGTGATTTTTTTCACAGACTTTTTCATGGTATAAATTAGAACCACATTGTACAGCAAAAAATAGCACCCAAGGAAAGTATCGCTTTCTTCCTACCTCGCGTGCATCGCGCTCGCGCACCGCAAAATTAAAAGCGCCTGTTGTGCAGAGCAGAGTTGTGTTTACTGTAACACAATACTCTAATCACCTAATAGTTAGCTGATACAAAATTATTCTTCCTTTATTTCTGAATTTTCGGATAAAAGACGAATGTGCAGGTACGATACGGACGAAAAAAGGAATCGGCAAACATAACTTTCTTTATTTTACCCTCGTATCCTTGGATGATGTTTTCCGATTATTTTTTCTGCCGAAGTGCGAGTAAATATTTGTGACCTTTTCCTTTTGTGTAGCAATTAACCTTTTTAATCTCACAGTCAAACCCTAAGTATTGTATTGTGGTCCCAACTTTTGAATCTCAGAAGGAAATCCTAATAAGAGACCATTCAAATGCAGTATAGACTGTAAGCTGTCCCTTCTCAGTGATCCTTAGTCAATCGAGCGGGCGAGCTAATCACGAAAACAAGCTCGGCAAGGTTCGCATTACTTTCGCTCGCTCGCCGCTCGGTCGATAGCTGATCGCGTATTTGCTCGCCCACTCGACTATCCAGAGAGGGACTGCTAGCAGTCTATCCATGGAGCTAATCACGAAAACAAGTTCGGCTCGCATTACTTTCGCTCGCTCGCCGCTAGGTCGATAGCCGATCGTGTATTTGCTCTCCCGCTCGACTATCCAGAGAGGGACTGCTAGCAGTCTCAATGCAGTACTTTCCTTATTTCCAGTGGTGCTGTTTATTATGCTGCACAAGGTGGCTCTTACTTTGGAATCGAATCTGTGAATGAAATCCCAAAGTGTGACCATTCAAATGAAAGCTCTCGAGCAGTACTAACCTATGGTACTGTTTAATTTCTCTTTCATTTCTAATTTTACAAATTGAAATTTGGAATTTTCATCTTCAAGTTTTGTTTTGAACGCTCCTTGATTAGGTTGAAGTCAGGATGTTGCCAAATCTCAAGGCGTGAGCTTGCCAAGTGACCGGAAATTGATAACACACTCGGGCTTTCTGCCAAATTGACACGAGGGAAACTTTTCATCTTATAAGTCTGCAGTGAATTTTCATTCCAAACGACTTATTTCAGCAAACCATAATTATACAAGTATCTATTTTCACTAAACAGGAATATGGTATCCTATTCGCGTCGGAAGTATAAATGATAGTAACTAATAGTCTTGAGTGGGGTTGTAGGGGGGGGGGGGGGGGGGGAGGGGGGGTGGTTGCCTATATTACTTTAGAGGCATGTTCACAACTGTAATGCGGCCCTGTTTAAGGGATAACTGGCACAATTATTTTAGGGATAAGGGATAACGATAAGGAATAGCCCATTCTTAAAAAAAACACTGAATAGTTTAAGGGAGAATCACAGGTTTGGTGAATTAAAGTATTTAATAGGCATCATAGATACCCCGTTTCCCCCTTACACCCCATTGCCTTATCAGGACCTCTGTAAGGTATGGATTTGAACAGTTTTGCTTTGAAATAGAGTCGGTCGATCCACATCCGGTTCAGTAGATTAAATACAAGTTGTGTGAAATAGAAATTGAATGGAATTTATAGGCCAAATAATTCACCGGAAAATCATATATTTTTGGTCTGTAATTTGAAGCTGAGATTGGCCAAAATTTTGAAAACGTGCTATGAACAAACCCAAGCTGAGATTTGTCTATATTTTGGTTTCTTGTTTTAACAATAACCGAACTAAGAAAAAAATTATGTTTGGTCAGAGGAAATTTACATACCAACTGAACCAAATATATAAGAACATGCAGTTCCGGTTCAGCCTCGGCTCGGAAATAAGACGTTCGTATGAAGAAAAAAATGTATAAAGACGGAACATCAGAAGCTTGGCTGTTAAATATTTTGCTTCCTTTTGCTTTTACTCGTTATTTGGCACGAAACCAACAACAAATGAGCCACTACGTAAAACTACCTAGCCTCCGGCTCCATAGCTTATAGGGATCTGCACCGTGAACTTATAACCCCTTCAATCATTAGAAAGCGCTCAAAAACTCAGATTTCTTGAAAAATAAACAGTACCACAGCAAAGTAGTAGAGTCAACAGGGAACAGGGAAAGAGAGGGAAGAAAGTAATGCAGCTGGGGGGGGGGGGGGGGGGGGGGGGGTGGACGTCAGGGCTTTTTTGGGGGTTTAGATTTTCTGCAAAATAATTCCACGATTACTGTTATAACCATCTGTTTGAAGCCTTTAACAAATGGTGCAATGAACAAAGAAAGCACGACACATCCAGTAATCCACTGCTTTTAACAAATTTTCTGAGTAAAAGTTATAGGATTTTTGGTGATTTTGGCTTGACTCGTCGGGATTTTCTTGCGTCTAGTATTGGCCCAAGGGTTTTTTGTTAGTGTTAAAATCCATAAAATTTGGCTCCGTTCACACAGCACCCTCCCCTCACCCCTCCACTGGGGGCTCAGCTACGTATGAACTGTTGAATAGCTTTCATTTAAATAGTTACGCTCTTTCATCGACGACATAGAATGTACGTCTGAGAAGGATAGAACCACTTCGTAAAGCATGTATCAATCATACCGTATTAAATAATAGAGAAAAGTACTGCTTGATAGCTTTCATTTGAATGATTACACTTGTGGATTCCATCCCCATTTTCGAACATTTGAACCACCTTGTACAGCATATTAAAACAAAAGTGCAACGGGATAGTTTGCGTCTCCGTGGCTTTCATTTGCGTTTTATTCACATATTGAGAAGTTAGAGCATTTCATACCGAGAGAAAAGAGTCAATCAGTGCCCTTTACTTCTTAATGGTAAACACATCCTGCTAACACAATACAGCTTGTTTGTTTAGAAAACGAGGGTTCGGAACAATTGAAACAATTTGAAGGGAATGGTAAACAAAGATGATAGACATGGGGCACTCGATAAACGCGGATAATGGAAAGTTTTTGATGAAACCTAAAAACAACAAGATTAAAAGCTGGCGAATAAATCACCTTGAATTCCTGGGTGTTTTTGTCGAGATCAGAAGGCTTATGGTCAAGAAATCCAATGCAAGTAATAAATATGTGATCCGTACGACCTATTTTTATGATCGTTTACCATAACTAGCTTTTACATTAGCATAGATGTATCTTATAAATTTTAACGAGCAAATTGTTCTCTAAATGACTTATTGTCATGTTACAAAGTTCCCAGCCCTTACAAGATAAGAACATACTAGAGCATAAACTCTTGCCATAATTAGGGTAAGTTGGACGCTAATTAAATCTCTTGGAAAGACATTTGATTCTTCAGTGTTAATCATCACTTCAAAAATTTTAGCCGACGAATGCATCACGTTTATAAATGATTTTCCAGAGTTTCTAGCGAGAAAATTAATCGTTTTAACGTGTTTCTTGTGGACTGCGTCCGAGATTTTTCGCTACCCTGCTTTGTATATTGTTTCGTAACTGCAACATGGTTCTAATTTTTGATCTTTTAGATGACATAAGCCCAACAGTGTGAACATTTAACCGAAAGAATCGAGTAGAACTTTCATAAGCTGCTGTTTTTCCACTTTGCAAACTTTTGCATTTTGATTTCAGCACGATAGAGTCAGGGGTTGTATTATTAAAACTCACAGAAAGGAGCAATTAATTATGAAAACAACAGCAAACAAATGTCCCATGGCTATGTTCACTCACCTCCTAATGCCTGTATACTAGCCCACAGCATGCCGAGAAAAACACAAACACGAAACATCATCTTGAAGTCTTGGAATAAGAGTTTTCCTTTGTTTACTTTCCCACGACCGTTTGTCACGTCCTTTTCAAGAATTTTCCAAAAATCACATCACACCACTAAACAGAGACATATTTTTCTGTACGCTATTAGGAGCGGAAGATCATGGAGTCCATTACTTCTGGTCGGTTGCACTGCCGAAGCTCAATCAAAGTTGGAAGTTAGGGTCAAGATCTATTCACGGATTAATTTACTCGCAACATTTGTCAGTAAGCCTCATGTCAACTCTGTTTGAAGTTGGTTGTAATAACCAACTTGGTATATGATACTTTATAATATCACCTTACTTGTGGTTTAATATACAGAATATTAACAATATTTACCGTGGGAAACATCAGTTTTGATGACTGACGAATGTTTTCCCTCATAATACTGTAGCAACCCGGAGGCCCGCCCGGAGGGTTGGGGCTACTCAGGTATAATAACGACAGGGAGGTGGGAAAACCAGTTTTGGGTTTAAAATCTGTCAGTGTGATTTGAGGACTTTTTTTGGGTTAGAAAATTTGTGTTTCCTTTTTTGGGGGGGTGAAACGCTTTAGTGAGGACTTTTTTGTGGTCGGAAAAATGCGTAACCTTTTTATGCAGAGAGAAAAGGGACTTCTGGGGTTATGTTCTTGCTGGGCCGTTAAACATTTTTAGGTCTGGTTTTTGCCTTATTGGACCTTTTTGTGTCTAACTGATTTGCCTCATTCGCACCTACCGGACACTATTTATACAGCCGTACCTCCCCCCCTCCCCCCCCTTCCCGGGCATGAAGCCTGAAATTTCTTTCATGAAGATGCTCTGTTTATAAAAGCAACATTGAAATGAAAAGCCCGTCGAATTTTGTTGAGTTCGTTTTTATTTGTCGTCAAATAAAATTGAAAGTTTGTTTCAAATTTCCATCTGTACTGAGAAAACCGGATGCCCAGGCAGGTAAGTAAAATATGTTAATAGCACAAAAATGTTTTTTGCTGCGTGGCACTGGAGCGTGGCACTCACGGTGAATGATAATATTGAAATTCAGTTAAGACTGAGTGCCGAATAAAACTGTGACAAAGACAGTCAGCCGTTTCCTGTCAAAAATTTTGAAACTCATTCTAGTCTTGAATTCTTACCAGTGCTTACTAGTACAGTTGCTTATTTTGTATTGTATAGAGAGGCGCCTAACCAAGGACCAGGTATTTCTGTACTTAAAGTGCAGGAATTTAGAATTCATTAACCGGCTAAATGATATTTCCTATATCATTTACGACTCAACTTCAGTAAACTTGATCTCTGAATTGACCTGAAACCTACAGATAAATATGCGTTTGCTCTAATATTTGTGTTAAAAACAGTGTATGTCTATAGAATGTGATGGAATTAATGTGTCATCAGAAATAAGCCCGGTTGTACCATTACAGAGTTCCCCCGGGAGAGTAAGAAAGCCGACTACGAGCAAGCAAGCTTATGGCGCCATCACAAATGTACCAGCAGGGCAGAGTCCCCTTTAGAAATGCAGAAATAGAGCGAAACCAATTTTTTTTGATGTGGGTGTTCTGGCCTTGCAACAGTAGACATAATAATCCCACTCTTTGAAAAAAATCAATTACTGTCGGCTGGTTGAGGGTTTATACGTGTCTTATCTACGGAAAACTGGCCAAAGAATCTGACAAAACAACAAACACCTAATAATTATCTCTCATGTCTCTGGAAATTAATTACTGTCCAAACCGACGTCTTACACAATCCGTGCTCGCGCTCATGTTCAACGCATGAAAATTATCAAATTTGTAAACTATCTAAAAACAGACGAAGCTAGTGAAAGAACTGCCTAAGGGTGTTCACTTGAAAGGTCAAAACTAGGCAGGAGTTAGTCCACGAATTCAAACGTTTTATGAAGCCGCATGTACGTGTCAGACCAGTGTTTTGTCTCTGACCATTTTCTTCTTGATTCAAATATTCCTTGTAAAATTGGCCTGTGGATAAGTGTGACCATTCATTTGGTTTAATTTATTCGTCAAAAGAAAAAATCTTAAAACGAAATTGGAACTTTGCCTTACGGTAGTAGAAAGGTCAAAAGGAATCATACGAGGCAGAATTTCTCTTATCAGTACAGCTAATGACACAGGAATCTCTCAAAAAGAGACAAACATTCATGATCTGGCTCGTCACGAGAATTCAATTAGTGTCCTCTGATCATTGAAGCACGCAGATAGTGGAGATAAGAATCCAGGCGCGGTCTTGATAGTCCACTGATAGCCAAATTATCTTGATCAACAGCCTGTCGATAACACAAATTGAATTCCACTGATAAAAAATTACCTAATCCTCGGAAGCTTGTTTGTTTTCATTGCAGGTAACGAATGGCCAATCGATGCCATGTTTATGTTGCGTGAGGGTTTAATACCTTAAAAACATTTTAGCTCTCTTTGTTTCAGCTTTGTTTGCAACCGCAACATAAATAGCCTGCAGTACTGGCATTTCTTGGCAAGCGACTGTACAATTCGCTCTCACGTGCACAAAGAATAACGTTCCGTTTCGAACACTCAAGTGAATATAGCGGTCATGACCACTCGCCAAGTATTTAAAAGCTACACAACACACATGCTGTAAAACACTCAGGTATACTTTGCAAAGGCTAGGATTTTAAGACGTGTCAAACATAATAATTAATAAGGCTCCAAGCTCTTCTTCAATTATCCTAAAGTTTCCTGTTTCTGGTCGGAATAAGCTGCCGCCGCGAGCGAGCAAATGTCTGCTTGTAACCTCAGGAAAAACAAGTCCTGTTACTCATCGATCATTTGTATATTTTCATCAGCTTTTTTACTGAATAAATGCCGCTCGATGTTTCTAAGGTTTACTTGTTTCGTTGAATAAAGTTTAATGTCTCAGATCAGACTGTTTTGAGTCTTTTGAAACATGTGACGTTCACCTCGCCCTGGCCTCTTGGAGAGTGTCATCACATGTTTTCAATTTATAAGGGATCAACCATTATATTTTTGAGGGGGGAGAGGGAGGTTTGTTCAATTACCAAAAAGAAATTCTTGCACAGCAAAAGTAGAACAAACAAATTCTTGCACAGCCTCAAGACGGAAAAAAGAAATTCATGCTCAGAAAAATTGCCCACCCCCCACCTCCAAAATAAAATGGTCCATTCTAACGGTAACAATGAAAGCGCGAGAGGGGGGGGGGGGGGGGGGGTGCAGCCAGTCACGTTTATGGCAATACCGGTTCTTAGGGTAACTACCCTAAGTACCGAATATCATGCACGAATATCATGTTTCTAAAGGATTTTCCACATGTAGGCTTATACAACAAGTGATACGCATGAGATCCTGCCTCACAGTTCCTCATGGAGCGCTTGCTCTGAGTGATGTCTAATAGAGAGAGAACACAAATAATAATTATGAGTTTATGCCGTTTTCCCAAAACAACCTTTTTTTAGATGCAATATTTTTGCATCAAGGCCATCCGCTGTCAAAGATGAGGAGGAGGGGGGGGGGGGGGGGGGGAAGGGTTCGTTATGAAAATGACGGGGGTGCACGTAGTTACTTTTAGGGATCAAAATTTCATACATTGGAACCGTTTAAGGTGCTAAAATCTAAAATGACCACCAATATATGACAGGAACGTGTAATTTTTGTCCCCCCCTCGGGAAATTTCCATTCAAGTTATCGAAACACAGTTTAAGGTTTCTCATCACTTAGCCTGAATAGAGGGACGGCTGTATACAGCGGGCTACGCGACTTCCTTTTATCATCCCAGGGGGCGGTCTCCTACAGAAAGAGGTCCCGGGGAGTACTCCCATATATAAGCTATATAGGTATGTGCTGCCCCAAAGGGTATGGTTTTTTAAGGTGCTCGGCCCTTCTCAAGTAGATTAAGGCCTGGTTCCTTTACAGATTTTCAAATTATATAAAGGGGGTGGTCTATTGTAAAGTGTTTTCAAGGTATCCCAGGACTAATAGTTTAAGGCTAATTATAACCACGAGTTCTTCAAATTTCCGGAAGGAAAATGTTTATAACTGCATCACGTGACCAGTCACGCCCTGTTTTATCATAAATTTCTTTCACTCGAAAGTCCCACCAGTTAGAGAGCAAAAATCGTTCCATCTATAGATCCAAACAATGGCCACTAATAGTGTTCTTGTAAAACCGGTCGGAATGAGACTAGGCCATTTAACGTCTTTTTCCTGTTCAAAATTTTGTTTAGAGGAGGACTGGCACTAGTCAATGAACACCAATTGCACTAACAAATTGAAACGTTTCCTCCCGTTCCGAGCTGATTTCGTAGACACTTTTTACGTTCATTCTTTTGATACAGAGAAACTGAAGCTGCACCTGTAGCAAGTGGTGGGAATTTTCAAACAATAGAGGGCGTGGTCGATCACGTGATCATGTAATTTGAGATTCTTTTTTCTAGTTTTTCTATTTTGGTTAATTTTATCATTTGCTATTCCTCTTAGATGCTTTAAACTTTGATTTTTGGAAAATGTGCTTAAGAATCACAAGTGATTTAGAACCAGGCCTTAATCTACTTGAGTTAATTTGGTGTTGTGATCCTTAGATAAGGTTCCTTTAAATTGTATTAGCTATATTGCAGTACTTAAACGACTCAGTTCCATAACCATAAAAAGGTAACAACAGTGAACAAGTGTGAAGGATAAAATGATGATGGCGTATTATTATTAAACTAGGGTTGTCTAGAATTCTATGCTTGATGCTTCAGAAAAGAAATAAACGACCTGTACACACATTTATGAGTTATCGTCTATCCCGTAAATAGTGTAATTTTTTGCTTCATGTGGGCCTTAAAAACGGTGTCAATCTTCGATTTTTTACCCTGATAGGGTCAGGGTCTAAGAACTTTCACACCTGCCTAAATTATCGCAAGTACCCTCCCCCCAGAAAACTGTATCTTGCGTATAATAATGCGTATAATAATGCGTATAATGTCTGCAGATCTTCACTCTTCTGGTAAAAATAGCTTATACTCTAATCTGATAAGAATATCTGAATTCTATAATTTGCCCGATTTTGACCCTATTCTCTTAACTGAAACTAAAATCGAACATTATGTAAACTTAATGCAACAAAAATATATCCTATATTGGCGACATACCATTGAACACTTTTAAGAAACTCGAATTTTATAATATCTTTAAGAACGAATATACGCCTTCTCATCACTTAGATCTTACAAGGAAATCAAATGACAGAAAACAATTAGTAAAATTTCGTATAAGTAATCATACATTAATGATTGAAATTGGTAGATATGAACAAATCACGAAAGATGATAAATTGTGCCCTACTTGTGGATCTAATGAAATTAAAGATGAAATTCACTTCCTTTTTCACTGTCCTAAATACTCAATTCTTAGAGACGAAATTTACAGGAAAATAGGGTATCACCTACCAAATATAAAACAGTTATCTCCTTCAGAAGTTACCAATGAATTAATGAACTCTCGTAATTATTTTGTAAATATTCAATTAGTAAAATTCATATTTTCATGCTTTGATCTCCGCAATAATCAAATTATCAATCCAGACTAATGTATCTTAATTGAACTTTCCCTTTCTTTATTATATTTTTGTTATTTCATTTTGTTATGTTGTAATGCTTTTGCAATACTGTAAGGATTTATAGTCATGCAAATAAAGCTACTTGTTGTTGCGTATACTCCAACAGAAGAGGAAGAGGAAACATGGTACTAACATTGTTCTGATATTAGTTGTGAAAAACGTAAACAAAATTATCAGCCTTCACGGTAGCTCAAACTGCACCACTTCGGTTACTATATGTAATCAGTCGCCGTTAGTGGCCAGACCATCATCTCAGTTGTATTGTCTGCCGATATTTCCACTGGTCGATAAGAAAATCCGCTTTGATATTTGCGTAATGTAGATATCTAAATACTCCTAACACTTAGCCTCGTCCGTATACAGCCCAGTATCACATCTAACACTTGGCCTAGACAGAATCTGCTCGGCAACTTTTGAGCAACTTTTATGATTTTGAGCAACTTTTTCGATTCTGAGCAACTTTTCGGAGAGTGAGCAACTTCCCAGCATCTTTTCGCATACAGCTATTTCAATTAACGTTGTCGGATGAAAGCTCAAAGCCAAGACCGCAAGGTAGTATGGGTAGTGGTAAAAAGCCATTGCATAAAAATCCCATACTTTCTTGCGGTCTTGGCTTTTCGCCTTTTTGATCCGATAACGTTAATTGAAATAGCTGTACATTTTTAGCATATTTTCACTATCTTTTAATTAAATAGACCAATTCCGATATATTAAAATTCATACTTGGCTCCGAGGCTTAGGGGAATAAAACAAAACAAATTAATTATTCATCCCTGAACCTCGATGTGATTTCTTTTGTTTTATTCCCCTAAGCCTCGGAACCAAGTATGAATTTTAATATATCGGAATTGGTCTATTCATAAGTAATTGATATTATAACACGTTTTCTTTGGAATTTCACAAGAATTTCACTAGAAAATCTCTGCTTTTACGATCGGTTGGGTATCATGTGTTGATAGATTCCAAATATGGATGTGCCGGATGTGACTCCATTTCCAGAATGGGTATCCTGTGTTAATATTCCTGGGCATCCTGTGATTAAATCAGCTATCTTTTTAACCCGTGAACACGCGCATGCGTAATGAACGGGTTATCGTTCGTATTGTTTATTAGGCCATGTTTTGTAATTCATTGAGGTCACTTTACAGAAATTAATAACTAACAAGGAAGGAGTTATTTAATTAGAGTGATTATGTCAGCAAGCAACTTTTTAAATTTTTAAAGTAACTTTCTCCATTTTAAGCAACTTTTGAGCAAGTTTTGGGGATATCTTTGAGCAACTTTTTAACAATTTTTGAGCAGAATCTGTCTAACCCTATCCAACACCCACAAAAGCAAGCATCGAAGGTTTTTGTTTTTATACCATCCTGATATATATGTGTGAAGCTGTCTGTCGTAGTAAAATTGTCAAGTTTGCGGCAATTTGAATTAGCCGAATTCTCCGTATTAAAAGAATAATTTTGTACGAGATTGTTTCAGTTCCAAGGACGGGAAAAACTGTCTGTTGCCCCGTATTTTCGGGTGGTTCATTTGAGAAAAATTGTGTGCCGTTTTCCGTTAAGGAGTTAAAATGTTTTTGACATTTTCTGGGAGTGAGGTTGAGTTTAGAAGTGAGTGAACTCGACCGTGACAATACTTTTAGAAAAACCTCAACTGAAAGTCCTAATGCTCCAATATAAATATATTGCATAGGCGAGGTGTACAATTTTAGCGGAGCACTCGCCGGGCCGAAGGCCCGGCTGCGAAGCCCCATACTCATAGAACCTAGCCCGTCATTTTTCATGGTCATAGCTAGCGGAATGTTTCGCCGGCGCGCGTGTGCCCGCCGCCCTCCGCCGTCGCACAGGTAGCTTCGTCGCGCAGGACTAGCTCGCGGGCGCGTATGACGTCGCAAAACATGCGCGTACGACGTCATGTTGAAACCAAAGCGAGGCTTTTTTTTCGCGCGGTTACACGGCCGAATGTCACGTCAGCTGGGAAAACACTTTGATGTTTTGCTGTGTTTACTGAGCGGAGAAAACGGTTTAAATTAAAGTCGTTATTTTCCTGCATTTTTTCGTGGTTTGCTATTTAAGACAGGGATACTAATTAAGGGATACTCAGAAGCCGCTTTAGTTAGTGGTAAAAGAAGAGCTTTAAGGGATAAAATCTTGCTTCGAGGAACTATATACGTTTTTAGCAATGCGAGAGATGGGTTCGTTTTACGAATTTCAGCACCAAAGCGGAGATTTAAAGAATTTCCAAGCACAGTAGTCGCCGGAGGGACTTAAAGGTAAAACAAATTACATTTTTCGATGGGAATTTATCTTGATATCAATCTGTGATTGACTTTTTGTTTGTGTTCTCGTTAGTTTTGGAGAATTGTTTTTAAACGTGTAGCTTAAATTCAGTTGTATTAATTTCTTGAATTTCATCGAAGACACGGCTCGGCCTCGATGCGCGTTTTGCGTTTTGCTTTTAAACATAAACTAATGGAGATTTGAATAAAATTTTTCGAAAGAAGATTGTGTTGTCCATTTTTATGTCCATTGAAAAGCGATTTTATGTAAACAAAACAAGCCTTAGATTTTATACTCGCGTCGCCTTATGCAAATATGTTTGTGTATTTTTGCAATTTTTCAAATCAGTTTCTCGGGCATTTTGTGACAAGCAACAAGTGTATTTTATTCTGAAAATAGTCGTAATAGTTATTCTAGACGGATAAAAAGTTGTTTTTGTGAACTTTTGTACGGTCTAAATGTACTGTGCAGACAGTCGGGTAACAAGCTTAAGCTTACTGTTTTTGAGAATTGCTAAAATTGAAAATAGCCCGTTCGTCAATCTTAATTCTTGTGCTTCCAACCTTCCACCTTAGTTAAGTTTCACCTTAGTTAAGCTTGTTCAAAGTGCGACGCTGTTAGGCTTGGCCTATCTATATATATTAGCTCTTAACTTAGCCTGCGTTGCTGGCAGTTTTGTTAGCGCTCGCGATGCTGAATTCGCGAGCGGCGAAGCCGCGAGTGGAGTGGAGCAGCTGGAGCAGCTTCGCCGCTCGCCCAGAGTTCGATTCATAGTATATTCATGAGAATAGTTTTGTACCCTGAAGAAGGCAGCATTGCCGAAACGTCGGTAGAGAAAAATTATATGAACAGCGTCAATTTCAACATTTTTTTCATTTCATCATTCAGAGTTCGATTCAACCTCGTTCCCAGGGTCTCTCCCAGGGTCGCCCCCTGGAACGAGAGAGAGGTGGGAAGAAGAGAGACCCTGGGAACGAGGTTGAGTCCGATTATGGAGACATGTAGTGTAGTTCTAACTTTTGAAGCTGTTAATGAAATCCTATGGTGTAACCATTCAGATGAAACCTCTTCAGCACAATTTTTGCACGGTACCATTTGTTTTTCAATAGTTTAGTATAAAATGAAATTTTCTATTTTTCTTGAATTTTGATATTTGGCACTCTTGGGAATTAAAGGGTAAACTATGGTCATTGATGGCATCTGTTTTGGATATTTATACACACTGCATGCCTTCATATTCATACAAAGTCGTATGCAACAAAGGTTGCCCAAACGACAAATCAACCTCATTCCCAGGGTCTTTCGTCTTCTCGCCCCCTAGAGCAAAGGGAAGAGAGGCCTGGAACGAGATTAACAACAAATGCAAATATCAGGGCGCGCTTTGTGCGTTCTGTGATTATGCCTAAAATAAATGCAGTGGTAGAGACGCTACTTCTGTTTAGTCCCATTTCGATTACAATCAAGTTTTGTTGCAAAATTATGTTTCTCACGGTCAGTAGGCTTAGAATATCAAGGAATACAATTGACAATTCCCTACTGAATGATTTTAACAGGTATATTCAGTATCGGGCTACGTTGTGTTATTATTTCGAGGCGAGGTTTCAAAAGTCAACTTTATATACTTCTAGTTCAGTGATGTCAAAACGGCGTCTGCGGGTGAAGAAAGCTTCCTTATATATCAGCATTGTGAGGACATGTATAGCTATTACCTAGATCTTGACGACCTTCAAGATCTTGACGACCATTTAACATGAAGCTGTCGTCTTGAACCTGCAGGTCATGGATCTCTTTGATACCGAAGCTTGGCCTCAAATCCTCCCTACACCGTATACCTCCAGCGGCACCTGCAGTTGGACTGATCTTGATCGGTTCACTCCCAGAAGGATTAACCAGTGTAAACAAAAATTACTTTTCATCTTCTTTGACAGTTAGGCGTTCAGCTGAGTAAGAAAAACATGAAGTAGCATAAACGCTAGGACCAAAGCGGCTATGGCGCAAATGACTTTCTTGAATGAGCAATATCCATGCTTAAAGTAGATCACACAAACCGTCCTGCAAGGTGATTATCCAAATTGAAATGATTTTAGAGATATGTTTGAACAAGCATCACTATACTGATCAATAGTTTTTTAAAGTAAGGTTCATCACTAAGATTTCCGGTGATAAGAAAGACAGCATACTAACAAATGAACCCTAGTCAATTTTCCCAGACTTCTCTTCAAAATAACAATTTTCCTTGACTTTTCCCTGAATTTTATCCGCCCCTGACCATTTCCAGAAAATAATAAGGGTTCAAACATTGTTGTCCAGCATTTGTTGGATGACACTGTTGGACGCCCGACTAAACGTCCCAACATTGTTGTCCAACATTTGTTGGACACATGGCTGAAACATGAAAGTGCTAAACGTCCAAACGTCGTTGAACCAACAATTGTTGCACAACAATGTTAGAACGTTTATGCGTGGTTTTAGTCTAACATAAAAGGATTTTGAGGTATAGCCGCCGAAGATGTAGCTGTCACTTTTTATCATCACAAGAGTTGGACCTTTGTTATCGCAGCAGCGTAGCGGTGAAACTCTTCGGCAGGTTTTAGGTGGTCAGTAGCTGTGAACAACAGAGAATACATAGCGCCAGAAGAAAACCACGATAAAACTGATAAATGGCGGTTTTCATTTTTTATAATCAACGATGAACTGAAGGGACAGGTTTTCTCTTCCAGTTGGGCGCTCATCCCTTGAACTTGGTAAAACTTGGCTTCTGTAACCACCTCTTTCTCTTTTGGACAGAGGAGCTCACCATAACGGAAGTAATGTAAGATGTATATTTTCAACAACACAAAAATCATGAGCCAATTTGTGAATACGAAAGATTCGGACCCTCCCCTCTCCTAGCCGTTACACAGTCCACCGACACCCTGCGTCCATCTCCCCATTCTCCCCGCCTTCCAACGCATCCCCACGGGCACTGGGCAGGTGATCATTACAAATCGCGGGCTCAATGTTAACAGCCGATCGATCGAGTGAATTTGGTGGCATTTGGTGTTAGGCTGGTAATCAACAAGGCACTTTAACAAAGAGATAAGATATATAGATAAAATTGTTTATAATCAACGGTCACATAAAAAAATAAGAATAGTTACACAACTGTATAAAACTGAATCGCGCAACTTTACTTTTAGGACGCCTTCACACGTCAAACTATTGAAAGATTGTTTATTTTCATTAGTGATATAAAACAAATTAAAAATAGTTGCATAACGGTATAAAACTGAATTGTGCAACTTTACCTTTAAGGCGCCTTCACACGACAAACAAAGTTGCCAAACTCGTGTTGACAAACGCAAAAACGTTGGTAATCCCGTGTTTTCACGCCGCAAACCTCCACACACCTCAACTTCGTTCTAAGGATTCTTTCTCCACGATGGAGGAAGAGCGAGGACCTTGTGAAACGAGGTTGCACTAAAGTTGCATTCAACGTCCACACTCCAAATACGAGTTTGCCAACTCAAAAAAGTTAGCAAATATCCACATCTACATCTACATATGTTAGAGGGTTCCTGCAAAGGGGGATACCCATCACTGCAAGACATAGGGATATAAAAGTGGAAACACGTTCTGTTTATCGCCAACAGTTTGCCAACATATTTGCGTCACACACGTTCACACGCCAACTTGTGTTTGCAAACTTAGTTTGGTTATGAAGGCGCCTTTATATAACTGAATTGCACAACTTTACTTTTTTATCTGTTTGAATTCTTTTAAGAATCTAAACTTAAAATGCGATTATTTTTCACAAGTGACAGAACATTATACGAACGTTAACCGGAATCGAATCTTTCCCTCAAATGTCACGAGCTGTACGTTGCCGCCTTTCTGAAAATCCTAGCAGTCTCGTCACTTAATATCTTACTTAAAATAACGTTTTTAAGCCGCCCCCCCCCCCCCCCCCCCCCCCCCCCCCCCCCCCCCCCCCCCCCCCCCCCCCCCCCCCCCCCCCCCCCCCCCCCCCCCCCCCCCCCCCCCCCCCCCCCCCCCCCCCCCGAAACCAAAGGCTTCTTCAATTTGAGATACCATTTTTAATTATTAAAGAGACACTGTCACGGATTCGCGTGCGCGGCCCAGGCTCACTTCCGGTCTACTTGAAAACATTTGGCCGACATTATGGATCTTGGAATCGGTGGCAGAAAATGCTCATTGTCAGCGTAATATGCGATGATTTTCAAAAAAACAGACATGTTTTATGGTGGAAGGGAAATAGTTCTTTAACTGTGGCTGAAAAAATCTCCGATTGGATGGATTTTTGGGACGCAAATCGCCTCCGAGTTTTGTCGATCTCAAACCGAGTGTTTTGCCTTGACATGAAGCGAAATTCATCGCAGACTACGAAACTTGCTCCGATTCTGTCTTCACGGTGCACTTGTTGTCGTTGGAATATTGTCGCTTGAGCTGGAATATTGCTCACGTCACGAGAAAGCAAAGGATTTTAAATTATTAGCGGTGTGGAGTCGGGACGTGTCCCTTCAATGAAAGCGGTATTGAAAGCGGTATTACACGGCGGCCGTTGAAAATTTGAGCGCTTTATAAGACGTTGTATGGGGAAAAAATAACGTAGATTTCGAACGGGAAATAAAGCGAAATTTAGACATTAATTCAATAAAGCGACACTATTAAACTCGCCTCTGGTGTATCTTTTGTCCTTTTGGGTCGCCAATGTTTCCCCTTCATAAGAGTCACGGAGACAATAAACATGTTTTTAGGATTTCAACCACTCTTTCATGGCTCTTTTCGGCGTACCAAATACCCGTTTCCGTCTCGAGTTTCTTCGCTTTTCACCGTGACCGCCGCCACTAGTCGACGCCATTTTGAAATTGACGGTTTAACTTGAAAAATTTAGGCTAAACTTTTCAAGTTTCGATTCGAAAACCTCGCGCATGCGCCCTCGTGACAGTGTCCCTTTAATACTCTGTTGTCTTTATTTAAATCACTAGCATTTAAAACTAAACATTTGAGGTAATGAAGACAATTAAGGAGGCCTCAAGACAGGTGTTTGTCCATCGGGTGCCCTTGAAATCTGAGCATTTCTTATCTTGAGAAGTTTGAATAGGTGTTAAAGGAGTCCAGGTATGCTTGGATTGCCTTGTAACACAACATGTATTGTTCCTGAAAACAAGCAGTAAAGACAAATAAGAACATGACAGGAGAACGATGTAAATGATATCATCAACTAACACTCGGAATCTGATTGGCTCACTGTAGTCACGTTCATCCTTTGTAAAATATCTAAACGTCTATTGTTATACGACACAAGGTCGTTAGTTTCTTTTTTCATCAGTATTTTTAAAACTCTACTAAAAGAAGTACATCACTTGCCCTAATTTTTTGTCTTACCAGAGTAGCCACAGCACCAGGTCTCTTCGCTCGAATCAGTTTGGTACTCTGAAACACGTCAACAGTTTCCTCGGCTTTGACTCGCTCAGTTGCCGACTTGATGGTTGATACGCAGCCACTACGACCAACACCGTCACTGTAGAAAAAAATGTAACCAACAGGGCGAAGTGATGGATTTATTGCCAAAAAATGAGGAACGAAAGGCCAAAAATGTTGTTCAGTCTCACTTGTTTACTGCGTCTCCCCTAACTTAATTATTCACTTCGGGCCTCCCCTCCTTACGATGAAGTCAGGATTCACCACCGGAGACTGGAGTATAACTGCTACAGATAACTGTATACTCATATGGAGTGTTTTTAATGAAGGTTTTATTGATCTCTGAGGAATAACCCGACGTTTTTATAGTTTTTTTTAAAGCCAACTGGTCGTGCGTGAGAAACTGATCATGAATGGTTCAAGCTTTTCCGTTCTTTGTTGTTGTGCTGCTTATTATTCTTTACAAGATGGTTGTAACCAACGTTTGCTTTTGTGGATAGAATTCTAAAATGGTCTGAGTAGATTGATATTTACGCTATAGTGTACCTGCACTGAAAAACAATGACGCCATTTCCAGTTTGTTGCTGAGACTTCTCTATAGCAGTTAAAAGTTGAAGTATATCCTGGGGATCTGGGCATGATTTAGGGTTGGTCCATCCAGTGAACTGTAAATGCTGAACAGTTGAGGTCTTTTTGGGAGGCTAAAGAAGACGTAACGTGAATCACCAAGTTCAAGACGGAGAGTAAAGAAGACAAAATGATATTTCAGGTAATCCATACATTTATACATTTAGTGAGAGCTCGAGAAGTGATTTTGCCTTGACGAAACACGGACCTGTCAGTGTGTAATATTTCTACATTTATATAATGTTGTCACCAGAAATGACGTCTGTTTGCCAGATCATATAAGTCTAACTATAAAAACTTAAATCTTCCGTGTTTCTGTTTCATGGGCCCCTTTGCATTAGTTAAGAACTGACAATTAAAAAACTCATTAATAATTCATGACCATTTTGTCCAATCCGATGCTCCTCTCTAGTCACGAGGAAAGCACTCTTTACCACATAAAATACGCTTGAAACTAAAAAGCCCGGGGAGGGTTTTGAATGTGGCCCAGGGGAATAATGGGGTATAATAGAAAAACAATGGCATACAAATGAACGTGAAGCATTATATAATGACACACGTTGCATTATCTATCAATATTCATATATAATGCCACATGTGATATTATATAATGCTTCAAGTACTATTTACAATATGAGTGGCGATGTTGTATCGGATTTACAATCTCGAGCCGAAGGCGAGAGATTGTGAATCCTATACAACATTGCCACGAATATTGTAAAGTACTTATGATATTTTACACTCCATTGTTATGCAAACATTTTCTATTGTTTCTGAAAACCGACGTGGATAAGGTTATGTAACACACTGTTAATGAACAAGCTTTTTCTTTTTTAAACAACACCAACGTGGATTTGGTTATGTAACACACTGTTAATGATCAAGCTTTTGTTTTTTTAAACAACACCAACGTGGATAAGGTTATGTAACACTCTGTTCCTGAATAACCTTTTCTTTTTTAAACAATAGTGTTTTGTGGGCGAAAAATCGAGACAAATTTGAATATTCACTTCGGTATAGCTGCTCAGCTAGAGGAGTCGTAACAAGCATGGCTCGTCAGTTTAGGAAACCAAAAAGTCCTAAAGAGGAGGAATCTTGGTTGAAAGAAACTGTTCCTCGTAATACTAGGAACAGCACTAAATGGAGTGTTAAAATATTTGAAGAGTGGCAGAATACTCGTAAAAATAAAGTAGCCAAAAACGAGTCGGTTGGATTTCCCTGACGTTCTAGCTAACATTACTTTGCCATCGTCATCAAGGAGTTTGCCAATGAATATTGTAAAGAATGTTGCAAGCAATGCAGTTTTTAACAACTGCACTATTAATTTCAATTTCAAGTAAAGTAAGATACATTTGTAACAATAAAGCAGTTCAGTCAAAAAATTAAATGTGGATTTTAATTGCGAGCTGTTCTGCATCGTTCATACAGAAAAATCTATTAGTATTCTGTTTATACAGAATACTAATAGATCTATTAGTATTCTGTATATACAGAATACTAATAGATCTATTAGTATTCTGTATATACAGAATACTAATAGATCTATTAGTATTCTGTATATATACAGAATACTAATTAAGGTCATTATTTATTGTATTAATTCATCAACCCCAACATTTCCCTGCTGACTATTCAAACCCTCCCCGTGCTTTCAACTACTTGGGATTATTATCGAGTATACAAGTATGTTCACGTGAACTTAATGCTGCGCAGAGATTGGACAGAAACCTTATGAATTATTAATGAATATTATAAGTTTATATACAGTAGGAATTAAATACTGAGAACAACCATTAAGTTCACGCAACACATTTATTTTGTGCTAACTTACAAATGAAAAGTACAATTATTGAATACTGAGCCCGACATAACAACTTTGTTTACGTTGGAACTATCTGGTCCACCTCAAAAAAACGCTGCTCTTTCGAAGGATCTTTGTTAACTCGACTTATTTGCCATTCAGAAAATACTTTAAACGACCACTTTGTAGACGAACGTGTGGCCTTTGGAATACACTCTTCCAATGCGTTTTTCTCTTCTTCTTTAGACTTTGGTGGCCTAAACGCCCGCTTCGGAGGCATGTTTTACTAATGCAAGCGAAGTATCAAAAGACCGCATTCGAATAAAATACTGACATAGTTCTGCATATTTAAATTTCTAATTTTATTTCTCCTTCATTATTGTTGTTCAATTCCCAAATGCAAACAACCTTCTTTTGTTTTCTCATATCACTCCACATAGTTTCATCGATATTGGACAAAATGGTCATGAATTATTAACGATTTTTTTTAAGTCATTCAATAAACTCATTCAATAAACGTGTTTTAAGTCATTTAATAAACTCGCAGCACGTGTTTTATCAGGTATAAAATCCCTCGGGCCTGCTCGTTTATTAAATGGTACATAAACACAATAGCTGGATAGCCGAAATGGAGTCTTTAGCATTAGAACTCATTAGCTAACACCTAAACATTACGTTCATTTGGAAGCGAGAAACCAGTGCGTGTTATTTTAGAGGAAAATATCTCAGGTGCATACGAAGTTCTGTAGCCTAAGAAAACGTACTCATACTTCACAAAACAAGCACCTAATGAGTTGAAAAAAAAAATCGTTGTTCAGTTCATTCATATCCTATCCTTTTAATTTTTTTAGTTACTTAACTTTAATAAAGATTTACAGAATAAAAACAATACAGAAATTTAAGCAAAGCTTGTCACAGACATCGAGATATAAATCGATGCGAAGGATATTGACGTCATAAATCTAATTTGCGAATGGTAGACTTATAGGAATAAATAAAACGCACTAACATGTACCCCCAAGCTTAAATACAGCACAAAAAGTAAGGTTATATTGTTCAGAGTCTTAAATAACAATATAACGGCATACCTCTTCTTTCAATACACTGAATCTCCTGGTTGTGATGTTGTTTGAGGTGGATTCGGAAAGCATCTCTAAAGTGATTTTACCGTAACTCACAACTCCTGTAGAAGGCCAATACTGCGGGTAAATCTACAGATAGAAATATATAAAAACCGACACAAGTTATTGATTACGTAGTAGAACAAAGTTAAAAAACATATTAAGTTTGTAATGTTTTGTAAAAAGGTCTATTCCTAGCTCGATAATTTGTCGTGTCCTATATCCTATATATGTTCCTTCGTAGCGTTTCAGCCCTGCTGCAAAAATTTGAAAATGAATAAAGAAAAATTATCAAAGAAAAGAGGAAATGAAAACACAGCTCGTTGTCATTTTCCAACGAAGATGAAGTAAATGACCTCTATTCTCTATTTTCGAATTGCCCATAATACGCTTTGTTTGCCCCCCAAATTTTGCATAAACTATTGTTTTGAAATGCTCTTGGGAATATGCAGTCCTCCCAAGAGCATTTAAAAACAATAGTTTATGCAAAATTTGGGGGGCAAACAAAGTGTATTATGGGTAATTCGAAAATAGAGAATAGCTCATTTGTTCTAACTAAATTATCGGAGAGCGTGCGCTAGCAGATAGATACCTCTGCGTCATTTTTTAGCGGGGCTCTCGCGGGCCGAAGGCCCGCTGCGGAGCCCCATACTCATAGAACCTATGCCCGTCATTTTTCATGGCCATGACTAGCGGAATGTTTCGCGGGCGCGTCGTGTGCCCGCCGCCAACCGCCGCCCGCCGTTGGGCAGGACTAGCTCGTGGGCACGTATGACGTCGCAAAACATGCGCGTACGACGTCACGCAACATCCGGGAACTTAGCAATTTTGAAACCAAAGCGAGGCTTTGTTTTTCGCCGGTTACACGGCCGAATGTCACGTCAGCTGGGAAAACACTTTGATGTTTTGCTGTGTTTACTAAGCGGAGAAAACCGTTTAAATTAAAGTCGTTATTTTTCTGCATTTTTTCGCGGTTTGCTACTCAAGACAGGGATACTAATTAAGGGATACTCAGAAGCCGCTATAGTGGAAAAAGAAGAGCTTTCAGGGATAAAATCTTGCTTCGAGGAACTTCATACGTTTTTATCAATGTGGGAGCAATGCGGAGAGATGTTTGTCACTTCGGTTTTCAGAACTGAAGAAGCGGAGATTTAAAGAATTTCCAAGCAGTGGAGGAACTTAAAGGTAAAACGAAATGCATTTTTCGATGGGAATTTATGTTGATGTCAATCTGTGATTGACTTTTTTTTTGTGTTCTCGCTAGTTTTGGAGAATTGTTTATAAAATGTGCTCAAATTAAGTCGTTTTGATTACTTTCATCGAAGACACTAGGCCTCGATGCGCCATAAATGGTTCGCCTTTTGCTTTTAAACATAAACTTATGGAGATTTGAATAAAAGTTTTCGAACGAAGATTGTGTTGTCCATTTTTATGTGTTTGTTTATTCATTACATAGGTTGAAAAGCGATTTTATGTAAACAAAACAAGACTTAGATTTAGAGTTGTACTTCACTCGCGTCGCCTTTTAATATGCAAATATGTTTGTATATTTTTGGCAATTTTGGTTTCCAAATCAGTTTCTTTGGCAGTTTTTGATACGCGACAGGTGTATTTTATTCGGAAAATTTTTTTGTTAACTTTTGTACGGTCTATTAAAATGTACTGTGCAGACGGTCGTGTTTTTGAGAATTGCTAAAATTGAAAAATAAGCCGGTCGTCAATCTTAATTCTTGTCCTTCCTACCTTTCACTTTAGTTAGATTTATCATCTGCTTTCTGTTCAGAGAGCGACGCTGTTAGGCTCAGCCTATCTATATATATATATGTTAATGAATTCCAAAGTACAAGAGCACTTGGAAAGGGAGCTCTTGGACTCAGACTATTCTTGGAATATCCTTGGACTATTGTTAAATAATTGGTTGAGTGCACTCTACCTCTTTTCCCTCTTTCAAACTGTTCAACATCACTACTGTGCCGATATCATACTGTGAAACCATGCTCCAGAAGTCATCAATGGTGTTGTCTAATGGAGCTTGAGTCAGGATATACGCGTCACGTTGAATGTAGTCCTGCGAAAAAGAAGAAAGCGTTCTTTAAGGATTTTTTTAATCGGCAATACAAGCCTCGAACTTGATCATCTCGTTAAAATGCTCAACCTCGTCGTCCAAAAATGTAAACGTAAAACTTCAATGTAAGAACAATACTAGAACTCGTTTAGCGGAAGCAATAAATAGACGAGACAATACCAGTTCAAAATCGTATGTAAGTTTGTACTGTTTCACCTTAGATATTTTTTTGACAGTAGAAATGCTAAGCACTGCTAATAGTATACCCTGCAATTAAGTCAATGCTTCCAGCTGCCGCGGACAATAATATACTTATCCATTTGCTGAAAACACTCAATTGCAGAACAAATGGCAAAAGATTGTCTAAATCCAGACACTTCCGAAAACTGAAGGTCAAGATGTTTGCGTGGTGGAGAATACTGATCATTTATAGTTTCGTGGACTGCCTACTTTCCCAACCGCCATCTTGGTACGTTACCAAACCGCTACCCGACATTCACTGTGATTGTTTATCGTTCACCAGTTTTAGAAGATGTTGGTTCCACGATGTTCACACGAGGCAGTGACGCACTATAAACAGTTTTTCTCGATAAATATTTTTTATTTATTTATTATCATGTATGCACTTACGTCGACAAACGAGGCGTTGATGTAGTCCTTGTCTGGTTCAGACGATCTCAAAAACACTCGAGCACTATCCACTGGTATAATTCATAATAGAAATGTTAAAGAGTAGAAATATATATAATCAAAAATGTCCATAAATTGTTGGAAAAGAAGTGGAAAGCCAACACTTACATGGTACAATGTTTGGAAATCTGTTCTTGTTTATGTTTGTTGGCTTTAATGCTGCCATTGATTCATCTTCTGTGTCTACAGATTCACTGACCAGCTGCAAATTCTAAAATATGCACATATGTAATAAAAATTAAGGTTTATTGTGGATGTTGCATCTTGTCTTTTGTTTGCTTTTGTAAGAAATTGATCTTTGTGGTCATCCCTGTAACAGAAATGTAACGTTTCCAATATAGTTGTTAAAACAGCTTGGAGAAGTTAAAAAGTCTTAGCCTAATTATCTAACATTTTGGTTATCCCTCAGATAATTAATGTCTAAAAGGACACTGGTCAAACCGCGGACGGGGGGTGGGGGTGGGGTGGGGTTGAGGGGTTTCCATACAAAAGTGATTCTTTAGAAGCTTCAGAGGTACCAACGCAAAATATGACCAGTTATATAACATTTTTAAATTTATCAAGTCGTCGTTTACTGCTACATTGGAGTACCGGATTGTACCCTCCCCTTAATAGAACCGCTCTGCGGTAAACAAAACTTGTTGTTACATATTGGACATCATAACTAAAAAAGACACATAAAGGCACGGCGAGCGCCCTCATCGATGGCGCCAAGTAGGGATACGTTCCCTTTTCCGAAAAGGTAAAAACCTTTAAAAACCTTTCAATTGAGGTAAACATGGCAAACATGTGTTGTGGTAAACATGGCAAAAGATAGAGTACCACATGGGAGTATGAATTCTTCACACGTTATGAAGACTACCTTGAATTCTTGAGCATATCCTGTTCGTTTAGACGCTTTGTTTACTCTGGCGAGTTTGTTCATTCTTATAAACAAGTCGTGCGGGGCAACCTCTGTATTTCCACAAACCAAAGCTTCCATCACAGCTTGATGAAGAAACACATACTGTTCCTGCAGAGAGATAAACTTATTGAAGCATAGCTTAAATAGTTCAAAATCGTTATCCTCTTATCATCGTATATATTGTGTGAGTTATTGTTGGAATCTTTTTTTAACTATAGTATAGTACACAGTATATGAAAGTATAGTATGGATCTCTTTACAACGGTTGTGTTCAGGAATCAGTTACAGCGGATAAATTATTAAAATATTGGGTTATGTTTATAATGTTAAATGAGCGGGTACTAGGAGGGGTTGAAAAGCAAATAAACTAAGGTAGGAACTTTTCGTTTTGCAAATCATTGTTGTTACAACAGATCAAATATGATCATAAATCTATGCGGTAGTTAATTTTTCTTGACGTTAATTTATTCCTTCCTACGGTAAAGAAAGCAAAGTGACAAACTGAATATTCACAGCAAAAACATACAACTACTTACTGCTACACAGTTATTTCCTATATATACTATAGAAATACAAACTTATTTACTATTTGTAACTTAAAATATGTGCTTACGTCCTTCTGCACCATATGAGGGCGGTGGCTGCGCATGACCTTCACGTAATTGGGAATTAACACACCCTTCTGTTCTTTGGCACTTTCCAACATTGCGTCAATACCAATGTAGGTACCAGTTCGTCCAACACCGGCACTGACAAAGCAAAAAAATTGAAAACATTAATCAAAGAGTTTCAAGTACAGTTGATCCCCGAAGCTGTTAGGGCTACATAAACTGTCCTATGAACGGCTGTTGTTTGTTAAAGCAGATCCACATAGATGACGTAATATATGCCTTTTTTTGGTTTTAAAGAAAAGTACCGTCCAGTACCACATCTAATCCTTCATAAACGCACTAATGCTTAGCAGAAAGCGATCGGTTGTTTCCCTCTGGAGCTTATATATGTAACACTTTCCTCACTCGACCTATTAGCATACTATAGCTATTGCTATGGGCCTAATCAGCTCCAACAACCCGAGTTTAAATATAGTTATCATCATCAAGAGGTATCCTGTTCGTGACGAGAAGCAGAAGTGTGTATAGAAGCATCGAAAACGAGTGACATCCATACTAACTGACACCCCCTGAGAGCTTCTACACAGTGCGAGGGAAAAGTACAAAGTTTTCAAAGCATTACATAATTATTGTACGTGGACTCTTACTCTCCCTCGTGTCAGGTCTCCGCTGATTATAAAAAGCCCATTCTAAACAGGTTTTTATTAAATATTTCAAGATGCTAGCTATGTTTGCTGCAAACCTTTGGTGATTGTTATAGCAAAAAATATTACTTCCATAGAAAAAAGAACCTATTTAGGGGAGGTCTAACACCAAGGACGAGCCATGCCTTAACATGCTTGAGTTTACCTGCAGTGCACAACAAGAAGTCCACCAGTTAGTTGATGTCTAACAAGAACCTTCCTTCTGAAAGTCAACAAAGCTGTGGAGTGATGGGGAACGCCCTTGTCTGGCCATGTTATGTAATGAAATTGAACGACCTCACGCTTCTCTGAGCCCTTAAAGAAACATTAAACGTATTTTAAGGTTACAGTGTACCTTCAGATCGAAAATTTACTGAATTTTTTTTGGCGTCAAAATAAAGTTTACAGAATGAACTTTCATCCAAAAAAAAAATTATCGAAAAATAATGAAAATTGACGGAGAAATGACGGTAAAACTTTTGTGGGCGGAGTTTGTTTATGAAGCGATATGCTTTTCTAAGCGCTGCCTGTTTTCTCAAAGTTAATTTTTCGCTTGTAGGGGACACTTTAAAGAGCTACAACTCAAAGGGAATTTGTTCAATTTTTCCCAAATTTGGACACAAGCTAGGCTAACATATAAACGTATCGGCGAATTTCTTTTCTCCGAAAACTTTTTCGTCAAAAGCCTTTTACGTGCGATCACTCCAATTTTTTTTCTCCCTTTTTCGAAAATATTCTGTAACTTTTCACTGCAATTGAATATGGAAAATCGCCGACACGTTTTTTTAGCGCTTCGTGTCCGAAAATCCGAGAACAAATCAAATTAGCAAAATACAATAATGGCTTTGAGTTATAGCGTTTTAAAGCTGATTCGGACGTTCGAATTTAGACGTCGTAAAAAATTCGACAATTCATTTTTCTTACCAAATGGTTTTCATATTTAGATAGCCAGCTCTATAAACTTTAATTTGATATTTGGGTTTAGGTATATTAAGTGTAATCTTAAGACGCCGCTAGAGCTGTTATACTGGAGACACCCCCGAAGGTACACTGTAACCTTAATGACAGAGATGAAATTCAAGATTTTGACTTGCAATACAGTGAGTTACATTTTGAGTTATGGATTAGGTAAAGATGAGGTTTAAAGCGCTTTGTTGGTTGTTAAGAGAGTAAGTGAAAAACGGACTAATGCACAATGAGTTCTATTCCCGCGTTTTCCGACAGCTATGCCATTCTGATGATTGCTAACAAGGACAAAACAGCTATCCACTACTGGCAGTTCTCTAGTCGTTTGGCTGTGCGTATAC
The DNA here is from genome assembly GCA_024195265.1 of Dendrophyllia cribrosa. Classification (NCBI taxonomy): domain Eukaryota; kingdom Metazoa; phylum Cnidaria; class Anthozoa; order Scleractinia; family Dendrophylliidae; genus Dendrophyllia; species Dendrophyllia cribrosa. The sequence continues at coordinate 12,426,789 of JAJLRJ010000013.1, read as the reverse complement.
CTCTTGCCATTCCACGGATGTTGTGTGGTTTGCTCCTCAGCTTTCTATGATACCTTTAGCTGTCACCAAGCGCGGTAAAACTCGTGCGAGTAAAGCAGAATTGGTTTTGGTTTTCTATCTAATCAGTTGAGAAAGTGCAGCGAGTTGTTTAACCATTCAAATAGCGTAGTAAAACAAAAGCGAATATCTTTTTAATGTTAATCCCTTACTGAAAACCGCTGGCACTAAGTATGCATTTTGCATTTTCGTACCTTTAATAAAATAAGCGTTCGGACAACATAATCGGCGAAGGTTTCGGTTTTGTTCAAAGTGACGGTAATTGTGCCAAACTTGGAAGTACTGTCAGGCCAATACTGGTCACACTTGGGCTGAGAAAAAAAAACAACAACAACAGGTAATAAGCAATAATCCGCCGCAGGAAAAAAGATGGCGGCTGTTCATTTTACCACAATACCTTGCGGACCTAACACAGCACATAAGGCACAAAGAAAGCCAAATTTTTACAATATTTGTTCCAGTACTAAGGACAATGTGTAGACTAGGTTTGAAGATTTTATAACTTTTCTTTACATTTTTATGAACGTTGTTAAGGTTTTTGTGCGCTAAGAATTATGGGTAAATGTACCAGTCGCCATTTTTTTTCCTACCGAGGATTGGATAGCTCTAAGGGACTTAATCTTAAAGATAAAAATTGAAATTTATTTATTTACATGTAACTACCCTTAAAATAAAATACTTCAGGAGTGACAAGAGTTGGGTATTTTGAACATGCTTTATTGCTGTACTCATAACAAGTAGCTCTACTGCAGCTTAAATGAACCGTGCATTAAACCGAAACTTTAGACGTGGGACGTGTAGGCAAATTTATGCATCTGCCGTGATTCCAGGGGGGGGGGGGGGGGGGGGGGAGAGTAGAGCTGCACTTAAACCCTCCCCTTTGTTTAGTATTTTGTTTTGTTATTTTATAGTCCCAAAGGGGAGGGTTTAAGTGCAGCTCTACTGTCCCCCCCCCCCTGGAATCACGGCAGATGCATAAATTTTTTGGGACTATAAAATAACAAAATACTAAACGCGAGAATTTAGCCGACAATATTGACTTCTCTCGATACACCTATCAAAGCCTGGTTGCCATGAAAGTATCACACTTCGTACAAAACAAATGTTTTCAAAATGTGTCCTAAGAAACAATGAATAGCTACTGAAAGCCTTAGCCTCCCAATATGAAAGTTGCCTTTGGAATTTATAATATGTTCAGAGTGTAAGAAAGGGTGTACATCCGCGGGTTAATGAGAGAAAAACAAAAACAAACATTGATACCTTTCCCTGTTCAACCAGATTTGTTAGCATAACAATAGTGGCACAGTTCTCTTGCCAGATCATTCTCCAGAAATCATTGATTGTCACTTGATTGGGACCTAACAAAGGAAAACCAGAAGTATGTAAGCATCCAACAAGCAAACGAATACCTAACACTTGTTCTACTTCACGTCTTGTTCTGTTTGGGTTCTCATGGCCAGTAGCCTAGTACTCGTACAGACCGTACAATGTATATCTTCCCTTCCCGATCACTCAAATTTTGTCGTCAATTCATGTTGTCACTGGATGACAAGCCGACAATATTAATAGTCAACCTGTTTCTAGAGTTTTCTTAAAACACCGATTAGCTTGCTTGGTTTATTAATCGGGCTGGAAGCCAGCGCGATTTATAAAATGAAAGTGTTTCTTAGTCCCAAATGGGGGGGGGGGGGGGGGGAATTTTTTAAAAACACCCTAAAAAGGTACTTGAATCTCGACGAGCACTGCTGTCATGTTTATATGGGAGTTCCCTTCCGGGATTTTCAAGTATTTAGGAAATTTGAGAGTAGATAAATTAATAGGTGGCTTAGCAGACGCAAATGGGGATGGCTGTCGTTGATTCTTGCTGCGTAGGCTTATAAATTGGTTGAAAGGTTGTTTACGTAAAGAGTATTCATGTTCATAGTAATTTGATGGAATCATGAAACAATTTTTGAATTGATTAAGGGTTCTTGGCTTTCTTTTTATTGAACAACAAGCTGTACACAGCTTGAACTGTACACAGATTTAACCCATTGCAGTATTGATTCCCGCGTGTTTTGAGTGCTTTTACGGAGACATAAAATTATGTCTGAAAAGTAACACTACATTCAGTAGCCGACACGAATCTAACTGAAATGCAAAGTTGTATAAAACGCAAATCGTGTAAATCAAACCTACGTTCGATTCGTCACGTAATGACCTAATGCGTGAAATTTCCGGTTGACCTTTACAGTCTCGAGCATTGCATGTCAGAAGAATGTTCTTTTTTCAAACTCGTATTTTCAAACGCGCATGGTTCACCTTCAAAACCTTTCAATAAGAAAAATGTCTTTCCATTATACAATTTAAAACAAGCACTGAACGAAGTTCCTTAATAAAACAGGTTCAGAAGAATCGAGGATGAAATAAGTAAGACAGGAAATTAAACCTTGAATGCTATTTTCGGAATACAATACAAAATACAATTTTATCTGCTCTACCTATATATTGAAACCACTTAAAATAAGAAGCTGTACACAGCTTGAACTCGTGGTGTCTTTATTAAACCCAGTGCATTATTTAGTGCTTTAAGTGCTTTTACGGAGAAACATAAAATTCTATCTGAAAAGTAAGACTACATTCAGTAGCCGACACTTGAAACCACGAAGTCGATCGCTTCCATCCTTCACCCTACCTGCTGCCCTACAGAATCTACAGAATCTATGACATTTTCACCCAGCAAAATAACACATTGCACAATAATTTAACTAATAATCAACCTCGCAAATATTTTCTTTTAGAACGGTCTAAAATGCTCAACGCTGAGCGACAGACCTATGCGGTAAATAAATATTCAGGTCTGGTTGGATTTTCATGTTCTGCTGTGTTAATGTTAGCTAGCTAATTAAGATAGGTTATCGAGGGTTGAATTTTTTTTTTTGGGGGGGGGGCATAATCAATTTTGAATGACGCAGTCTGGAAAACTTCAATTTTAATTAAATGAAAAATAGAACAAGATCTTTATATCAACAATCACTTTGATAACATAGTATAAAGCAAGGCTGATACCACTTAGAACATTTAATGCGACAACTGTTTTACACAGGGAAAGATCAAGTGGCATTTATTGAGATAGTTATAACAGTTAATTTATTTAAGTAGTGGTGGGGAGAGCGAATCATAATTTTTAACCTAAAATCTAGGCAGGACAAAAGGCCAAAATTGTTGACACTAATAAATGGGAGTAGGCTACAATTTATCGGAAAATTATAAACCCTAAACAGCCCGATTATAATACTCGTAGAGTTCTTCTTCCTGGATTCTTTCTAATTCCCTTGTAGTCATTTCAGTTTATGAGCAGCAACTTTCACCTTGCAACAAACCTGGCTTATCAGTCGTCTTCCATGAGAGACTTCTAATACAAGACACGACTGAAATAAATTTAATATTTCCACGAGCTCTCGAGGTGGACTTGTTTCATTTCAAAGGGGATTGACCTCAAATAAATGTGGCTACTAAATATATCTGAATTTCGTAACTGTTCATCAGTAGGATGCCCAAAATGTGTGCAATGATAGACTACCGGACGTCCACTTTGGCTTCTATTCAATATCATTCCCTATTAACTACGTAGCGGCTCTTTTCATAAAACTAAAAAGTGTGTGATTTCAGGATGACGTACGGAATCAATAACCATGTCAGATGTTTTTCCATGTGAGAGTGACACCAAACTTAAAATTTACCTTGAGTTGCAATGTAACAAATTGACTTCTCATCAAACGTCTGAAAAGATAAAATTAGTTAGTATACAAAACTGGTTGGAACATGTACTGGTGGTTTAGTTGTAGTTTGATGATTATAACAACCTAGTCACAAGGCAACAAAGTCCTCTTCTTCTTAAAACATATGTCACCATATTTTAAAAATATGCATGTATTTATAGAAATACACCAACAGCGATAGGACCGTGATGTGCTGCAAGCTGTCCAAATGAACCATAGGACATCGTCCAATTGTCAGTTATGAATTTGTATTATACGTTCTCTAAATACAACCATGGGATAAGAGACGGATATTCCTTATTTGTCTCAAATGCTTTGTGTCTTCGTACCGGAATGTAACTGGCGTTGATGTAGTCAGAATTTGTGCCTCCTTCAATTCGCTCCAAGACAACACGAGAATGATCATCTGTCAAAAACCAATCAATCAATCAATCAATCAATCAATGAATAAAAAACATTTAAGAAAAGTACGACCTTTACATCGTTTTCAAATAAATTGAACTTGATATCTTAGAACACTGCTTCCCCCCTCACTCCCTCCCCCCCTCCCAAATGTGGCTTGTTAATCAATTTTGAGATTTTTGCCGCAGTCAAGTTATAGATGGAGAGATAGATCATTGGCAATTATAACAAGTAATGGATGATACTTACAAGTGACTATATTGCCATAACGGTTTTTAATTCTGTTACTCTTGGCAACCTCACAGGGCAAAGAAACGCTTGCTGGTAAATTCTGCAAAATATGATATGGTATTGCAAACAACAACAACAGCAATATAAATGGCTTCATTATTCACGTGTGACCCTCCACGGATATATTCAAGGCACGCTTATTGAAACGTCGCCTTGCACTGCCATTACCTGCAAAAAATATTCTTATCTCGTGCCATAAAAAGAAGAAGATAGCCAATCGATAAACTTGAAAGGCAGTGCATATTCTTTTGAAGTCCTTTTGGGGTCGGGTTGGGTGCAAAAGTGTCCGTGTTGACTTTCAACGTTACATATTACTTTAAAGTATTTAAACCATACCAACCAAAGATTCAGGCCTTTTCTTAAGTTTATCTGGGAATATTTTGATGTATTGTGACATTTCCACGAAAACCATCTGCTGACACATTTTGAATTTCTTGAATTGTTGTTTATAGGATAGGTTATTTTCTTATACCAAATTAAATAATCTAAGATCATTTAGTATTTATCTATTAATATGATTTTGATTGCTTCTTTACAATTTTGATGATGTTTTTTAAATGTGATGGAATTCACAATGGCGACCTTTTGGAGATCGGCGTTATTCCCCCATGTCCTATTACGACACAGACTTTCGTGACTTACCTCAAATTGGACATTTTTTGGCGTACTTATATGTACACTGTGTCATCCAAGATACTTTCAAAGATACGGAGAGGCACCCATTTCCCGAAAGAACAGAAGGGCCAGGTCTGAATATATATATATTTTTAAGTGATTTGAAGGAAAGATCATCGAAACTCCTTTGCAAGTTTCAGGAAGACCCCAAAATAATAGGGAACGTTCGCTTGATCTATGCACAAGCTTTTGAAATTTTCCTAAATTCGTCGGGGAAATGTTATGGTCTACAGTCGATTTAAGGTGGCTAGCAATAGTTCCTAGAATTTTTCATCACCTATACTTTGGATCAATACTATAATTCTTTATCAGTTGATGCTTTAATAATGGTATCAAACAAATGCCCAATCATTGGTGAACAAGTTGTGGTCTCTTTTATGATGTAACCTTAAATTTTCGGTGGCTCTGAACCCTATGTACAGAATTTTTCTAAACTTTGCAAAATGTTGTATGTTAACATGCCAATTACAATTCGATACTAAAAATGGGGATCATGGTTTTTTTAGTTATAAGCACGTAAAGCTAAAACTAAGGTGTCTTTAACAGGTTATACTGTTACTATGGTAACTTGTTACATTATAAAAGAGACCACAACTTGTTTACCAATGATTAGGCATTTGTTGGATACCATTATTGAAGCATCAACTGGTAAAGATCCATTAAAGTATAGGTGATGGAAAATTCTGGGAACTGTTGTGAGCCACCTTAAATGATAATTTGATAATTTGATAATTTATTGATTTCGCCATTTCACACAATTACATGATAGTAGAATTACAAATTTACGAATTTTTTTTAGATGGCGAGGAAACCTGAAAGAAACCATAGGGCTTGTATAGATCATAGGTTTCCTCACAGAATTAAAGGTAGATTAGCCAAATAAAATAAAATAGAGCAATATGGACGAACTAATAAATCAAGGTTACAGAGTGTAATATTTACTAATAAGAAATTCTTTAAGTTTTTTTTAAAGACGCATGGGAGGAGGAGCTAGTTATCTCAGGATTAAGTGAATTGAAAAACTATGGACCTTGAATGGTTCCAAGAGAAAGTAAAGTAGGCATTGGAGAAATAATAATATAGTTGAACAATGTCATTTTGTCTTTGTATAAGCGAAGCGGAAACCAAAAGACTGTAGTGTACTGAGAAAGTGAAAAGATAAAAGTTCATGTTTTACCTTAAACTCCTCTCGCAACAGAACAGCGTCATTCCTGGACATTTTCCTGAAGTACGCTGCAAACTCAGACGCGAGAACTGGTTTGGGTTTGCTGTCTTCAGCTTCACTGCACGCTGGTTCTTTCTTCACACGTCGAGGTGCTTTCACGATATCTTTATAAAGAGTTTTATAGAAAATTCATAAGGAGAAAACAAAGAATATCACTACCTGGAAGGAGGTTTCGATATGTGAACCAAATAACCAAAACATTTGGTGAACTTTTGCTTTGAATTTCTCCAAGAATTATCAATGGTTTGAGAAGCTACATCAAACACTCGAAAGAGTGTTTCATCTGGTATCCATTTTGGAAATTCTGATGAAACACTCTTCCTCGTTTTTGATATAGAGCAGTTTTCAATTGAGTGTGGTAAAACCAAAACCAAAGTAATTACTCTGACCAATCACAGCAGTCGTAAACAATCCAATGAACCAATCAGAGCTCGAAGCAATTACATGTCGGCGGCGTCAAGCGCGGGAAAACGCGTGCGAGCAAGTCACGATTGGTTTTGGTTTTACTTCTGATTGGTCGAGAAAGTGGCGCGAGATTTTTTAGGCAATCACAAAGCGTAGCAATGCAAAACCAAAGCAATTGTGTAATTACTTTCGATACTCAATTGAAAACTGCTCTATTACTTATACAGCTATCACAATAAACGTTGTCTGAAGAATTGTGCATTGGTACTTCCGGCCAATGTGGTTTCTGACCACATGTAGAATATATTTCAAATGACGTTTCATAGGATGATATGCCGACTCCATACAGCGATGGCCTTAGGGTCAATGACTTTTAAGCATACTTTAAAGTCTTCCATGTTGTGACCGACACGCCAGGTGATACGGATTTAGACAAGATGAGCTGGACTTACAATAATAAGTAAATAAAAATAATAATAAATACATTTATATAGCGCTAAAAACTATTAAAATATTCTAAAGCGCTGACTAGATTACATAACTGACATAACATAATAAGAGATAATTAGTAAAGGTATAAACATTGTAAAACACTAAGTTAAACTAGATTACATAATTGATATAATACAATAAGAGATACCTTGCGGTCTTGGAATATAACCATGCACAATTCGTCAGACAACGTTTATTGAAATAACTGTATACTTATGCACATTTTAGTTCATCTGCTTTGGACGAAATAACGGAGCTAGCACTTCACAAAAAGCGTAACCGCTTAATTTATCAAGGAAAAAGAGAACGTTACATTATCAAATTTTCCTATAACCTCACCCCTGTACAATTCTTGTCATAAAGTCATTGTAGCTATCCACTTTTTAAACAACTCACAATTTTTCTCTATCGATATAAATGAAAGAAATGTCTTGTATACTGTTTACTAATAGTGTTAAGAGTGCACAAACTGAAATCAACAAGACTATTGAATAAACTTCAAAAAGCACAGATAGAAATACAGAAATATAATAAAATAAAATATAGTCGAATCTCCTTAATACGGGCACCAAAGGGACAGACCAAAGTGTCCCCATTATAGAGGTGTCCTTATTATAGAAGTAGGGATTGTATGAATTTTGGTATCTTCGGGACCAAGAGAACTGTCCGTCATAGAGAGGTCCCCGTATTACGGAGGTGTCCGTAAGGAGAGGTTCGACTGTATATTTTTAGTGTGAAACGTCATTTATAGCTTGTACTATGCATATGTAATGAAATACATTACCCATTCCACTGCCTATATCAGCAACATTCTGATAAACAGGGTTCCTTGTTCTTGCAGTGGTGCCAGCTGTACCACCTCCGATCACATCTAGTTGAACAGAAACATGTTTGGTCCTTTCGTTTTCTGACCGCTTCCTCCTAATGATCATAAAAGAACACCGAATATAACATTGATCAATTTCAAAATTTCTTTCAAGAGGTACTTACGCCGTATCCCGGGGGGGGGAGACTCCCATTTAAAAATGACGGGGGTGCTCGTCGGAAATTTTCGAAAAACACCCTTAAAGGTACCAGAATCTCGTTTGATGGGCGTGGCTCAAAAGAATTTTTACCCCTAAGAGGTACCAATTCTAAAACAACACATGTCATATTCTGTCATATATTTTCGGCTCATACCCTAAAAGGTACCGTGATAATTCTAATGGTGGTCATTTTAGATTTTAGTACCCTAAGCGGTACCAATCTGCAAATTTTGAACCCTAAAAGGAACGACGAGCACCCCCGTCATTTTTATATGGGAGTCCCCCCCCCCCCCTCCGGGCGCCGTATGTAAATTTCTTGTTGGTTCTCGTCCTTGCTCAGAGAGTGTTTCTCCTGGTACTTCTTTACTCCTACTTTTCTCCTCCACAAAAACCAACATCCTCAAATTCCAATTCGATCCGAAAGCAGTGGAAGAGACACTTTTGAATTTCCACTAAAATTCTCATTTGTTTGTTATTACTTAAAATAACGTTTAAACGAAATATTTTTAAGTTTCTTGTAGTAAATTTTACAATTTAAGACAAATTTGGCGTTTTTCTTAGATTTTGATAAATTTTGGCTAATTTTGGCGCTCTTCAGTAACAGGATGGAAATCCAAGATGGTGGCCCAAGATCCAAGATGGCGGCCATGACGTGATAACGCATTTCCCTCGTCATGTGACGTTATCAATTCATGTGATCTATCTCATCCTAGACAGTTTTGGGCATACTATTAACCCCTTCAAGTTTCATAGCCCTAGCTTTTACATTCTTGACGTTACGCGCCTCCCCAGCCCAGGCCAGAGGACCAAAAAAGCCCGGTCTGAATAGGGTTTATGAAAATACATTATATAATAAATAACGAATAATAAAATGAAATGAAATTAACATCCATTCATTACTGGGCAGAGTTCAATAATCGCTTGGGGACACGGCACTTGATGGCCTGAATTCATGATTCAGTTGAATAATATTACATTGTGTAACAATCTTTCATACTTACTTTCGATACACCAACAATATGACAACAACGGCTATTACAATTAGTAGACATCCGATAACAGGAACAATTATAGAACCAGCATTTGGAGAACCTTTTGGACGCCAAGCGGTGCTGTGTTCTGTAATATGAGAATAAAAAAAGTCAGTAAATCACTGGCGTTCTTGGCGTTTTCAGGAAACGGATAGATATCTGTTATATTTGAAATATACCGCGTACTTTAAAGGGACTGTGTCATAGGGACTTTGACCTTTTTTGAGTCAAAACAATTCAACAATATTGTTACTAATCGTATCAATAACTAAATTCTCGATTGTAATTGATCATCCGCGCGCCTATATTTTACGTAATACGTGTGCGGTCACGTAGGTGTCCAATTACAGCTATCCAATAGACCATTTTCGTATTCTCGGTATTGAACTGGTACAAGCTTGCAATGGAGGCTCATGCGGGGGAATCTTTTCACATGCAAATATTTTTAATGATATTCAACCGCATTAGCCTCCATTGCAAGCTAGTACCAGTTCAATACCGAGAATACAAAAATGGTCTATTAAAAATTAAGGTAATTGGATAACTGTAATTGGACTCCTACGTTGCGCGCGCGTCAATCAGTTGCACTTAGGGGCCGATTACATGGCGGATTTCAGCCCGGCTTCCGAAATAAATCCTCGTAAAATGAAGTTAGCGATTACATGAACAAAGGTTCAGTCCGGGCTGAGTCCTCCCCCCCCCCCCCCCCCCCTGTAAGGCCCACTATAGTGCATATGGACACTGATCGACAGGATGGTAATTTATCACAAACGTGGACCATTATTTTTCGGTTTCTGTTAATACATCACCATTTTATTTTGGCTTTTGTAATGACACCAAGTCCCAGTGACACTTCCTCTTTAAGTTAGATAATTCAATGTAAACTTATGTTTAAACTATAAGGAGGCGTATGTTTGAGTTCCGGGTAAAAATTCAGGGAAATAAAGGAAGAGTAGAAGAGCAAAAATTAGAGAAAATCTTACCTTCATCAGTTCTTGTTACAGATAATTTGGCAACTTTGCTACTTTTCCCTTCAAAGATAACCTGCAAAGAGAGCAAAAAGGTATAAATAAACGCTGTCCACGTAATATTTTCACTGCACTGCACACATAAATCATTAGACTGCGAAATCAATAGAGACCTCTATCGGTTAGTAACTATAAGAGATAATAGAGAGTAACAAAAAATAGTCAAATATATTGAAAGGTTTTGATTGACTGTTAGGTCTCTCGTGATAGCAAAGCTACTATTTTAACAGCGAACATGCATGAACTCAAGCCTGATCCTAAGTTACTCGCGAAACGAAATTTAAAGGGAAAACAAACAAAGGACAATTTTTAAACATTAATCTTAATTTCTTTTTTTAAAGTGGCTATGAAGTAAAAAAATTATTGATGCTCATTTAAAAGGCTTTTTAAAAAAATGAAGAATGGCGTTTTCCGATTTAAAATATCTTTTTTTTTTCAGAGCTATTTGAGTTTTTGTGTTATGCAAATAAGCAAATTGATGACGTCATGAATGCTTCCATTGAGAAGATAGATCACAAAATCAAGAATATCTCTGAAAATATGAGTGATATTATTCAAACTTGGCACCAATAATGACCTTTAAGAAAGGTACAACATGCCGCAGAGCATGTTGTAACCATGGCAACACTCTCAGCTCCAGTCCCTTTCTGTTGTAAACCATATATCGCAATTTCCTATTAACCCTATTCGGCCTGGGGGGGGGGCACAAAGTGCCCGCGCTAACTTTCAACATTCATAACTTTTTTAATATGTATTCAAACGCCATCAACTTTGTGACTTTTCCTAAAATTTATCTGGCAACAATTTTTTATGACAATTTTTTGATCACGTGACTTGATGTTTCATGGCAACAAGATTTTGACAGCCATGTTTTTTGAAATTTCATATTTATACCTTTGAATGAAGAAAAACAACGTTTATTGTTATAACTTTTGTATTTTTACGTCATTTAGCGTTTATTTATTGATTTTGATTAATTTTGCGTCAATTTGGACGGTTTTTAAGGGGTTTTAAAAAATTCAGGAATCCAAGATGGCGGATCCAAGATGGCGGCCGTATAACTAATTACCTAATAACTACGTCATATGACGTCATCGTTTCATTGTGCGGACCGCAAAGGAGATAGTTTTGGACGTACTATGTACCCTCCAGGTTTCATTGTCATAGCCATCATCATCATTTCATCATCATTTTATTAAACAAATAAATTATTTACAAAATTATAGGCACCCGCAGGTAGCATCAAGCTAATCGAGGCGGGTGCTTTTAGAAATAAATAGATAAATAAGAAATCACATTACAAATAAAATACGGAGATAAATAAATTGGTACATAGATAAATAAAGAAACTGAGTCTTACAAGATTTTGAGTGAGACATTTAACAAGTCGGATAATTATTTTCACACGTCAAAATAAAATAAAACAAAGGAGAATGTCAAGAAATCATGTCTATTATTGTGGGCACGTTAATATACGAATCAGCATTATCAAGTGTTTTGAGGAGTAATTTTCGTAAATTATTTTTGAAAGCATTTTTAGGGAGTGTTTTCAAGGTATTAGGCAGCGCATTCCAGACCTTTGCGCCTACCCTCAAAAAGGACTTTCGTTGAATTTCCAATTTTGCATCTTTAATGTAAAAGTTGTTAGAAGCTGAAGCTCTGGTGTTATAAGAATGCACTTGGGAAACATTAGTAAACAGATTCGTGATATTCTTTGGCGCAAGCTTATTCGAGACTTCATACATTAATTTAGAAATTGTTTCAAAGTAGATAAAGCTCAGGGGCAGAGTATTAGCATCGATAAATAATGGAATGGCATGTTCGTCCTTTTTCTGATTACATATTAGACGCAGAGCTCGCTTCTGCAGTTATGAAGTTACGAGGGGGGGGGGGGGGGGGGGGCACAATGTGCCCCCCCCCAGGCTCAGGAACTCAAAAAAAGCCCAGGCTGAATAGGGTTAAATCAGGCGAGATAGACAGTCCTGCTCGAAACAAACATAGAGCCCATGTTGCTGTAGGTCTCCTAATAAACTCATTTAGAGTGAATAATGTTTGGTTAAGACAAAAAATGGGAAGGTCAGTTCTGCAAAAACTTGATCTGGAAGCAAAACTGTTGCCATGGCAACAGCACAATGGGTGTCATTTTATGCCTTGTCTGATGTACATTGCTGGTCCAAGTTTGAAGAGCACCGCTCTAATAGTTCTAAAGATATTCTATATTTTGTAAATTTGTCTTCCTTTTGAAGCATTGATGACGTCATCACTTTTTACACAAAAACTTGAATATCTCCGGAATGAGAGGCAACATTTCAAAACAGAAAGCAGTATTCTTCTTGTCTTTAAAATATCTTTCAAATAAGCTTCAGTTATTTTTTACTTCATACGCACTTTAAGAAATCCTCACATTTGCAACTTAAGATGTGAAAATTCCACAAGTTGTGTATTTTCGAGTTTGAACTGCTTACCCTATTTGTTCCCGCACTGTCAGAATAGTACAAATAAATCAGTTTGAAGTTTTCGCCTCTCGCTCACCTTACTCGAGGAGATTACTCCGTGAAGCTCCCCTTGGGGACATTTTACAGGAGGATTCACTCCCCGGATTCCGGGGAATTTTTTAAGTGACAGGGATGGTCATCATTGTCGGGCACCGGAATAAGTGCCACCAAAATAGCATTTTAAAAGTTGCGACAATTACCTAGTATGTATAAATGGGAACCCCCGGGCATTTACTTACGTTGTTATCACGGGTTATGGCTCTTTGGTACACAATATATTCTTGTCCCCACTCCAGTTCTTTGTTGATGTAAGTTCCGTAATTTTGTTCATCTCCGACATTAAATTCCCAGGATACCTCACGCACCGGATCATTGTTTATCTCAGCAGTAATGTAAAAGTTCAACTTGGTTTCGGAGGCATTATTTAACTTCTCAGCATAATCCTCTTGTAGGTCTTCAACGTCGTCAGCAACTTTCAAAACTATAACCTGGTAAGCACTAAAACGTAGGAGATATGATCTTTTGAAATATAACGTTATCGAAAACAACCATGAAAACAACGAGTAAGACTTCAAATTTACCTTGCAACCATATATAACGAATGATTAAAAAGATTTATGGATGAATTGATTTATCGATAGTTTGATGGATTGATTACATGTAGTTAATCTGTAGATTAATAGTTTTGTCGATCTATCAGGCGATTATGGCGTTATTTGGCGAATAATAACAGGGAGCTTTAGTAACCACGACGGCAACAGCAGCGAGAACGACACAAAACAATAGGTTTAAGGTGGCTTACTGCAGTTTGTAGGGGTCACCCGATGCTTGTGATAATATCGATCACAGGTAACCATTTGTGGGAACATTAGCAACAATTACAAAGTTAAAACTATCATAAAAGACAATGGGTGTTTGCAATTTCACCATCCTCTTGCCAGAAGTGGCTTAAAACAAGCGACCGAGTGGTTGCAGAAGACTGGGTTCTAATTCTATGAATTGGTTTTACCAAAAAAAACACCCATACGACATTACCTCAAAATCTTACTATTAAAACTTTGGATAAAATAAACGTTCTTACAAGTTAAAACAAAAATCCGTAAGAGAGATTTTCGCATATCAACGAAAATATCAAAATTAGGAATGTCGAAAAATATTTTATAATCTGTTTTACATATTTAAAAAAAAAACTGTCTGCAGATCGATCTTGTTGAAAAATATAAAAAAATAAGCATAGGTCGTACGGCTAGATTTCAGGAAATTTACGACCAAAAAGCGTTTCGTACGATCTCCATTTTGAGCATGCGCAATACAGCATATACCACAGCCATTCACTTATCTTCGCGCGCATTACTAACATTACATTACTGACATAATCGTATCAATAACAAAATTCTGGATAGTGATTGGTCATCCACGCGCCTATTTCTTACGTATTTGGCGCGCGGTCACGTGGGTGTCCAATTACAGCTATCCTCCAATTACAACTTGTAATTGGATAGCTGTAATTGAACACTTACGTCACGCGTCAATCAGCTGCACTTACTCGTTTTTGTTTTTGCTGTTTTCCTCTTGCTTTCAAACTGATAAAAAATGTCCTTGACGTTTTGAGCACAAAAAAGTTCACATGGGCTTTTTAATCTCGAATTTTGTTATTGATGCGATTAATTAGTAATTGAACTTCGTGTCCTATAATTCAGGGGTAATCGTGCTCGTAATTTTAAATCGTCCTCGCCCTACGCAGTCAGCCGATTTGAAATTACTCGCCCGATTGCTCCCTGAATTGTACTCCAGTCAGTCCAATTACTATTACTAATTAACATTTATCGCTTGCATGATTTTGCTCGCGCGGCATTGCTTGAATGACACACGCGCGTAAGAAAATTTATTGTCCCTCAAAACTGTAGCAAGCACCTAAATTAGCGAAAACAATGCCCATGCACGTGCGTTTTATATTTTAGCTTATTTTATAACGTTTCTTTGCCGTTCCCTGCAAAACAACAACGTCAAATGATCAAACTATAGTTTTTCTGGAGAACATGAACACACGAAGACGGTTAATTTTTCTCTCTCTATTTGAGGTTGAAATCCATCACTACGAATTCAGCTCCGGAACAATTCAGTCACATTAGGCAAACTAAAGAAATTGAAACAAAATTTTTTTTTTTAAAGTAAAGTTTTCCTTGGCGTTGCCGTCTTGGTTGCTAAAGCTCCTTAACACTGAAAGTCAAACAGTTACATGTACCTTATCGGGCCGTTCTTTTGTTCTGCAGGCCACAGCTGAATCACAGCACTTGACGCAAGGATGTTTTTAACTGTCAGGTTTTCAACGATTGGAGCAACAGGAGCTGAAAAGAAAGAAAATGCAAATGCTACCCGCTATGCCTTAAAGTAAAAATATCATCAAACTTAGGTAGGTGTATGGCAACCTCCTGTTGTTCAAAATCTATTAAACACTTCCGAAAGTCTATCAGTATCAAACAAGTGCTGACAGTTTTTGAGATTTCTCAACCAATGATGCTATAAGATAATTCATCGTTAGCCACAAAATGTAGGTACCCCTACGAAAAAGTCAAATAGTAAGTTACGTTTGGCCCATTTTTTGCAGAGTGATCCGAGGTAATCTCGCAAAGAGGAGTTCTCCACTGAGAGTGGAGGAGAGGGTTGAATGGGTCTACGGATCAGAGGTTTTTGTAAATAGATTTGTCCAGATTTCGGGTGCAGCGAAACCTTTAAACCGATTTGTGGACCCTACCAAAAACAAGATAAATCCGTTATCTGCTGCATTAGGTTTTTTGTTTTCACATCCGAAATCACGTGCAGTCAACCTACCATGCTGTTGCTTAAATACAGTGTATTTCGTCGATGTTCATTCGAAATGCATAAGAAAACTCAAGCAGACCTTTTTCTAAAAATATAATTTCATAAACGCCATTTGCACTTAAACGTTCACAAGTAATTTGAGGATTCGGACTTAAGCTTAATGTTTTTTTGCGGATTGTCCGATACGGTTATCAAAATGTGACGGTTCGGCGGATTTGCACACCCCTATTTACCTCTCTCTGTGGCCATGGAGGTATTAGCCTTCAAAGCAGACGTCCCTATAGGGATCATCACTTGCTTTTTTATTTTTTATAGGAAAGATGGCAATAAGATCATCACTTACTCAGGTTGTTTCTTTTACATTTCTATCCTAAATTTATTTAAGACTTATATGTTCACTGCACAAGCCGCGTGAATTTTTTTTGCAAAGCAAAACGTTATGCTCAGTTATTCTAACACCCAGAACGTCGGAGCCCAGCCTGGAAAACTGCTTGACTACTCTTAAAAGTTGCAAATCAAAACTCCTTATACATTTTCATTGTAACTACGTTTTGCCTTGCAAAATCTTCTTGAAAAACATACCTGCAATCGTTGTTTTTACAGCATTGGGCAAGACTGTAGCTGAACTGTTTCCACAGGCAGATGTGCCATAAACCTCAAATTTGTAGAGAGAACCTGGTACCAAATCCTTCACTGTATATTCTTTTAACTTATTTGCACGTCGGTATCCATGATCAGTAAATTGTGGATTATAAGGCTTTGATCCAGAGTACTTTATCTTAATAGAACAAAATATGAACATTTTAAATATTGCTTAAAAGCATTTGTTACTGTATATACAATGTAAGTGTTGACCTTTGCCACAAAAGAGATAGTTGTGAATAGGGAGGCTTCTAAAATGGAATGATCTACAAAGCTTACATGTAGTTTTCCTGCCTTGTGGCAGACACCAGTATACAGCGGTTACCTCCTGTTTTTACTGTTTTCGAAGCATATTTGCCATTGCAACGAAGCATATTCTAACGGCTTAACACATGCTACGTTTAGTTTTAAGACGGAACATACATGGATCACGAATGTCTTTACAGTCATGTACACATTGTGGAATAAAATATTTCTATATAAACTAATTGCGAATTAGCATGAGTGGGCAATACATACAGGTTATTTTGCGTTAAGTTGTATAATGTGGCTGGGTATTTTATGTCCGCTGTTATATACAACTTCACCTTGCCAGAGCGCGTATATGACTGTCAAATAAAAACAACTTTAATTGTTTATGATATGACAACAGAAACCCATGAAAGGTTGAAACATGTAACTTCCAATACATGGTTTGTATTGGACAAAGCGTGTGCACATTCGGTTTCAGTTTCATTGAGTATCATTTTGGAAGGTAATATAAGCGGAAGTCAGATGAACTAAACCAACCAATCAAATCGATGGAAAAACGTAGCCGAATATATTGCCAAGTTCGCTCCGTTCACGGACTCTGCGTTCAAGTCAAGCCTCTTATTAGAAATAAATCCACGAGAAGTTTTAAAGGTTAAAAAAGCTTCAATTCAGTTAATCACTTACTACTGTAAAATATAAGACAGAACGAGAGCTGACGCACCTCGTTCTTTAAAACTTAAAAGATACCGTGATTATATTTCGGCGAAACCTATTTGCTGATAATGAATCCACAGCTACGAAGAATCTGCAAAAGTATTTGCTCCAAGTGTGAAGATCGATTTCCCTCTCGAAGCATAATTTAACGCTGACAAACCGTTGAAAATCGCCGGAAAGAATCAATTGTTGGCTTCACACTAGAGCTCGTAAGTATAATCTGAGGGCACTTGGAACCTACTTTGAGTGTGAAAGGGTAAAATGTACTTACTTGAACTTAACTTAGTGACCATGGAAACGGTCGTAGTTCAAAGAAGCCGAAGTTCGCCGCCAAGTACGATCTATACCACACTTGAGAACAGACTTGACCAATAGGAAAACACTTGAGAACAGACTTGACCATTAGGAAATGGAGGCCAACTGAAAGCAATGTGCAGCGGTGCAACGATTCTGAGCGAGATAAACAACTTGCCAACTGAGATCGATCGAAAAATTCAAAATGAATATGGCTGGAGTTTGGAGGACTCTATGGAACATTCTTTTATGTAAGTATACATAGAAAGGAAAGAAAAGTCGATAAAAATGGTTAAACTAATGATCTTCTTTGAATTTCTTTTTCAGAGACAGCCTAAACCATCGCTTTTCATTTCATC
The DNA here is from genome assembly GCA_024195265.1 of Dendrophyllia cribrosa. Taxonomy (NCBI): domain Eukaryota; kingdom Metazoa; phylum Cnidaria; class Anthozoa; order Scleractinia; family Dendrophylliidae; genus Dendrophyllia; species Dendrophyllia cribrosa. Next base: position 12,408,818 of record JAJLRJ010000013.1, on the reverse strand, counting down.
CGATACCAAATGCGGTTCGCAAAACCAGCCACTCTTTCAACCTGGTCATTTCTTTGCACCACAACAACTCCGTCAAGAAGTACAGTTTGCCGCACCGACTGTTACAAACAACACAGCTCAGGAATCATCCAAAGAAAAAGGAAAGGAAAAACAGAAACAAAAACCAAAAGCTGCAGACTGGTCCGTACAGGAGAAAAAACAAATTCTTTACGCGTGGGCTCCTCGTTTTGTAAGACTGAAAGGAGCCTCCAACAAAGTGCGCACAGCGATTTGGAATGAGATTTACGAGGACTTCAAGAGCAGCTGTGATGGAAGTGAGCGTACTTTGCCACAAGTCAAGAAGAGACAGCAAAATGTGGAATACGAATTCAAGCAGCTAAAGCTCAAGGCAAGTAAAATTGGCGAACAGGGCCTGAATAAAATCTAGGAGAGCTTTCCTGATTACAGTATTTTTGACCTAACTATGGGCTACCGTGACAGGGTAGATCCCGCCAAGTTGCAAATTGAAAGTTCTTCTTTCATACCAAGTGCATCCGATGCCGACAGTACTCCACAACTCATTTCTTCCGAGGCAAAGGAAAGGAAGGAAAGTGCCGCAAGTGCCGCCAGCTTGGAAAACGAGGACAGACCTTCAACAAGTGCTGGCGTGAAACGTGGCTACAACAAAGTGCGTGGTAAGGAATCACGGAAGAAGAAACGAGGAAAAAGTGATGAGGCTAATGGTACAGATGACTGGAGTGCATTCAAAGAAATGGGGAGAAAATGAAAGGTTCGAAAAGTCAATGAAAATGTTTCAAGAGAATCAGAAGATGCAAATGGACAAACAGCGTCTCTTTTATCCGGATTTAAAGTGCCTATGAAATGTATTTTTTTTATTCGTTTTTCATTAGTTTATTATGTCCAAAGAACGAAAACAATAATCATTTCTCGAGGAAAAGAAAGAAAATCGTTTTTTTAGCCCCTCGAAGATGCGTCACTTCGGTTGAAAAGTGGCTCTAATTTTTGGAGAGCCTGGGGCGAGTGGGAGTGCGTGATGTAAATTACGTAAATAGTATGACACATTGGTTTGTTTACGCTATAATTCCCTTGGAATATAATCCTTTAGCGTGATGATCATTTTGCCAACGTTTTTGGCTGTACAAATGTCAGACAGTGCCTAATATGTTTCTTTACAGTCCGCTGAAGGTGAAGAGGATCAGTTTCGGATCACTCTTGATCAAATAAAATAATCGTGTCCACTGTAGTTTTGCCGTAGCGAGGCGAACCGACTGTGCCGCTTGAGTGAAGGAAGTGAACATGAACGTGAAAGGTATACATTTCAGTAGCACAGCGTCTCAGTGGTTCGCCAGTTGAGTTGTAAGCTTATTGAACGCAGAGGCGTTTTAGTGGCTCGTTGACTACCGTTTATCGAACGCGAACGATATATTTGTAGTACAAACAATGTATATTGCATCATTGATATTAGCGCATTAGCGACTCGGCCGATCTTCTCTGAAGTTCATTGATCGCGCGTGGAAGTTATGAGCTTATTTTATCGGCTTGGCAGTTCGCCCGTCTACTTAAAGTTTTTTTTTCAATGCGAAGGATATATGTCTTAGCTTCTTGGCGGTTTGCTAGTTGAAAGTTTCTAAATTCGCTGTGGCTATATGGCCGGTAACCGGTCAAGGTGTTGAAAACACTAAATGGCCGGCAGTTCTATATTCTCAGTAAATTTCACAAAATCGAAAAATTCCAGCTAAACCAAACTATCATATGTCGATTTAGAAAAGTCAAGCGATCCTGAAATGCTTTATAGATCTCAAGTCTAGGGTTTAGTTTACGCTGGGCGCAGAAGACGAAACCATGTTTTGTGACACTTAGAACTTTTTTCAGCTCGACTGCCGGCCAAGGTTTTCAAAACACTAAATGGCCGGCAGTCCTATATTCTCAGGAAATTTGACAAATCGAAAAAATACAGCCATTCTGAACTATCATATGTCGTGATCCTGATCAAACGAGCCGGTTTTGTGGGATTTCTATATCACGAAACCATGTTTTGTGACACTTAGAACTTTTTTCAGCTCGACTGCCGGTCAAGGTTTTCAAAACACTAAATGGCCGGCAGTCCTATATTCTCAGGAAATTTGACAAATCAAAAAAATACAGCCATTCTGAACTATCATATGTCGTGATCCTGATCAAACGAGCCGGTTTTGTGGGATTTCTATATCACGAAACCATGTTTTGTGACACTTAGAACTTTTTTCAGCTCGACTGCCGGTCAAGGTTTCCAAAACACTAAATGGCCGGCAGTTCTATATTCTCAGTAAATTTCAGAAAATCGAAAAATTCCGGCTAATCTAAACTATCGTATGTCGATTTAGAAAAGTCAAGCGATCGTGAAATACTTTATAGATCTCAAGTCTAGTGTTTGGTGCTGGGCTCAGAAGACGAAACCATGTTTTGTGACAGTTGGAACTTTTTTCAGCTCGACTGCAAAAACATGGTTTCGTGATATAGAAATCCCACAAAACCGGCTCGTTTGATCAGGATCACGACATATGGTAGTTCAGAATGGCTGGATTTTTTCGATTTTGTGAAATTTACTGAGAATATAGAACTGCCGGCCATTTAGTGTTTTGAAAACCTTGACCGGCAGTCGAGCTGAAAAAAGTTCTAAGTGTCACAAATCATGGTTTCGTCTTCTGAGCCCAGCGTAAAGCAAACACTAGACTTGAGATCTATAAAGCATTTCAGGATCGCTTGACTTTTCTAAATCGACATATGATAGTTTAGATTAGCCGGAATTTTTCGATTTTGTGAAATTTACTGAGAATATAGAACTGCCGGCCATTTAGTGTTTTGAAAACCTTGACCGGCAGTCGAGCTGAAAAAAGTTCTAAGTGTCACAAATCATGGTTTCGTCTTCTGAGCCCAGCGTAAAGCAAACACTAGACTTGAGATCTATAAAGCATTTCAGGATCGCTTGACTTTTCTAAATCGACATATGATAGTTTAGATTAGCCGGAATTTTTCGATTTTGTGAAATTTACTGAGAATATAGAACTGCCGGCCATGTAGTGTTTTCAACACCTTGACCGGTTACCGGCCATATAGCCACAGCGTTCTAAATTATACTGATATGTTATGCATATCCGAGGTGGTGTTTTTCAGGCGGCTTGCTGAATTGAATGTGAATGGTGTATTTTTAGCGGCAAGGCGCCTTGTAGCGTATTTATTTATTCAAAATGTTTGAACTCAAGTATATACGTAATAATTATGTTTCTTTGTTCAGTGTCTTCCTAGCGATTGAACATTTCTGAAAACGCTGTGGCTAAATGCCCGCAGCCGGGCACGGTCTCAAATAGACTAAATGCCCGGCAGTCAGAAATTTTTACAAAATTTTCACTGAAAGGCTCTTTCAAACCTTTTGAGAGTATTCGATGTTCGTTTAGAAATGTGAAGCGCTTTCAAAAATTATTTTGCTTTTCTAGTTGACGAAATATTCAAGCTTTGGAAGATCGCTATGTTTACGGAGACTGCCGGGCACGGCCTCAAATAGACTAAATGCCCGGCAGTCAGAAATTTTCACAGAATTTTGACTGAACGTCTCACTCAAACCTCTTAAGAGTATTCAAAGTTCGTTTAGAAATGTCAAGCGATTCCCAAAATTATTTGAAAGTATTATTTAAAGTCAACTTCTGTGAAAATTTCTGACTGCCGGTCATTTAGTCTATTTGAGGCCGTGCCCGGCAGTCTCCGTAAACATAGCGATCTTATAGTATGCCCAAGCTTGAATTTTTCGTCAACTGGAAAAGCAAAATAATTTTTGGAAGCGCTTGACATTTCTAAAGGAACATCGAATACTCTCAAAAGGTTTGAAAGAGCCTTTCAGTGAAAGTTCTATGAAAATTTCTTACTGCCGGGCATTTACTCTATTTGAGGCCTTGCCCGGCAGTCTGCGTCGAGAACATAGCGATCTTATAGTATGCCCAAACTCGGATATTTCGTCAACTGGAAAATCAAAAAAAATTTGGGAATCGCTTGACATTTCTAAAGGAACTTTGAATAATCTTAACAGGTTTGAGTGAGACGTTCGGTCGAAACTCTGTGAAAATTTCTGACTGCGAGTCCCAGCAGAAATTTTCTAAGTGTCGAGAACATAGCGATCTTACGGTATGCCCAAGCTTGGATATTTCGTCAATTGTAAAAGCTAAATAATTTTTGGAAGCGCTTGACATTTCTAAAGGAACATCGAATACTCTAAAAAGGTTTAAAAGAGCCTTTCAGTGAAAATTTTGTGAAAATTTCTGACTGCCGGGCATTTAGTCTATTTGAGACCGTGCCCGGCTGCCGGGCATTTAGCCACAGCGTTCACAGGGAGCAGAGGAGCCAAATTTGACCTTTACGCGTTCGATCTTCGATCTGTTGTTTACGAGTCTGTTTTCGCCCCGGCGGGACCCCAAGCGTAATCGGAGCTTTCCGTTGGGTAACCGCAGATTCCTGACTGTGGGCGCCACAAAATCGTTACGCAGTAATAAGAGAGACAAGGGAGGAAACAGATTTGAGCCTAATTTTTTATCCCCGATTACACGCTTATAATACAATAAAAAGTTCTGATTTTCGGCATGTAGCTTTATATGGACAATCTCTGGACAGCTTTTCAACAATTTCGATGAAGAGATCCATTAAACACTCCTTTCGGTGATCGCTCTTTATGGCGTTCAAAGTTGACTTTCGTAGGATGTGGACCGCAACATACTGGTGACGGAAATACGTCATACGAGAGGTGTGCGCATGACCGGAAGCCTTTGGCATGAGTTTATTCATCTAAACATGTTAGCGTCTTTTTCACGAAAACATGCCATTTTTTCCGGAATATCCTCGATCAGTGCCATTCGGTGATTGTTTTTGTCCGCTAGGTGAATATTGCGAATAATGTGAATATTATAAAGGTCTGCGAAGGAAACAGGCAAGCTCGATAAAATGTAAGGACGTGGTGGAATTCGAATCCTTGTGGAATCAAGGCATGTCTGATGCAAGGTGAGAAGTTTTCACGCCTCTTGTGGTCCATGCTCTTGTGGTTCGTCTAAGCTTTTAATGTCAAGCTGATTGAAACTTCTGTTAAAACCCATATGATTGTTTAGGCTAAGCTGTAGATGAATTCAGGACCACTTCTTGCAAGAAAAATATTATCTGTGACTAGCACTGTATACGTTCTGAGTTTCTTCGCATGCAATGAGCTTCACTAGACGACATTATAAGATTTTCCTCATTCGCAACGCGTTTCATTTTAAATCTCCCTGCGCTCCGATCAGCTACCGTGTTGTTTTGAATTTTAAACGGTTGGCGTCACTTCCGTTTTATTGACGGCATGTCACTTTCGGAGTTTTTACTTCCGTCACCAGTATGTTGCGGTCCACATCCAACGAATCACGTGGTACTATGTTTCTTCCCTTGTCTCTTTTTCTTCTCGGCACTTCGTGCCTCGCTCGGAAAGCTTACGCTTTCCGGAAAGCGCCGATCACGCTTGGGGTCCCGCTGGGGAAAAAACTCGAAAACAACAGATCGAATAACGCAAGACACAGCGCGCGTATAAAGCTCAAAGATCGAACGCGTATTAGGTCAAATTTGGCTCCTCTGCTCCCTGTGCAGCGTTCTGAAAATTTTAACCACTGGGCGGCTTGTAAGTGAGTTCAAAGTATCGTGTTTAATTTATGTCTGATTTATATTTCATTGTATAAAAATTGATCTGATTGAACACGCAATGGTTCAGCGATGTATTTTGTTACGAATAGTCTTACGCATTTGTACATGTAGATTTTTGATAGATGTTCCGTAGAAAAGAAGCCTGCTAGTGAACACTTGCGTCGCTGCACTTTGAATTTTATAATTCGGAATACCGTACGTATAAACATTTATATTACTCGCCAGTCAGTGCCGATCGAGTCAGTATATTTTTGTAGGCCTCACTGACTTCGACGGCTCTCCAGTCGAGCTGAGAATTGGAGGAACTTCTAAACAGGATATGGATTGGAAAATTATGCTTGATTAAACGGCCTCACCGGCCGGAATGTTATTTTGTTTTTGTAAAATAATATTAATCTTAACAATAAGCGCTTTCATTGAAAACAACATCACTTGACGTACCCTTTCCGATTTCGGCGAACAAATTTCGTGTATTTCGCCGGCCTATTTTCCTCTGGAGCAAAATAAAGCTTTGTTACACCCTCTGTTATCGAAGAATTCTAATATCTCGTATGTTTGAGGCCGCTCGCCACATAATATTGTCCACCTCTAGCGACGTCTCTTGTCAGCTCTCTTGTTCTCTATATTCCCGCAGCAGTTTGTACAACTATTTACGTCACAGTGTAATATGACCCTGGTTTTGGCCGCGCACAAATTGGAGCCACTTTTTAGCGCCAACAACCTAACTTTAAGACCATAAAAAAAGCGTTTCGCATCGTCCCTATTACTTTAAACCTTTTATTTCAAGGTCTAAAAAGATGAAACTTTCGATACATCAAAAATAAATTTCATTTCATAGGCACTTTAAAGATTTAATGAAGGTTTTAATGGAAGAATAGAGCCAGTAAACGTCTTTTCAGATCATGCACTGTTCACTTTTTTCCTGAGAACTTGCTGCCGTTTTCTAAATTCATTCTAAAATTATGCTAATAACAGACGCAATTTTCCGTTATTGAATGTTCCATTTGTTTACGTTTGATAAGCTGAATTTTAAATGGATTAAAGTCTACACATTTCCTGCTTGTTACAGTTTTGACCCGTGTTTTAACAGTCGTTTTAATTACAAGAGTGGTAAAAGACACGGTAACCCGGCCGTGGGTTTGAAAATAATAAAAAAAGAACATTTGTTTTTATGTTTTCGTTTCCCTACGAAGAAAGACAAGCAATTTCGACTTTTGTACGGAATAACTTGCTACTAAATTCAACACATTCAAGTTATATTACAAGTTATCCCATACAAAGTTCTTTAGTGCTTCTCTTACTTCAGCACCGCCCTCCCGTAATGGTCCTTCACACTAGAACGAGAGGCTGCAGCTCGGCCCGGCAACGAATAAGAGCAAAAAAAATCACTTCTAAGGTAGGACTAGGACTGAATTTTGCTGTGAATGTTGACTTTTGGGTTTGCAACGATGATTTCAATTAAAAAACTAAAGGCAAAAATGTGACTTTTGTTGTTTTTCTATGCCGTTAAAAACGGTCATTTTTGTTCTTCTCCAAATTCAAACGCTGATATTCTGCGAAAATCGCTGACTTTTTTGTGCTTATTGGGTGTCTCAATTTGAAGGACTTTCTAGTCAATGCACACAACTGCAATGTTCACGCGATTGACAAAGTTGCAATTTTTTAAAGCAGTGGAGTCTTATCGTTCCATTAAGAACGATTTTGGCCGGGACCGTCCTCAAAGGGTTAAACGTAAACTATTATAAATGGAGATTTGAATAAAGTTTTTCGAAAGAAGATTGTGTTGTCCATTTCTATGTGTTTGTTCATTCAGTAGATAGATTGAAAAGCGATTTTATGTTAACAAAACGAGACTTTGATTTTATAGTACAGTTCTATCTTCACTCGCATCGCCTTATGCAAATATGTTTGTGTAATTTTGCAATTTTGATTTTCAAATCAGTTTCTCGGGCAATTTGTGACAAGCAACAAGTGTATTCTATTTGGAAAGTAGTCGTACTAGTTATTCTAGACGGAGAAAAAGTTGTTTTTGTGAACTTTTGTACGGTCTATAAAAATGTACTGTGCAGACGGTCGCGTAATAAGCTTACTGTTTTTAAGAATTGCTAAAATTAAAAAATAGCCTTCGTCGATCTTAATTCTTGTACTTCCGACCTTTCACCTAAGTCAAGTTTCACCTTAGTTAAGCTTGTTCACAGAGCGACGCTGTTAGGCTCAGCCTATCTATATATATTATGCTTTGTCATCAGGTGTGAAGCCAAACTTTCTAAAACGCGACTTGAGATTTTCAAGTGCACTTGAGTCAAGTGCTTACTTGAAACTAAGTTAGCTTCTGGTGTGAAGCCAACAAATGTTAAGTTTTAAAGGAGTTTGTTAAATTTCAACAAGGTCAGTATTCAGTATATTGAGATCATCGAACAAACTTCGTCGTTTTGTTATTGTTTTGACGATGTTCGAGCTTTACAAGTTTAAATTAAAAACTAAGCTCACCGCAAGTTGCCTCTTCTATATTTATTCTTAATGTTTTTTTTCTCTTTGATTTGCTTCCCTAAAGCATCTCTTCTCACAATTCTTCGACCCCTAACTTAAAATATGATCAGCTTCGTCGTTCTGTGCCGAGGAACGATGCACATTTGACCGCCGAAAGCTTAAATTTTAGTTTAGCAACGCTAAATCGGCCGATTTGAAATTACTCGCCCGATTACTGTCTGGATTGTGTTTAACTCAGTCCGATTACATATATGTTATTTTCCGGCCGGGAGGATCGTATGGGAAATAACTGTGTCCTCAGTCTTGAGTAGATGTCTTATTTATTTTTTTACTGTTAAAAGGCGTGACTAGCCACCCAATCCACCCCCCTGTATTTGCCACTGGAATGTTTTTTTTTTCTGAGTTCGTTTCTCTCCACACTCATTCATATTCATATATGTCGAACAAAATGCCGGGGTAAATAACGCAAACTTGCCGAGATTTTAACCCAAAACGTTTTTCAAAATTATGACAGCAAACCTCAAACAAACTAAAAACTGATTTTATCCTTAACGTTCGATAAAGTGAATCGTTGCGTTGAATAAAGTGTTGATTTATCCGCCAAACCTAACAATATAATCAACATCTTTGCCCTTCCTTAGAAGAAAATTATAACTCTCGGTTTTGTACGCGAGGAACCCAATAAATTGGCGTCGAAGTTTATGATCAATCACGTGCTGGTTTTTGAGAAGAAAATGGAACCCGAGATCGTTGCGATGTCCTAGAAAATGCACTATGAAAATTCACATTTGATGGACGTTTCATAATTTTCTCGTCGAATTTTTGTTGTAAGATTTGCTGGCTTTGTTACCATTTATACGTGTGAGCCAAACCACAGGTCACCAGCACCACGCGGTCATGTTCTTTTAGAAATGAAAACAAATAGTTTTTACGCTTTAATCTTACCGTATAGTCAAGCCCTTCCTTTGTGGTAGCTAATGGCTCTTTCCATTCCAGTGTTACTTCTGTTTGTCCATGCTTCCTTACTTTTAAGTCCCCGGGCTCCTTTGGCTCTGATAAAAGAACGCATAAAAGTTCATGTCGAGCTAATCGAAAACCAACGATGTAGGAAAATGCATTGATACATCCACTCATTTATCACGAGAAAATAATAGAAGGTCTACAAAGTAAAGTATACTATGACCAAGGATCCTGGACAAGACCCGCTCTAGAGGTGTGTTTGTCAGGCAATAATTATAAACAAATAAAAGATGGATTGTTGTTAAAGGCAAACAAGTGATTACTAATTACTTATTTATCTAATATTACAATGGCTGATTTCTTTGTTTAGCCAATCAGAAAAATAATTCATTGTTTTCATGTCTTATGGGTAGCTAAGAAACTAACTCGTGAATTACTTGTATCTAGAATATTGACAAAAGTGTTGGGAAGATAAGCAGCTTTCACTATTATTTTATTTTCCTTCCCTGATCCCAAGATGGAACAGCAGATTTATGAGAGACTCATTAGCCTTTCGTGGGTCAGCTCTTTGGAATTTAGTTGATTGTAATGATAAAATAGACAAGATAGTCTTCAGTGACAATTGTAATGATAAAATAGACAATCTGAACTTTAAGGAAATCAAAAGACTACTTATTACCGAGGGATATTTTAACAACCTTCTCTTCGACAGTTCCACTGCCTCTACATCTCGATATAGAGACTGACTACGTGTATTTTTAGAAATTAAAATTATTATTTTAAGGTCTTAGATTAATACTTTGTTATTAGTTCCGTACTTATTAATTTTTATGTACATAGTTCAATTAGCATATATTGGTTTAGTAGTATACACGACCCCACAAGCTTTTTAGCTTTAATTCTTATCGTGTTAAAATAAAGGTTTCATGTTTTTATGTTATGTTATGTTCCCTCCCCTGTTACAATGTTGTGTACAGGGACATGTTTAAAGCGTAATTGTTCGCTGAGATCCCAACATTGGAAAGGTGGGGTGGGGGAACTTAGAAGATTGACTAATTATTAATATTTCACATTAAAAGAACATTGATGTAATTCAGCATTGATGCTATTCATTTCTACAATTGTAGCTAATATATAGATTGTACTTACTTGACGTTTCCAACAGCATGCTTGGACTGTACGGTCCAGGACCTGCGCTGGTGTAAGCTCTTACAGACACTTTATATTGGGCACACATCTGGAATTCATACAGAACAGCGAATGTTTCCGTTGAATGGTCGCCTTTCCTGTCTGCAGTAGATCTTCTAGATCTCAATCCCTGGAGATCTCGCTTAACCTCGTACAAGATAATTTTGCCATAGCTCTTCTCTCTTGGTAGCGATGCCCACGAAATATTAAAAGTGGTTTCATTCAGTTTAAAGAAGGATACATTTCCTGGGCCAACGCTGGGTGCTAATAAAGAACAAGAAAAATATTCACTTAACAATAGAGGAGTTCACGCTCTAAGTTGCATCATGGGTAATCAGGGCAGGATGGTGGGAAATTCAAAGATTTGTATTGGAATTCAAGGAAAGCTAATTCTTCCTGAATTCATATATTTGACACTTTCTCTTTGAAAAGTGTAACTTACGAATTCAAAGAAACAATACACTAAATCTGGAGTGCAAAGAAGTCCGTGATCAGTTTTTAGAAAACCTTGATTTCTCCATACATTTTCTATAATTCGACAGTATCAAAATTACAGAAAATGTATGGAAAAATTGAGGTTTTCTAAAAACTGATCGTGGACTATTATGCACTCCAGATTCAGCTTATTGTGTCTTTGAATTCATAAGTTACACTTTTCAAAGAGAAAGTGTCAAATATATGAATTCAGGAAGAATTAGATGGCTTTGAATTCCAATTCAAATCTTTGAATTTCCCGCTATCTTGCCCTGATTACCCATGATGCAACTTAGAGCGTGAACTCCTCTATTCAGGTTATTCCATCAAGTGAGATGTAATTCGATAGGTCTTAAACAATTGAGCAACAAAAGAGTATCTTGCAGTTGACATGAAAATGCAGTTCAGTTTATCTGAAACAATACTTACCATATTCTGGGGTATTTACATATAAATGACCCTCTCTTCCAACTTTTATTGTCTCAGCACGGACAATAAGTGAATAATTGACTCCGCCTAACACATCAATTGAGTAACTGGAGGTGTTTGCTCCCAAGTTCTTGTGGATACACGTTCGGTTTCCATGTCTTGAAAACACAGCATAACTTTTGATTTTTCCATTCTCGAACTCAGGCTTGCTCCAGGTAATGTTTATTCTTGGTCCATGTGCAGCACTTGGCGCTATTGCTGTGTAACTGAGTGACGTAGGAGCGCTAGGTGCTGACGAGAAAGATATAACACAGACTTACTGGAGGCCTTCGAAGGGAGGACACAAAACAAGTTTGATGAGTGCCCGCAAGAAAGCTGTTATTTAATCACAACGCGTACGTCTTTAAACGTAGCTCTGGATAAATTATAAACTACAACATGAATTGTATTAGCTAAGGATTGTACTGGAAATGTTGTATTTTGGATTCACTACACAACAAATAACAGAGTAGTGTTTTATTTTGGGACACCTGCCGAGAACCAACCCGAGACATGCAACGTCATACTAACATACCGTTCATACACACATCCGTATCTTACGCACCAGATACAATTATAAAATATAATCACTACCTAGCACATTAAAATAAGGCTAGGCTCAAGCAATTATTGCTGTTAATCTCTGGGCAAACCGTTTTCAAAGGGCCAGAAAGACCTGTCAGAAAAAAAAACCCTTTGGGAAAAAACACATGACGATAGGAAATCTGAGTAGGAACCGTGACCCAAGCTCTAGGCAGTTAGCTGCAGCCCATCCTATTAGGCTTGAGGAAAACCGATTGCGAACGGTTAGTTCTGAGGCCTAGATGAAATTCCTTCTTATATTCCACTGCATCATTACCCATGATGCTCGGGCCTAAGGCCCAGGCGTTGCTGTATCTCTGGCCTGTTAAATCGATGACAATCGATCATCGGAAATCCAATCGATCAATCGATATTAATCGATAAAATTAGTTAATTGATATCGATTGATATCGGTCAATCGATGATCAATCGATAATCACAAAAAATGTCCCGCAAATTATCGATTTTATCGATTTTTGCGTGTTTTCTTGGAGCTCGTGTAACAAAATTCCGAACACATATCTGGTCAAGACACGCCGCATCGCGAGCGGGAAGTTACCCTTGTGATATCCGATGTCGTTGTGAAAGGGCACCAGGAGTGTTCATTTACTGTTGCAATTGGTGACAACTTCTCCGCAAGCAAGAAAATGGGAGATAGTGGCAATGCGTAAATCTTGCCTCGTTTATGAATGATGGTGATCAGCACGTTGTTCCTGTTGTTTAATTTCATTTACAACTGTTTTGTTATCGAAATAAAATCATTTCATTGCTGATTTGAGCGTCACAACATGAATAAAATACAACACCGGTGACAATCGATGGCAATCGATAAAATCGATAACAATTAATCGATTTTATTGGATATCGATGGTCAGTCGAATTATCACAAAAACACACGTCATCGATTGGTCATCGATTTCCAATATCAATCGATTAATTGGCATCGATTGATATCGATTTCATCGATCATCGATTTTAACGATTAAACAGGCCGGGCTGTATCTAGTGTCGACAACATATTTTTTTTCAACTTCATTCGCAGGCTCAGTCGTCAAAAATAACACTTTTCTCGGAGAAAACAAAACGGCTGATAAAATTATCTTACTTGCACATTATACATTTGCAAGGTTTTAAAGCCAGGTGAAAGCAAAATCCTTCCCGAATACAACGTGGGCACCCCAAGCTCAGTGTGAGAGTCAGTTACGTGTGGTACCGTATTTCGTAATATCAACATGGTCAACATGGCTGCAAATATAAGGATTCACGATTCACGAAGATAATTATTCGCAAAATTTCTCAATAAAAAAGCTTACCTTATTTTCATGGTGTGTTGCTTGTGTGGTTATTTTCCTGATTTAATGCGATTTAAGCGATTTCTTTGTTCCTCGTGTTTCCACTCATAAAGAAGCTTTTAAAAAGAGAGAGCAAGGCAAAACACTCCATTCTGGACAGCCCACCTAACGAAGCCAAAAATTCCAGACTAAAATATCCCCACGGCCACAAATCCACCGCAGAATCCAATTACAAAGGTTTAACTTTCATTTCAACTCTCTAGCCACGCAATCGCAGCCCTGCGTGCAACGTCAGGCTGCAGTTTGTTTGTTTCTGGCGTCGCACGTAGGACTGCGATTGCTTGGCTAGAGCATAGAAAGGAAAGTTAAACCTTCGTAATTGGATTCTGCGGTGGATTTGTGGCCGTGGGGATATTTAGTCTGGAATTTTTGGCTTCGTTCGGTAGGCTGTCCAGAATGGAGTGTTTTGCCTTGCTCTCTCTTTATGAGTGGAAACATGGGGAACAAAGAAATCGCTTAAATCGCATTAAACCACAGGAAGCAAGCAACACACCATGAAAATAAGGTAACGCTTTTTTATTGAGAAATTTTGCGTATAATTATCTTCTTGAATATATTACCGGGATTCCATACAAATCCTGATATTTGCAGCCATGTTGATATTACGAAATACGGTACCACACGTAACTAACTCTCACACGGAGCTTGGGGTGCCTGTAAATATAAGTGCATTTTTATTGTTCACTGTTTTAAAACATTACTTTAGAAGCAACGAGGATGTGTGTTGCTGCTTGTACGAATACTCAGTTATCCGCCATGCTAAAATTTCACAAATTTCATAAACTTTACTATTCTCATTACAGTCAATTTGAACTCACATTAGGAGCGCTAGGTACTAATTAGGTCTTAAGAGTTCAGTTGGAATTCCGTCCAAAGCCTCGAAATGTTAAACACAATAATATTAATTGTCTTCATCACTTTGAGGATCGTTTAATTATCTCATTTAACAGTTTACGCAATTCATATTATATATATATATATATATATATATATATCCAAGTTGAAGATTCACCGGCGAATCCAATAAAGTGCTCTACAGTGTAGGAGCAGAATAATCCAAGAAGGAAAATCACTCAACTTTGATGACCATAAGTTTAATACAAACTTGTTTCGTAGGTGTTGCCACCCACTCCTCAGTTAAACTTGCAATGATTGATCCCTTGTTTGACTACTTTATTTATATGTATGATTTCGCAAGACGCACACTCTACCTAACCGTTAAAAAACCGTTAAAAATACCGTTAAAAATATGCGCGCGCCTAAAGAATACATGCGCGCGCACTACTTGCTTCGGTAGAACTTATTCTAGGGTGTGTTTCAAAATATATTTACGTCTGTGTCTACACGTTGAAATAAGCTCGTTTCTCCTATTAAGCGAAGCCATTTGCGGTTTAGTTATTATCAAATGTTTTTCTGCAATACACAGATTGCATCGTTTCGTTTGATTCGAATATGCCTTGGCTTTTGCTAGAATTTTCCAGGTGATGTTATATTCCTGTTTTCGGTCCTTTAACTGCCATAAATATTTACTTAATTCTGTATATATTATATACATTACACTCGTTTTCAAAAAGGTTGACGTTTCAGAAATATATATATATAGTCCAGTCAATCTATGAAAAAAAAGGGGTCAACCTACCACTAATTGCAAAAGAAAGTATCTCAACGGTTTTAGGTCCAGAAAGACTTAATATATAACATATAAAAAGTCCCCCAAAATCGCAGTAGGGGGACACGTTCAAAATTAGGGTTTTTCATGTCGAGTTGGCGAGCAAAATTTTACGGCATGAAAACGAGGCTCCACTAAGTACTTTTTAATCTTGCCGGTTGTATTTTCAGCTTTGTTTATTAGAAAAAAATGAGTGTTTACAAGTAATTGATAGAAAATGTTTAAATAGTAATATATATAGTTAGGCTTAGCCTAACAGCGGCGCCCTTTGAAGACCCTCTGAACAAGCTTAACTAAGATGAAACTTAACTAATAGGTGAAAGGTCGGAAGCACAAGAATTAAGATTAATATTGACGACCGGGCTATTTTTCAATTTTAGCAATTCTCAAAAACAGTATTACCCGACCGTCTGCACAGTACATTTAGACCGTACAAAAGTTCACAAAAACAACTTTTTCTCCGTCTAGAATAACTATTACGACTACTGTTAAAAAATACAGTTGTAGCTTGTCAAAAAATGCCTGAGAAACTGATTTGGAAATCAAAATTGCCAAAAATACAAACATATTTGCATACGGCCACGCGAGTGAAGTTAGAACTATAATAAAATTCAAGTCTTGTTTTGTTTACATAAAATCGCTTTTCAACCTATGTAATGAATGAACAAACACATAAAAATGGACAACACAATCTTCTTTCGATAAATTTTATTCAAATCTCCATTAGTTTATGTTGAAAAGCAAAACGGAAAACGCGCATCGAGGCCGAGCCGTGTCTTCGATGAAATTCAAGAAATTAATACAACTGAATTTAAGCTACACGTTTAAAAACAATTCTCCAAAACTAACGAGAACACATTAACAAAAACTCAATCACAGATTGATATCTAGATAAATTTCCATCGAAAAATGTAATTTGTTTTACCTTTAAGTCCCTCCGGCGACTACTGTGCTTGGAAATTCTTTAAATCTCCGCTTTGGTGCTGAAATCCGTAAAACGAACCCATCTCTCGCATTGCTAAAAACGAATATAGTTCCTCGAAGCAAGATTTTATCCCTGAAAGCTCTTCTTTTTCCACTAAAGCGGCTCCTGAGTATCCCTTAATTAGCATCCCTGTCTTGAGTAGCAAACCACGAAAAAATGCAGGAAAATAACGACTTTAATTTAAACCGTTTTCTCCGCTCAGTAAACACAGCAAAACATCAAAGTGTTTTCCCAGCTGACGTGACATTCGGCCGTGTAACCGCGCGAAAAAAAAGCCTCGCTTTGGTTTCAACATGACGTCGTACGCGCATATTTTGCGACTTCATACGCGCCCGCGAGCTAGTCCTCCGCTAAGATCCCGGATGTTGTGTGGCGTCATACGCGCATGCGCGCTAGCCTTCCGCGACACACATCTCCGACACACATGTTTTTGTTGCAGACAGCGCCCGCGAAACATTCCGCTAGCCATGACCATGAAAAATGAGGGCATAGGTTCTATGAGTATGGGGCTCCGCAGCCGGGCCTTCGGCCCGGCTAGGCTCCGCTAATAAAACAATTTAAATTCATCACTGACTACTAGCGTTTGATTTACTGAGCCGAAAATGTTTGTGTTTACATGTATTAAATGATATTTGAAGGGTATCTAGAAAATTCATAGTTATTTTCGTTTCCTTTGTTTTCGTATTCTTATATGTAATTTAAAAATACGATTTTAGCACTCGTCTGTTAGAATACAAACTCAAAGTGCAGAACTGTAACGGAACTTGTAAAGAATTATAAATATATATACAAAAAAAGGCGCGAAACAATGCAAGCAGGTTTGTAAAGTTTGCAAGCGCTTGTCGCGACAATGTAGATTTCTCAGTCTGCGTTTTTCCCGCCGTCACACGAAAGAGAAGTGGTTGTATCTACATGTTATTATTCGTGGAGAAAATTGCATCAGATTCTTAGCTTTGGAGCGCTTATTTGCAGGTAAGCATTGATTATTCTGTTTGTAATGGTAGTCATACGGTTTCGAGTTCAATTTGTGATTAATTTGCACTAGTGAGTTCAGGTGAGTTTTTCAAAAAGCTCAAATTGCACGAGCCGCTTCGGCGTTAATATTTTGTTTATAAACTGAATAAAAAATTCTTTTAGAATCAAAATGTAATTCTGTACACTTCTTAATTGCCTTTTGTATATAAAACACAAATGTATCCAAGCATCTAATCGACTTTCGAGCGACTTTCATGCTCTGAGAATTGTATTATTTGTTCGTTATGGTGTTTCCCGTTGAAGTTCACTTCTAGTTATCATATTTCAAAATGAAAATATTAAAAATATATACTGTTCAAATGAACCTACATACAGTCGTGGACAGAATATTATGTTGATATGTTTATTTCACGAGACAGTGCATGGGTGAATCCGATGGGTGTCTAGACAAGGGCGCAGCTATACAGACATACTTGGCCTGTAAGCCCGCTTTATTAATGTTATAAAAATGCGGAAATGTTATAGGCTAGTGCCGTACACTCCCCTAGGGTTCAAGATTATCATACCTTCACTGAAAATATTTCTATAGCTGTGACGCCACCCGCCCATTGAAACTGTGTCTCACGTTTCGATGCCCCCTCTCTACCTACACGAATTTCAATACACAATGATTAAATTATATTATTTGGTACCTATTTTCTATACAGCTCAAACCAATGCAACCCTCCAATGGATGATGTTTGTGTCATATGCAATGAAAGATTTCCGACCGATTCGCCGGATATAGTAACCCTTAGAGAAAAAGGTAGTGACGGAATAAATCAGGCTAGCGCAGAACGCAATGATCAAATTGTAACTGTTCCGGGGCAAAAGGTTCATAAAGATTGCCGCCGGTCGTACTGCCACCCGCGGAATATAGAGCGCGCCAAGAAACTCCACGGTGATGCACCTCTAAGTCCAAAGAATCGTCGCCCATTAGTGCGAAAAGCTTCTGCTGCCTTCAGCTTCCAAACCGATTGCTTGTACTGTGGAACTGAAGTTCTATTTCATGAGAATAAGAAAACATCGAAAAGAGAGGCTTTTCCAGTCACCACAGTAGAAACAAAGGATGTTATGCTCAATATTTGCTCACAGAGGCGGGATACGTGGGCTGAGGTTGTCAAAGCCAGACTGTTACATGTGCACGACCTTCCTGCTGCTGATGCCGTTTATCACCAAAGCTGCAATGTTAATTTTCGTACTGGAAAACAAATTCCACAGGCTTATAGTAGCGTTGAAACTACGAGCAAGAAAAGGAAAACTGGTCGACCGCAAAACAACGAAAGGCACGACGCCTTTCTCGCAGTTGCGAGCTACTTACAAGATAACGACGAAGAACAGATAATCACTATAAGCGATCTTTGTACAAAAATGGAAGAGTATCTCGACAATTCTGAAAGCTCAGCATACGGACACACTCACATGAAAGACAGACTGATGGAACATTTTGGAGACCAAATAATTATAACTGAAGTAAATGGTAGACCAAATGTTGTCTATCTTAAGGCCACGGCGGATCTCATACTCCACGAGTACCATTCTCAGTCCTTCAATGCGGACCCGGAAGCAGAGAAAATGAGCATCATCCAGACAGCGGCTAAGCTAATAAAGCAGGACATCAAGGGTATCACAATGACGGGCGTGTCCTATCCGGAGGTCGACGCAGATGTAGACAAGCAAGTTAAGTTTCTGCCGCGATCGCTAATAGAGTTTCTCGAGAACATTATGGCTGGGGAAAAACGTTTGAAATTAGCATCAATTGGCCAGGCTGTTATGCAGGCGGCACGCCCTCGATCTCTCATCCCACCGCTACAGATTGGACTGGCCATTCAACTGCACCATAGTTACGCATCCCGATTTTTAATTGACTCTCTGAATAGTCACGGTTTTTGTTCATCGTATCATGAAGTACAGAAATTTAGCAAGAATGCTGCCGTAGATCAATCCACTGACATTCCTTCCTTCCAGGGAGAATTCGTCCAGTATTCAGCGGACAATGTCGATCATAACATCAGGACCCTGGATGGAAGGAATACCTTTCATGGCATGGGAATGATAGCAACCGTGACGCCCGGAACCACGGAGCGCGGGAAATGCGTTCCAAGACACCACGTTGACCCGAAAGAAATATCAACAGTGGGGCACATTGAGATTGTACAACCAACCGAGCCAAGGCTATCTAACATCGAAATACGATATGATAATGTGGTAGTCAAAGAGGTCGCAGACCCATCTGCCAATATCGACCTTCTGTGGAAGATGTCGTTATTGTTTAATTCCGAAGCGCGCACAGGCTGGTCTGGAATGATGCAATCTGTTCTCAAGGGCGACCACCAAGGGAAGTCGTCTGTTCTATTTCTTCCAATGATAGACATGAGCCCAAGTGACAACACGTGTATTTACTCGACGCTGAAGTTCTTGGCGGAGCAAGCACAGAAACACAATGTTAGCACTCCCATCGTCACGTTCGACCAGCCTCTGTGGTGGAAGGCGTTTAATTTGATCCAGACAGAGCCGGTTGGAAGCGCCTTTCGCAACGTGATTGTCAGGCTGGGAGGGTTTCATACCGAAATGAGTTTTCTTGATAGTGTTGGCCACTTCATGGCGGAATCCGGCCTGAAAGAACTGTTGGAGCTTGTCTACGCGTCGAATGCAGTAGATCACATATTCAGTGACGGGAAAGTCCATTGGACGGGCAGTTCGACTCATCTCCTCGTCGACGCAGCCTTGAACACCCTCCTATATGCTGAAGCTCTTCAAGTGCCCCTTCCGCAGCTTCAGAACAAAGGTAACGAGCAATAAACTAAATTAATTGGAGATGTTGTTTTTTCTTTTTACAGAAAACTAGCGTTAATCTCTCTTTTTCAAATCTTCTTTGTGTTTCGTCAAAAGATGGCAATTCCGATACCACCAACTCAGATGACACCCTCGCCAGTACGCATTCCTGCGACACGCCTTCTGAAGACGAACCAAGCTGTAAGTATTGGTCCTACGAAAATATATGATTATTCGTAGTTAATTTTTGCACTTACGCTTTTTTTAATTTAAAGTGTCTATAACCCCAGAAAGTTTTTTTCATCAGAATAAATCCTTGTATTGAACTGAGTAAAATGCTGCAAAAATTTTTGCTTTCGCTTAAAACCTCGATTTTTTATGGCCCGTCAAAGTTAGACTTGTTTTCCACACGGCCGAGTGAAGCGGAGTCTGGGACTAGTGACGTCATTCCAGGATATTGTCAACAAAGCTGATTCGGTCCGATCTCAGTCATTCACATGTTAATTTCAGTCAGCCGTGTATTTGTTTCGTACTTGCGAAGAAAAAACCTTTATTAACCTTCATTTAGTTTAATAGTTACGTTTAGTGGATAATAGCCTCGAGCAATGTTGGTTTAGACTACAGCTCGGATTCAGAAGCTTCGGAGACCGCAAATTACGAGTTGGATCCACAAAGAGAACACCGTCGTCGATATATCTTGTATGTTATAAGTCGTTCGACTTCAACAGAAGTCTCTTCTACCATAGGTGTTGCGAGGGGTCTATAGTTTTCTATATCATCAAGTTGGATCTTACACACTGTGATTTTCTCTTGTTTGTTCATATTATGACCGTAGTGCCTTTGTCTGCCTAATTCTAATATTTATTTCAGAGTTATTTTTCAACTCCTCAATCGCTTTGCGTTTGCGTTGTATGGCAGGTTGTTTTTAGGCTTGGTAATCTCCATTTCAGCGAGTTGTAATTTCACCTTTTCTAGGTAGGTTTCTAGTGCAACTGATGGTTGAACTGGCAGATTCTAGTTTGATCTAACATGAAAGGGGTGTTGTGTTTTATCTTCACCATGATAAATGTATATGGAGACGCGTACGCATTCGTCTTGCGAATTGATTAAAATCTTGCATCAGTTGGTTTTCTCTTGTCACGGGTGTAGGGATAAACTTAAGCCCTTTTGAAAGTAAGTTGATTTGATCAGTTGTGAGTTATATAGCGGAAAGGTTCTTTTAATGTGTCCTTTGTTCGACTTATTAGTTTTAATCTGTCGCTTCTGGCGCGCTATATTTTTGCGCGTATTGTGTTTCTTGTTTCGTATTTTCCGTTTTTCTGTATTCTTTTCCCTCTTAATTTTATCTGTACACTCAGATAATAGACAAGTTTCCATAATTTTCTTAATTTATCTATTTGTGCTTGAATGTTGTGGGCTGACATTTGTACATTCCGTGATACATTATCAGTGCTACAACCAGTTGCGAAAATGTTGAGACACTTGACCAGGAAAACACTCTTTCTTAGTAAACATCCCATAAAATCACACATCTCAAAGGTTAAACAACTCCCCCCTCCCTCCCCTATTTTCAATGTTGTTCCTCAAAAATTTCAGCATGATCTGCTATTGTGACCAACTTTGAGAAGGGAGAGCGAGGGGTCTGAAACACTACGACCTTGTAAGTACCCTTGACGTCCAAATTAGGTACAATGTCTCAAGTCTTTTTGCAACTGGTTGTCTCAATGCAAAGGTAAGTTGTTAGTCGATTTGGCGGTTGTCTGAGAAGACCGGGAAATTTTTACACGTTATTTGCAAAAGAGAACGTGTGCTTAGTACATTGATACACATTTGATACACACTTGCACGTTCTGTACGATAAAAAGCTCGTGCGAATCGATCGAGTTTTGCACTTTTTGTTTGTGACGTAACGTAGCGCATGCTCTTCTATCGTCGCATAAAACAACATGGTTTACACAGGAACAATAGACGCTGAAAGTAAGGCATATGTGAGATTTCTTCGTCAACAAGGAAATAGTAGATCGCTGTGGAATATCTCGCGCATCTATTTATCGTTGTTTAAACGGAAAGAAATGCGAGAAAAATAGACAATTACGAGGAAGGCCTCGCCTAATCAGTGCGCGAGATGAACGAATTATCGTGCGAAATGTTGCAAGACTTCGCAAAGAGGAAGGAAATTTTTCATGCCACCAATTACGAGGCTTAACGTAAAAAATAATGTCACGCTTTTTGGGTTTAGTGTCACGTGTTGGCAATCACTGCGTGACGTTTCAAAGACAACCACAACACACAGCAAACCTTTGCTCGATTGTTATTTCTAGTCAATCCTATTTCATAAGAAATGCTTTGAAATAAAATTCACTCTAAATTTAGACACTTATCTTTGTCTTCTTTCATTTTCTGACGGTCTACCATAAGCACGGTCTACCATCACAACAGTAAGAAATATGATATATGTATTTTTAAACTCACTTGTTATGGTAGACCGTGTAGACCGTGTAGATCGTCAGTGCTTGGTCCGCTCTTTCTTGTCACTTCTCTCCGGAAAAAAAGCTAATGCAAACGACCTTTTAATCAGTATAATACAAAGGTATTACTACTGTCAAACGAGCGGAGAACAGCTTGCGCGAATGAATTTCTATCAGGGAACTTTTGTAAATCCGCCTGACTATAGGTGATGAAATACACTTGTCGAACAGCTCTCACATTTAGAACACTCGTTGAAGCACCCTTGTCGCTAGCTTTAAGGTCAATGTTTGTGCTCTCAGAAATATCTGTCGCTTCCGAATCACTACTTTCATATTCCTGCAGCAAATCCATCGCAAACGACTTTATTAGCAAAGAAATAACCGCGTAAACCGCGAGCCGCGCGAACGTCGATATTGTAGTCTGTACACTGTAACTTTCAAATCACGTTAGTGTGATAACGCCAAGTGTGTGAAATATGAATAACTTCAAATAATTCCAACAACTTAGGGAATATTGGAAACTACGTTCGATAACCTTTGATTTCCAAAACTGATTACCGTGCATCAGTCTCTCTCCTTTGATTGGCAGGCGATCAGAACGCCCCGTCCCTTTGTGTACTTTTCTAACACGTGATTAGTGGCTTATCTCGTTCATCTAAGCAGTCTGTTTGCTCAACCAGCGCACGCAAATAAACTTGTTTCACCTTTGTTTTCAGTAAATACCTTGAAATGACATCCTTACAGACAAATGAAATGAAACTAACCTCATGCCGCTTGTTCATTTGTCAATGCGGGCATGTTTTGTACCCTGGTACCCGACAACAACGTCAGTCGCACCGATTATGTCATCCTTAAAACACCTGAAAATCGCCT
Organism: Dendrophyllia cribrosa; assembly: GCA_024195265.1. Lineage (NCBI taxonomy): Eukaryota > Metazoa > Cnidaria > Anthozoa > Scleractinia > Dendrophylliidae > Dendrophyllia > Dendrophyllia cribrosa. The sequence goes on along the minus strand of JAJLRJ010000013.1, from coordinate 12,385,832 downwards.
TTTTTTCTTCGTCATTTTCATATCGGACAAGCCAATATCATGAAACCCTATTTTTTAGGAACTCCTCGTAAATAGACATCTTTACATTAATTACTAAGCCGATCGATAAAAGAACTGGTTCTCTACACATGGTCAGAGCACTCAGACAACCAGTTGCGAAAATGTTGAGACACTTGACCAGGAAAACACTCTTTCTTAGTAAACATCCCATAAAATCACACATCTCAAAGGTTAAACAACTCCCCCCTCCCTCCCCTATTTTCAATGTTGTTCCTCAAAAATTTCAGCATGATCTGCTATTGTGACCAACTTTGAGAAGGGAGAGCGAGGGGTCTGAAACACTACGACCTTGTAAGTACCCTTGACGTCCAAATTAGGTACAATGTCTCAAGTCTTTTTGCAACTGGTTGTAGCTGTCACATTCTTTTGTTTGTTCTTAGCTCGGTCTCGATTTACATCAGTATTTCTTGATGTACTAGGTTCACTAGATTCAAGACTGAAACATGATTTTCGCTCAAGGTCTCTTAGTTTCACTTTGTTACGCTTTGGTAGTGGAATGTTTTTAATGCTCCGAGCAGTTTACGCTCTGCTTCCTTTCTAATCCTGTTAATGTCGGTCATGAATTCTGGATCGGGTCTGATCTTTGCCCTCACATCATAACGAAGTGTTTTTGGGCAAGAGTTTATATTCTCTATGTGTGTCTCTAGTTTGCCGATCGATTTCTCCAATGCCTTTATCCAGCTGTCTATTGACATTTCCAGGGTGGTTTTCTCCTAAGAGCGTGGACGCTTTCTAGCTCTTTTGCTGTCGCCGTCGTTTCATTCACTGCTGTGATGTTGTTTTCTATCCTGCGTTTCACGGTAGCGTTTAAGGCTTTCTCTGCGCGGTGGTTGAGCATTGCTGATTGTTTCTTCCTCAGAACTTGGATAATCTGGGAGCGGTGCATTCAATCCTTCGTCTTTCATCTCGGTGTCGTTTTGTTTGGCTATTCTGTGGCGATTTGTTTGGCACGGGGTGGCCATAATGCTGTCGAGTATCTGACATCTTCATAGAACATCTTTAGTAGAAAATCTCAAGCAAGACTGCAGTTTCGGTTCTATTTTCTACAGTTTCGGTTAAACTCTCGTTTGTTAATTCAGAAAACTGGACAGTGCAGTCCTCATCTGTGAAGTGCTTCGAACACATCGACAAGTACTTGGTGGGCTCCCAATGTGCTCGCTTCAGTTTAACAAAATCGACTGGAACGACGTCACATATTGTGCTAGACCTAGACCTTTTCGAATGATTCTGCGACTCGGTCATGATTTTTATTTTTGTGATTTTCGCAGACTTTGAAAAATCGTCAAAAATCGAGGTTTTAATTAAAAGCAAACATTTCTGCGGCATTTTACTCAGTTCAATATAAAGATTTGTTCTAATGAAAAAAACTTTTTGGGGTTATAGACACTTTAATTGACAGGTAGTTCCGTAGATGAGATCAACTCCGTAGCAGCGTCCATCACCATTGCGCATTCCAGCCAGATTCCTCAAGTCGAACCGACCTGTAAGTTTTTAATTTCTTTGGGTACCACTGTATACGTTCTTTGTCCTATTTTCGTGATATTATGATACTGAATAAAAGTTGTTTGCTTTTTCAGCAGTAGCGAGTTATTTGAAGAAGCCCGTTCTTTGTTTAATCAGCTGTTGGGAAAAGAAAAGTCCTGGGAAGAGGTGAACACTGGAAGCGTGTGGGACTCTATCCAAGAACGTATAAGAAGTACCCAAACGTCACTCAGGGAGCGAAGTCGCACCTCAGCATTATGGCTCCAATACATGGAAATGTTAGACATCCTTAAAAGTCTTTATCAAAGCCGAACGCACAGCTAACTGGGAGCTCCATTTACAAGCGCTCTCTCAAATGCTGCCGTTTCTTGCCGCTTCTGGCCACAACCTCTATGTGAAGTGCGCCAGACTATATCTACATTCTATGACCAAGCTCGAGTGTGACCACCCAGAGGTGTACCGCAGTTTCATGTCTGAAGGCCTTCATGTAGTGAGAAGGAGTGAGCGATTCTGGGCAGGCCTGTCCACAGACCTCGTCATAGAGCAGGCTTTGATGAGAACTTTAAAGACAAGTGGAGGCCCAACAAGAGGGCGGGGCATGACGGAGTAGCAGCGCATGACTTGGCTTCTCGCAATGCCCGCATGCGCCGAAGTGAATAGCGTCATGCAAGAATTGACCGGTGTTGCTTATAACACAAGCGAGCAGAACAAGGACATGTCATGTACAAGAAAAGAGCGCGACGTCAAAGATACGTTAACTATCCTTTCCGCTCTTCAAGACCGCAGTCCCTTTTCACCAGACCCACACTTAAGAAATATCATGAACGGGGTGCACGGGGACAGTGCTGTTAATGTCGACAAAACTCGTATAATTGGAGAGAAAGTCATTGCATCTATGACTGGACGGTCAGCGACAGAGTACTCGTTCAAGAAAAGTGCGCAGGCCATTACTCTCGCAAAGAAATCTGCTGTTAGAATTGACAATGAGCAGGTAGAGATCGACCCACTGTTTCTGTTTCAGCGCTTGATTTTGGCGTCCAACACTAGCGAAGACCTCCCCGCGATATTTCGCTACGAGCTTAGCAGTTACCCGACATCTCTGTTTGATTCAGCACTGATGCTACGGCAGGCCAATAAGCCAGCTCTGGCCGATGCTATTTGGTCCAGGCTCTCTCCACAAGTAATTAGCGAGAAAGTGCCGTGTGTTGCTGACGTACAATACGTGCTGGATGGCGGAGCACTTCTGCACAGAGTGGTATGGCCTACTCTCGGATCCGCGACTTTTGAAGAAGTGTTCAGTCTTTACTGCAACTATGTCACGAAGAAGTATGGCAGGCCAATCGTCGTCTTTGATGGGTATGACAACAGCACAGTGTCAACGAAGCAAATGACACAGCAAAGGAGATCATCGGGCAAGGTTGGGACTACCGTGACGTTCGAGGAAGACATGAAGGTCACCACGAAGAAGGACGTGTTCCTGGCAAATACCAAGAACAAGCAACGTTTTCTTACCATGTTGAGCAGAAGTCTTAGCCACCGCCAGTGTGAGACGCGCCATGCAGACGGCGATGCCGATCTTCTTATTGTGAAAGCAGCTGTAGAGTCCGCGAGATCCAGAACAACCATACTTGTTGGAGACGACACAGACCTGCTCATCCTACTTTTGTTCCACGTCGATCCTGATGGTCATGACCTCTTCTTCATCCCTGAGCCAAAGAACAATTCCTTGCGGCGGCGTGTATGGAATATAAAGAAGGTACAAGCAGAGCTAGGGAATGAGGTATGCGATAACATCCTCTTTCTTCACGCGGTTCTTGGATGCGACACAACATCTCGCGTTCATGGCATCGGAAAGGGTGCATCGCTCAAGAAGTTTATCACGTCCTCTCACTTCCGGCAGCAAGCGAAAATATTTCAAGGCATTGCAGCAACAGAAGAAATCGCGGCTGCAGGGGAAAATTCCCTTGCACTACTGTACAACGGAAAAGAAGGGCAATGTCTCGACAATCTCCGGTATCAACGTTACCAGGAAAAGCTCGCCACAAAGACCACCCAGATACACCCTAATAGCCTCCCCCCGACATCGGCTGCAGCAAAATTCCATAGTTTTCGCGTGTATGCCCAAGTCCTGCAATGGAAAGGGGAAGGAGTCAATGCCGAAGACTGGGGGTGGAAGACGAAAGACGGCCAGCTGATTCCTGTGATGACGGATTTACCAGCAGCACCAGACAACCTTCTACGCATAGTGAGATGCAACTGCTCATCGGGATGCAACACGCTGCAATGTTCCTGCCGCAAGCACAACTTGGAATGTTCTCCTGCATGTGGCCAGTGCAAAGGCTCTAGCTGCATAAACTCCTCTGTCCTGGCTCAAGAAGACCGTGGCAGTGACGACGAATAGTATTTTAGCGTCACATGATTTTTTATGTATCAGGTTCGGAAGAACGATTAGCCTGTAAAATATTCGTTTTACTACTCAAGTCTGATAATTGATATCAAAAGCATAGTCTAATAAAAATGACTTGAAGTACCAGCAACTACTTTCATTCTATTCATAGTTATTAGAATAACTTTCCCTCTAGTATGTTACATTCTGCTAATCTTCTTTATTGGAAATTGACTAACTTTATGGGCTTATATGTGGACCTGGTTTCAAGCTTACACATGACAAATGACTAAATGGTTTTATATTACCGCTCTTATTGCAAATCCCCAAAACATCGGTAAAAAGTATGCTTTTAACGAGCGAAATCAATCTACTTCCGGTTTCAGCCTTGTTTCCATGTCGCAGCAGAGCGCGAGTATCAATTATGTTAATTTTGAAGGCTTTCCCGTGCTGCGATTTAGGGGGACTTTTAGTATGTTGTTCAAAGCAGTTGCATGAGCTATATTTCGAAGAGAAACCTTCTTTTGCAATTAGTGATGGGTCAAACCATAGGTTGACTGGACTAATAACTTCAAATACCTTTTGCATTCCCATCTAATAGGTGACGTTTTTGATGGGAATACAAAAGGTATATGTAGTTATATATATTTCTGAAACGTCAACCCTTTTGAAAACGAGTCTATATATATATATACTCGTTTTCAAAAAGGTTGACGGGACCAGTAAGAAGTTCGCCCCATCGTTTTTCATTACACTTCTTTATATACAGCTATTTCAATTTAGGTTGTCGGATGAGAGCTTCAAGCATACGCAACGAGACCGCAAGGTACTTTGGGATTTTTATGTACACCTAATTGCAATAACGTTGTCATAGAGAAATGAAAAATGTAAAAACGAAAAATGAAAAAGGCCAATAGGAATAAGTTAGACATACAAATAACAATAGCCGCTGCACGCTTAATTTAAATTAACAATAGCCGCTGCACGCTTAATCGTGCCGCGTGTCGCTGTGAATGATGATTAAGCTAATTTTAAATTCCTATTTGGCTTTTTTCATTTTTCATTTTTCTATGACAACGTTACTGCAATTAGGTGTATACGATAAATTGACCAAAGCAAATTAAAATACCTCGTCCATACAGCGAAGGCAAACATTTATAGTGCTAACATTTACCTCACTCATTGCATTAACAAACGCAAAAACCGCGAACTAAGCTAAGAACAATTTACAACTACCCATAGTTACTTGCGGTCTAGTTGCGTACGCTTGAAGCTCTCATCCGACAACCAAAATTGAAATAGCTGTATATATATAGACAGTTAAAGTGAGAACAGAAATTTTCACAACAAAGATTATGAGTGAAAATGTGCCTCAGCCGGGAGTTGAACCCGGGTCTCCTGATGACCGGACAGATGCTCTTGGGAGACATTTACACAAATTCTGCAATTAGGATCGCGTCACTTTACCCAGTCGTTCAGCGATTCACAGTCCACTCCCCAAGGAAATTAAATTACAAATTAGTGTGGGAAGGGAGATATGGACAACTAATTGCCTCATAATCTTTGGATCACCAACCTATTCTCGTTAGGAAGGCGATTCACAGCGATTTCTGAAATATATACATAGACAGTTAAAGTGAGAACAGAAATTTTCACAACAAAGATTTGAGGCACATTTTCACTCATAATCTTTATTGTGAAAATTTGTAAAGCTAATTTGTGAAATGTCATGTTCAGAACTATTAAAATGTACCGCCAATTCACAAGTTCTCCTATTATTAAGCATGCTAGATTTGTGGTTTCTGAATCGGACTTTAAATTCGGTGGATGTAGAACCAACATACTGCAAATTGCATTTATTACAGGTGGCCAAATAAATCACATTTTTAGACGAACATGACAAACCTCTCTCTCTCTCTCTCTCTCTCTCTATCTCTCTCTAGACGGACTTCGGGCACATTTGTAACCAAGTTGTCTCCATGGATGCCAAATGTCTATTTCTACATTTCGCACTGTCGTTTGAGATTTTTCTGAGTGCTATTACTACGATTATACTTATATAAAAAAATCTTTTTGAGTCCTTGAAAACCAAATGATTTATTAACATTTTTCCGTCTTCAAGGTTACAAAAGCGCCCTATGCAAGGGTAAGAGGATCTTTTTCGGGGTAATTCCTGAAAGTTGTGACAAAAGGTGGGTAGATGGATGCCTAAATTGTCCCATACCGTTCACTCGCTTACCCTCATCAAGGAACAAAGGTGGTTTGCGCGTTACAAAAAAAACGTTGGTTGCCCATTACACTTTCAAGTCGAGTTGATGTTTCAAGTTTGATTGAAACGGCTTAAAGTATCAAAAATAACTTCTACATCGAATTTCAACGTTTTGAATGAACCAAATGTAACTAAATTTTCACAAAAGTTAGGCATATTACTATACATTTTGGCATTAAAATTTGATACTGTTTCTTGGAATTCTTCTTGAAAAAAGAGGCTGTTTTTGTATAGCTGGTTTCGGACTTTTTGCGGGTTACGGAAGTGTCCGTTTTGCAAGATATTCCGTTAGCGAGAGAATCTAGATTATTTTTTAGGAAACATCAAATCCTTTGGTAAGCAATAGGTCATAAATGACGCCCTTCATGGGAGAAAATTCAGTGCATTAGTGTAAAAAGAAAACCTGGGGCGAATCATTTTTTATCTAATCCTCAATAATTCTAGACGCGCTTTTAGGCACGGTATGGTGACATACCCAATAAAGCATTTTTGACGACAACAGTTTGCTTGTCATTTAGATTACTTTGATAATTAACTGATGCAGAAAGGTTAGATGTTTGCATACACAGGCTTTTTTGGAAGATCATACCAATTCTGCAGGAGTTACACACGAAAAGGTTATGAATTTTTTCTTGCAAAATATTTGACAAATTTTTCGTACCAACCTATTATTATTTGATGATTGATTTTTTGCACTTTTCAAAGGTTAAATAAAAACTTTTCCAGCAGAAAGTAAGAAAACTAAAAAGGAAAACAAATAGTCACAAAGAACAAATAGTCACAAAGAAGAGAGGTGAGGAAAAACAAGAAAAAGAAGCGACAAAATTATAATTGGTACGGGTTAGCATAAAAAGTCCAAATTTTTAGTATCCGCAAAATATAATTTCCTCATATTCACACCGAATGTTACGAAAACTTGAATTCAACAGCACGTGTGGTAATTCACACAATGCATGATAGATTGATTTCATAGGCTGATTGTTATTCTTTTTTTCTTATTAAGTAATGATCCGCATAAGAAGGATAGCGCTGAACGGCAATGCACGATGGAATGTCAAATTTTTCATTGTTACAACTAGTGATCTCATTGGCCTAGACTCAAAAACTGCTAAAAAGTTAAGGTTCAAGGTGCATTTTGTCTAATTTTTTTAAGGTTTCAAGTAATTTGAGACTCAATCGCACAACATGCAATTTTTAAAAGACATTGTATTTGGGGAACTTCATCAAAGAAGCAAAATTATTAGCTATTGTCTTCTGCTATTCTGATTGGTTAAGCACGAACATTTCCTAAAATTTAATTGACGCAATTGGATTTTCTTTATTTTTATACTGAAATATAATTATGAACCATCAGCCCCTCCTCTATTCTTGAAACCAAAGATATTCTATGTAGGAAAGAGCCAATGCCGCAGAACAATGAAGTTTACTATAGTTCTTATGTGGAGCATTACTTAAAACAATCTTACCATGGTATTTCTACTTTTTGTATAATTATACTTTTATTCGCCAAACTGAAGCAACTGCAAAAACTAAAGTTTTGCGTTCTCCGAGCGCGATTACCAGTTGGTGTTACGCCGCAAAATGTAACAACTGACGCAAAATGTAACATTAACGCAAAATGTAACAATTTCTTTAACGCGAAATGTAACAACTTTTTACCGCAAAATGTAACAATGCCTTTAACGCAAAATGTAACAACGCAAAATGTAACAACTCTGATCTTGAAATACAAACAAGGAAACTTGGACACATTTACCCTCTTGTCAAAACAAGCAACACCTTTTAGTCGAATTGTGTAACCTTACTGGCTTACTGGTCACACGATAAGATCAAAAATTTAATTCTGAAGTCTTCCAATACGGTATTACTGAGTTGAAAGGTTTTAGCGTTGCGCCATACATAGATAATACATCATCGACTTTTAAAAAACTGTTCGTGTCCGTCCGCCCGTTTCTCATCACACTGACCTATAAATACCTTTCAAACAAAAAAAGACAATAAACAAACTTACACAACATGTCCTTGATGTTATAAGTCGCATGACTTCGAAAAGTTGCTTAGAACTGCTTAGTATACTGAACAAAACAAGTGGGGATTGAGTTAAATTATAAAACGCTTTAATGATTTACCTTAATTCCATTACAACGGCAACATAAGAAACAAGAACATTTCACACAAAATTTTTAAAATACATCATTTTTTACATTAAGACCATGAAAAAGGCGGAAAAACGTGTGCGATCGCATCGGTTTTCTACAAATATATACATTGCGCTTCAGTTTTCTTCGCTGCGGAAATCGTTCTTTTGTTCTTTTAATGGATAGAGCTGGCAAATTGTCAGTCCTTGAACTAATTTCTATATTTACATCAATTTTGTGAATAGATGTGAAGCAGTCGGCAAGCAAAAATTCTTTGCTGGCACGATGGTCTTTGTCGAGTCGTTCCAGTAATTCCGCCCCCGAAATGAGCTTTGCTGTTGCTTTTCTTAATCTCCCGATACTTTTTTCCAAAAGCCTAAGCGGTTATGTATGCAGCCATTTTCAGTTTTTTCAGTCTTGTGGCTTTCAGTTTAACTCCCCTTACAGTGATGTTTCGTCGCAGCAATCTCATACCGGGCTTTGTGTTTCAAGACACTGTGTTGCCTGTGTTTCTATTTTACTCTTTATAGAAAAAGAATAAATACGTAGAACGTAAATAAAGGGTGGCGAAAGAGATCTCGCTGAACGTAGCAGTACAGTTAAATAAAATTATACTGACCATTGATTGATGCGTTTTTATACTGTTTTAAAATATTATTCATCAATCATTCCGTGCGAAAACTCAACTCCATTCTCATTTTCGAAGGGGATCACTTGCGGTCCATTTTGGAAATCATTAATTTTGCGGTTTGTGATCACTTACGGTCCATTTTGGGGATCATTTGCCGTCAGGGATGATTTACGGTGCACAATTTTTTTTTCAACTTTCATATATCTATCAATCCAATCTCGAACCGAGTCCTCGGTCTTCTTGGTGAGCGACCTACCACTGACCATTGGCTTAGCCTTGAACTGAGAGTATTGTAAAATATTCTTTGTTGAGATTCTGGACTGCATGTATTATAAACTACGTTGGACCAAACGTCTGTCTGTTCTATTCATCTCGGAGATATTATCTACTGTAAGCCGTGAGAGATCCCGGATCCCGGATCCCCAGATCCGAGTGTTCCGCCAGGTTGACAAGCCGTCCCCTAGTCAAAAGAGAATTGTCCATAGTGCCGAAAAAACCTGTTTTCACACTGTGAAATAGTAATGTAGTCAATATTTATTGAAAAAGTGTTTATGTTTTGTGTTGTTACATTTTGCGTTAAAGGTGTTGTTACATTTTGCGTTGAATGCATTGTTACACTTTGCAGTAAATTAAAAAGTTGTTACATTTCGGGTTAATGTTACATTTTGCGTCAAAAGTTGTTACATTTCGCGTTAATGTTACATTTTGCGTCAGTTGTTACATTTCGCGTTAATGTTACATTTTGCGTCAGTTGTTACATTTTGAGGCGGTCCGTCAACATTATCATACGGCTGTTATTACAGTACGATTACCACTGATATATCATAAGGGCAAATAACCTCATAAAAATCTTACACAGAAAATTAAAGGTGGATGGACTGCATCAGAATCCCAACAGAAATGTCGATTCGCGCAATGCACCAGGCTGAACCAAAAAAGGAAATACGTTAGAAGGTGAAACTGTCGTCACTTGCTACCCGACCTTCAACTTTAGGGTGGAACTTTTGAATTTTGGTCATATAACGCGCGCTACGAGAGTACTCCAGACACTTAAAAATAACTGCGTGCTTATATCAGTTACATCACACAATGCACTTGTTACTATTCCATTCATAGATAAACCGTATATACTGAATTGTATAAAGCTTGTTGGTTCGATAACGGTGATACCACTTGCGAAAATGATCCAGGAACTTACGGTTTTTTATTCCTTTAGAATACAGTCAAACCTGTGTTAAGCGGGCACCCTCGGGGAATGCTCTAGGGTCCGCTTAAAAGAGGTTTCCATAGAAAACGTCATGATTAATGCCTTTGCAGTTTGATTACAACGAGAAATTCTCCTATTTATGGTTATGAGAAAAGTCCAACAACTCAACAGAACGGTTAAAACTGGCTCTTCGTCGGACTGATTTACAGTCATTCTTCCGTTCAGCATGCGCATTTTTTGCTCTCCAATTAGGACCAACTGGTCGAATAGACCAGATAAGTATGATTTCGTCTTCATTAACTTGAGTCTATGCTTATAAGTGTCCGTTTAAAACAGGTTTTGGACAATAGAAACAACCATTGCAATCAACTTTCAGGGATGTCCGCGTCAGCCTATCATAACAGAGGTGTCCGTTTAATAGGCCATTTCCGAGTTGTCTTTAGCCTCTCTATCAAAGAGAGGCTAGGTGCGAACCCTTTCATATGAAAATGAGTTTTCATTCCCATGCAAATAAAACTTATTTCCATGTGAATGAAAACTCATTTTCATATGAAAGGTTTAGCACCTAGCCTCGCTTTGATAAAGAGGCTAAAGACAACTCGGAAATGACCTATTCAGGTATTCTTTACAGTAAATATGGGAACACAATTTTGGTACGTACTGCCCGTTTAATGGAAGATGTCCGCTTAACGGTGTCCGCTTAATACAGGTTTAACTACTTAATTAGCCACAGAAACTCGCCGTTTCCTACTTGGATTAACGTGTCCTTGTAATGTTTTACTCTTGCTCGATCGCTCGATCGACAAGCTGATTGACTTACCCTTCCCTTTCCACCCTGGGGCTCCTCTTGAGTTCTCATTACCTTTTATTTCGTTCAATGAAGATGTCCAAATAGTTTCACTGGCTCTTGACCTTGTCTGCAGATGTGTGCGGGGGGATTGGGGAGGGAAAGGGACGATGGGAGATAATTCACAAACTGGAAGGATTGCTTGCACAGGAGTGGACATGGAACTTTTCACATGATATTTTGTAATGCTGGAAACGCTGCGAACTAGACATATAGATACAATACAATCTATGAATGAACTCTGACAATAGTTTTTGGTGGCCGTGAGGCTGTTTCGTTGTTTAATTTGGTCAACTTTATTACTTGGGCTCATATAGGGGGGGGGGGAAGGGGGGACGACACCAGTAAGCTCCGAGAGAGCATGATCCATTAAAGCGAAAGCAATCCTCGGAGCTCCTGAGAACACACACCGACAACTTGGGTCCAACAGCAGCCTTTACTTGTCAGCATGTAACGAAATAAATAGCTTACAAAGCACCTATGTTTATGTCCCTGGAATCGCTAGAATACACGACGGTATGCGTTTCATTATTCAATAATTATGTATTGTTTTACAGAAAGCTAGAACGACTATAACATAATTTGTCGTTTAAATTATTGATAATTTTCAAAACAATACAAGTAGGTAACAGTTCAACAAAAGACTAACACAGGTTGCCATTACAGTTTAACGCTTGTTACAGTTAATCTGATAGAACGGCGTGAACAGTTTATGATAATTCAGTAAGTGTTGCAATTTAAGTGTTGTATAGAGCGTTTTCACTCACGTGACCTTCAAACCCGTGGGACTCAAATGACAAAGGCCATGGCAGCCATGTTGGTGTTCCTAACAAAAGAAGTTAATTTGGGACTCAAATGACAAAGGCCATGGCAGCCATGTTGGTGTTCCTAACAAAAGAAGTTAATTAAAATTCTTTTGTACGGGAACACCAATATGGCGGCTATGACGTCAAGTGAAAACGCTCTATAGCCATATGTATTATATAGGCAATATTAAATATACACGGCTCTTCGGAATAGCATTTTTTTTCTGCATAATAACGGTACCGTGTTTTCAATAAAGCTGACGATGACGGCCAAGTGAACAAAACAATAGGTACTAGTTAGACTAGTTACGGTGAACGAACTGGAACGTTACTTATTGCTCCGCAACTCATAAACTGGTGTTTTTGGGATTTTCATCTTTTCAAAACAGCGCAAAACGAAATAAGAAAACTAAATCATTACCATTTCTCCCTCACAAAAAATGTAGTCACCCAATATTAAATATACACGGCTCTTCGGAATAGCATTTTTTTTCTGCATAATAACGGTATACCGTGTTTTTAAATAAAGCTGACGATGACGGCGAAGTGAACAAAACAATAGGTACTAGTTACGGTGAACGAACTGGAACGTTACTTATTGCTCCGCAACTCATAAATGTTTTTGGGATTTTCATCTATCCAAAACAGCGCAAAACGTCATCTCAATGTAGTCACCCAAAACGTCATCTAAATGTAGTCATTTTTATGTTTCCATAGCGCAACGATCACTCACAAGAGCTTTTCTTGTTGCCAAAATCAAAATCATTTGTATGTGTGGTGGAATTGATTGTTTTCTGAATATGACCATTTTCTCATTTCACCCGTATAAGTTCAAGTGACCAAAATCTTGATTTTGAATCTTAACGAGTCTAATCTTATTGAGTAAGCTGGTGTAGGGTGCAGTTAATTGGGAGGATGAAAGCTAGGGTACTTAGCTAGGGAAATATTTCTCTCACTAGCCAATTTGCTTATTGTTCAGACTTCTGTCGTGCTAAACTGCAATGCAAACCAACTGAGATTTTGAAAGAGAATTTACAAGCCTGCTTTTAATATATAGCAAGTGTTACATACAATCACATGGTTGAGAAATATTATTGCTTAGAGTCATCTAAACCACGTTTGAGGTTATGTTTCTGAAACCTGATGCAATCGTGCACAAAAATGAGTTCGAGAGAACTTGAAACTTTTTCTAGCGGCACTCAAGCCACAGGCTTAATACATTAGCGCTTTCAAACTCAGTCTTGTGTTTGGATCAGTTGTGTAAACACGGTCTTGAAAATTAAAAAAAGGATTCGTTATGACCTGCAATGTACTTGTCTGTGCTGTTGAGTTGTCAGAAATTAAACTGCATTTTTGACTTTGCGATTGTTATTGCAGTTATAAGACGACATGTTCTTTGGTTAGAGGTTGTGTTATCAAAGAGTTGTTGTTTTCACTAGTGCTTTTTTGCCAAAGTAGAATATCAGGGATTAATGGCAGGTCCTGGGGAGCAGATTTCAAAGTTTGAGGCTAAAGCAAATGTTAAGCGTGAGCCACCTAGTGAGATCTAGTGAGATGTTTAATGTAAGTCGTCTAAAATGGGCGGAACATGCATCAAAAAATGGTAATCGTATGGCAAATGGCACGATAATGGCACAATAATGGCACTATAAGACTAAAGATTAAAGTCCGTTTGCTTAATAAAGCTACCGAATTTCTTTTTCGATTATCATTACAACCAACAAACTCATAAATCACGTCCAGAAGGCAAAGTTTGACTGTTCTCGATCTGTTTATGAGTGTTAAGTATGTTTTAAATAGGTTGCTGAACCTCTCTTGCTTCATTGTGGAACGGAGTCAGCGGAAAACGCTCTTTCGTCAGCTGCGCTGGTTGTCGGGTTACTTTACCAAAAGAAGCTTGCAGACCGTAATGTTTGTTCAGTTTTAATCGCGTCCATCAATAGATATTTTTTTCTTAAAATCGTGTCCATCGACAGATATTTTTTTCTTAAATGTGGGGGGGCTAAAGCCCCTCCCCCTGCGCGGTGCCTGAACGGGATAACGGTTACTTCTGGCTATCATTTTTAAGTAATGGTTTAATAATTAGGCGAGTTAAGCTGGAATTTCCATAAAATATTAGATTGATTTTTAAAATTCAGTAATCATGTAATTGGTAAACAAAGTAAATAAATTGAAATACAGTCTTATAATAAACTCAGTACTTATATGCCATGATTTGTATTCTCGGTATTGGACTCAAACTAGCTTGAAATGCCGCGGGAAATCTTTTTCAAATGCAAATGAAATGAATCAGTTATTTATGATATTCCCCGCATTAGCCTCTATTTCAAACTTGTGCCAGTCCAATACCGAGAATACGAATATGGCGATTTTGCCTAGTATCCATTTTATGGGTTTTGTAAAATTCATCAAATGAACGAAAAATGATAATAATAGTTTATTAATGAATGATTGACAATTAAATTAACAGATTAGAGTAATAGTACTAACTTTATTTAAACTGTTAAGACCAATCAGCAAACCTGTTTTGTTGTTATAATTGTTTTCCAAGATTGAAATCCATGATCACTCACGAATAACATGATGAGGGGAGAGGAGGGGGGGAACTCTGATATAAAAGCGACGAGGGCCGGATAATCATAGTGGGGGGGGGGGGGGGGGGGGGGGATTTTGTGGTTTAAATTTGAGGGTTTTAATTCGGATGAACAATGTTACATTTATCCTGGTACCGTATAGGATTCTGAAGCCAAAAGAAATATGTCTGGAACTAGACGTTTTGTATTGGAAACAATATTGTATCGTTTGGGGGTTCTTCCCCGTCACCATCAAATTGCTCGTTACTGATTGCCTTACATTTCTTTCAACTTTACTTCTGAGAATTTGATCGGTATATCAACATGATATCCCCATACTAACTAGATCGTTGTGCGAAAAGCTTATTATTTAAGTAGCCACTTTCACACGAATCGAATTAGTCTGCTGGAATCATTATTATTTCGTTTAATTTAATGGTTACCGAAGTGCCTTAAGAAAGGTACCAAAGTGCCTTAAAAGTTACAAAAGTGCCTTAATAGGTTACAAAAGTGCCTTTATAGGTTACAAAAGTGCCTTACGGAAGTTACCAAAGTGCCCTGCAAAGTTACAAAAGTGCCTTGCATGTGACAAAAGTGCCCTATGGGTTACGAAAGTGCCCTTCGTATGTTACATAAGTGCCCTAAAATGTTACAAAAGTGCCCTTGACTCTAGCTCTCTCTCTCTCTCTCTCTCTCTCTCTCTCTCTCTCTCTCTATATATATATATATATATATATATATATATACGTGATTTTCGTATACCCATTGTCATCTGTACTAGGTTCTATTACGGAGAGCTTTACGAAGCGATTTACGACACAGCATACGAATAACAAAAACAGCAACAAAACAAGTAAATTTCCTAATGCTTAAGAGTTTATTCCAGACAATTTGTTCAATCGTGAGCTGCTGCTTTTGACATTCAGACTGGACGTTGGAGAGCTTGATGATTTTAGTTCCTACAGCCGCATTATTATTATTATTATGATAAAAATCGTTCTACTAGGGCTTGCCGATTATGACATGACTGTAACCAACTGACTGACGTGATTTATTTGTTATTTAGCATTTCACATTCACCGCGCTCATAAAATGTTCCTCAGCTAAAATTCTTGCATAAAGTATAAAAATCCGTAAAAACTACTGAGTGGTCCCTCTGAGTCTACCGTCTTCCTCTGTTCTGAGAATTGTTGGATCACTCGGTTGGCTTGCCAAATATGACATAACCAATCAATAACCAATCGTTAAGTTTTTTAGGATTTCATATTCACCGCGCCCATCGTTCGTCAGCTAAAATCCATGCATAGAGCTATAAACATTCATTCACACAAATTCACTTCACCTAAATAAAGATTAGCCCTTTTTGCTCAGGGCAAGTGTCCTTACCGTCTTCCTTTGTTCTGCGAATTGTTAGATTACTCCTTTGTCCATCACCAGCAGAAGTGTATGCCAACACTTGGAACTGATATTCTGTGAATTTAGAAAGTCCAGTGACAGTTTTATTTAGAGTTGCATTATTGTTGATGGACAGCGGGGTCCATGAGCCGGCAAAACCTTTCTTTTCACTGTAGAACAGCTTAAATCCTCTGATAATTCCATTTCTGGAGTTTACTGGTGGAAGCTGCCATGATACACGGATAGTTGTAGAATTAACTGCAGTCGCTGAAAACATGGCAGGAGCTTGTGAAGGAACTGGAATAAAACAAACAAGTATTGTATCAACCGATTGTGACACAGTCCGTTGGTTATTTAGCATTTAATATTATCAGCGACATTAAAATAACATTCGTCAGCTAAAATTCATGTATATTGTGAAAACATTTAAATTCACTGAGGTCTCTCTCAGCATTGCTATCTTTGATATCAAGTTCCTACCGTCTTCCTTTGTTCTGCGAAATGTTGCATTACTCGTCGGTCCATCACCAGCAGATGTGTATGCCAACACTTGGAACCGATATTCTGTGAATTTAGAAAGTCCAGTGACAGTTTTATTTAGAGTTGCATTATTGTTAATGGACAGCAGGGTCGATGAGCCAGTAAAACCTTTCTTTTCATTGTAGAACAGCTTAAATCCTCTGATAATTCCATTTCTGGAGTTTATTGGTGGAAGCTGCCATGATACACGGATATTTGTAGAATTAACTGCAGTCGCTGAAAACTTGGCAGGAGCTTTTGAAGGAACTGAAATAAAACAAAACAACAAGTATTGCATCAGCTCTGGTGTAAACGTAAAATGTTGCTAACTCTGCGAAACCAAGACTGGAACTGATATTCTGTGAATTTAGAAAGTCTAGTGCACCCAGATTTTGCCACCTGGTTGTTAAATCAGGAGAGCCTCTCTTTCTTTGTAGAACAGCTTAAATCCTTTGATAATGAGGTTTACACAAGGTAGTATTCTTTGTAGTTTTAAGACCTTTTAATACTGAAATACACGAGAACAGAAACCCATCTATTAGGTAGGGAGCCGAGAGAAGCTCCGGTTAAGCAAAGAATAGCGTTTTGGGGTTTATCACTGATCTACAGTGATGAGGGTTAAACATTGATTAAATCAAAGAAGACGTTTACAGGGACTTTAAGGTGTTTCGATACAGTTTTCTGGAGACCATACCTACATTTTTCAATCGGCTTTTACGCGGTCTTTTTCAAGTCAGATCAACGTGAAATTTTCACTACTAACTGGTTTTGAATTGAAGTTTGGCTAAATATATATTCTGGTAAAATCGATATTACCATGACGACGATAAACAAAAAACTTCGAAATCAGTAAAAGTGAAATTTTGCGCGTTTAAGATTTCGTATTGAAAATCCCACATAGACATCTTAAAATATGGTATATGGCATATATATCGCGCAAGAATAAATAAATTCTGTATGTTCGTATGCAAACGTTTTGGCCGGTTCGTACCTCGTCTTCATCTATAAATTTAAAGGCGTTCCAGTGAATCAATGTCAATAAAACTTTCCGATAATGTTTTGCACATCGGTAAGCAGGCGTGGTGAACGTTTTAAAAAATTCATCGAGCTGTTCCTAAGATTTTTGCAAAAGCGATTGAAATCGAAAAATACCCAATAATTGCACATGAAGCGATGTTAGGAAAAAAGGCAGTTTTCAAGATCGCAAAAGAGAAAGTAAACAAAACTTTGAAGGTGTACAAATATAACATCAAACTGCTTTTTGACACTATCTTTAAGTAATTTCACAAAACCAGTGTTAATCTCTCGATCAATTTATTTGCAGTACACAAATAGTAACGTTTGAAATGTTATTGCGATTTATTTGAAATCAAACATACAGAATTTTTTTATTCTTGCAAAATATGTATGTCATATACTAAATTTTAAGATGTCTATGTGGGGTTTTCAATGAGAAATCTTAAACGCGCAAAATTTCACTTTTACTGATTTCGAAGTTTCTTGTTTATCGTCGTCCAGGTAATATCGATTTAACCAGAAAATATATCATGCCAAAATTCAATTAAAAACCAGTAAGTGGTGAAAATATCACGTTGATCTTACTTGGAGAAGACCGCTTAAAAGCCGATCGAAAAATGTAGATATGGTCTCCAGAAAACTGTATCGAAACACCTTAATTAGAGAAAATCGTTACTTTATATTAGAGGAATTTTTATTGTGTAAAGATGGTACCATAACTACAAGCGGCATGAAAATATGATCGTGATCATATTTTACTACGGAAAAACGTTGCAGGCGCTTCAATAAATTAACTTAGGGGAAGTCGTTCATATGTACTAGCTGTGCATTTTCTCAGGTCATTTACCGCGGCAAAAGTGTACTGTGTAACCGCACCAGTTAAACAAACAGGCCCTTACCATCTTCCTTTGTTCTTTCAATCTGTACAGAACTTTTTGGTCCATCACCAGAAGAAGTGAAAGCTAACACTTGAAATTCATATACTGTGAATTTATCAAGCCCTGTCACCTTTTTTTTCAGAATTGCGGCACTGTTAATAAGTAGCATGATTGGCGAGCCTGCAGAATCGTTCTTTTTGTAAAACACTTTGAATCCGGTGATGATTCCATTTCTTGCGTATACTGGTGGTAGTTGCCAGGAAGCAGTTATACTAGTTGAGTTGCCTGCAGTCACAGTGAAGCTAGTAGGAGCTTTCGAAGGAACTAAAATAAAGTAATAAAAATATTGGGACACCTCCCATGCCAACTTGCGCACTCAATTTAATTGATAAGAAGGGTTCAAATTAGAACGGAAGTCAGGTGGGGTTGTCGAGGGTTTAGCTCCCTATTCGACATTGAACCTATTCTCAACTGGACTACGAGCAGGCCCCTGTGTATTCACAAATTTCATTGAGAAACGTGAAAAAGAGATAAAAGAGGTTCTCTCTTTCTAGTTTATCTCCCTCCCTATACTAGTAAAAACGTAAGTAAACGAAAAATATATACATCACATTTTAAACTATAAAATAGATTTAAAAATAACTTAGTGTTCACAAAAAGCATCGATTTGCTCCGCTTTATATCTGCGAGGTGTTCGAGTCTGGAGCTCGATATTAATATTACCCACATTTGGAAATTGGTTTACCAGTGTAGCGACTGTTTTGTTTTCAGTTCTCCACTTGAACATCATGAGTTGCCGGGTTTGCTTTTGGCGGTTGCTACCTTTAGAGCAACGCATATTTATGGCGAGAACGGTTACAGTTCCGCCGTTTTGGGGCTATATTGTTTGTTTATACACCCGTAATTTCGCTATCAGACGTTGTGCTGTATTCACTCGACAAGACATCCACCGTATCAGAACGTAACTTACGTCCGATAAGTCATCTAAACCTTCCTCGCTGTCCGCCATTTCTGATTTCACAGCCTGACGGGCTGTTTGACGTAAAACAATACTTTTGTCATAGCTCTGTTTTGATTGGGTCTTTGAACTGTGGGCGTGCAAAATCTCTCCTGAGAGCCGTTCTATTAATAAATCTACTCGGGAAAGGGTTGACTCCAAGGCTTAGTATGGGAGATAGAGGCTTCTATTGATGGGCTCCTGCGAGCGGATAATGGCCGCGCAAAAACTGGGGCGAGACGAGCGCGCGGGAAAAGAGAGACTACAGTCAAAGCCACGGCGTTTGACCTTTCACGGCTGAGTAATTTTTGAGGTGTCAATTTCATATAGTCTTTCAAGCCAATTAGTGCTTTTAAACGTCTCAACCAGCAAAGAGCTCCTCCAGCTTCTACATGTATTTGTTTTGCTTTTACAGCATCTATTTTTTGGTAGTTGATCAATACAGGCCAGTAATCGATCAGTCATGAAAGTCTAGATTTCTTTCATCGAAGACAGCTCGGCCTCGATGCGCTATAAATGGTTCGCGTTTTGCTTTTAAACTTAAACTTATGGAGATTTGAATAAAATTTTTCGAAAGAAGAAAAAAAAAAAAAATGATTAATCTCCAGTGTTGACAGCGGCTTGCGCATTTTAACTGATTGTTGACAGATCTCCAAGAAAGAGCCAATCAGGATTTTGAGCTGTGAGAGCGACTCATGATTCAAGCGCCGTGGCTTTGTCTGTAGTCTCTCTTTTCCAGCGCGCTCGTATCGCCCCAGTTCCCTAATGTCGGGAAATAGGGACTGCTCCTAATCTAATTCTCGACTGCTACTCTGAGCCGAATAATACTCTTATTCAACTCGCAGATCGTATCCTTTAACTATCGGTGACTATATATTATATGAAAAGGTGAAAGTAATTATATGTCACAAGCGTGGGAATAAAGGACTGCCGAAATGTTAAATGATGTGATATATGATGTAAGTTGGTAAAGTTTAAGCTCGGAAAGAAATGACATATGATCACTCTAACTTTGTTATTTCTGTCCGAGCTCAAAATTTAACTGATCTTCCATTATTTATCTTACATGTTTATTTTCACTTTAACCATAAATTATAAGTAACAATAAACAAAATAATAACAGGTTTAAAGTGCAAACGTGAGTGGAGTGAGTACTCGTTGCCTTAATCGATTGAGCGTCCGACCTGTAAACGGAAGGCATGGCATGGATTCGATTCCCGCCGGGGACTCAGACTGTCTTTGTACCCACACTCGTGATATATGATCACTTTGATCTTGTCATTTCTTTCCGAGATCAAAATTCTTCCCCTCACATTCTCATCACTTATATATTATATATTGCTATTTTAAACTGGGCTAGAGATTGCTTGTGTACTGATTTGTGACAACGTAATGTGAAACTAAAGGTTTCTTTAGTTATTTAACAATACACTTTACGGGACTGGGACGAGAGAGCCAATGGAACAGGCGTGCGTTTTAAGCGCTCCAGCATAAACCGGTTAGAACGATAAATTTTGCTTCAATTTTTTTGACGGATAAGTACTTCCATCACCAAACGTATCCTAAAAGCTACAGGATGCCACCAAAACCGAGCGAAAAGCGGTCGCGGGTTTCAAGCTCTGAAGAAGAAAAGCACACCCGAGTGCTCGCCGACGACGCCATCTTGATGATTCAAGATATACAGATGAAATTAGAAAAGCTGAACGTGCTTGACAAAATTAACGAACAGTTAGTTAAGTTTAAAAGCGATATGTGCACCGTCAAAGGTAACGTCTCTAAATTGGAAAAAGGCTTAAACTCCATTAACAGCGAGGTGAAAAAAATTAAAGAAGACATGGAGAAGAAAGCGGAGAAAGAGAAGCTTGAAGATCTTGAAAACGAAGTTAAAGAATTACGCAACAGGTCTCGGCGAAACAACCTTGTATTCTACGATGTCCCAGAAAAAGCAGAAGGACACGATTGTGTAGAATTCATTCAAGGCTTTATAGCTACTCACATGGGCCTAGAGACCTTATGTGGACAAGTAGAAATAGAACGGACTCACCGTACACCAACAAAGCGATCGGACAACAACAAGAAACAACCAAGACCAATTCATGTGGCGATTTTACGATACACTGATGAGGTCAAGATCCTCTCTTACACTGCTACTAGACTAAAAGATAATCCCTTTCTCGGAAACTTAATTGGTATCGGGGCTGATTTCGCGAAGAGGACGCAAGAACGACGAAAGGAGCTCGTTCCCTATAAAAAACACCTACAGAAGAAGCTAGGGCAAGAAAGAAAGGTTTTCATTGCATACCCCGCTACCCTGAAGTACCTTGATGAGAAGGGCAATGTGAAAATAGTGCGAGATGAAGACTTTAAGAAGATGAAAAGCGAAATGATGGAAAATAAGAGGTAAAGGAGACTTTGATTGAATGTTTATTCCGGTGCGAGGTTTATCGAACTCCGCACAACAAGAACTATAAATTTGCTCAGCAACATTTAACCAGGAAGGTTTTTACATAATAGGTGTTTGTTTTTTTGTTATTATCGTTTACGTTTTTTTGTTCGAGTACAAAAGCAGCAAAATATTATTGTCTCTTGTTATATTTTGTCTTTTGTATATGTACTGTATTTATGTCCTGCTTCTTAGATACAGGACTGATATACCGCAGGGTGAGTCAAAAACAACAAACTAGTCTAAAAACAAAAATGTTTGGAAAAAACGTCATTGTACCAATGAAAGTTTTATCAGAACATCCCAGACCTATTGATTTAACGCCAAGTTGAAACTCGTCGTCGCTTCTGTACGCATTGCGTACCTATTTTTGTTTTAGGTATTGAATTACTAGCACTTGCAATCAAACAAAACTCTAAAATTGAAGGCATCGCAGTAGGACCACGTGAAATAAAAACAACACAGTATGCAGATGATACAACGGTTTTTCTAAAAAAAACCTTAGTTCGATGAGTGCATTGTTGAAGCTCCTGGAAAAGTTTGAAAGATGTTCAGGACTAAAAATTAATCCCACGAAATCAGAAGCTCTTTGGCTGGGAAAATGGAAAAACAGAGAAGATACCCCATTTAACGTTAAGTGGCCAAAAGAATCTGTTTTTGCTCTGGGGATACACTTCTCAAATTGCAAGAAAACAAGCGACAAATTAAATTTTTATGATAAATTAGATGCTTTGGATAACACGCTAAATAATTGGAAGAGACGAAAATTAACCCTATTAGGCAAGATTAATATTGTAAATCCCTGGGCCTTTCAAAGCTTATTTTCAATGCATCTGTACTTCCAGTCCCTGAAAAATTCAGTGATCAGGTAAACAAGATCACCTTTAAGGTTACAGTGTACCTTCGGGGGTGTCTCCAGTATAACAGCTCTAGCGTCTTAAGATTACACTTAATATACCTAAACCCAGATATCAAATTAAAGCTTATAGAGCTGGCTATCTAAATATGGAAACCATTTGGTAATAAAATGAATTGTCGAATTTTTTTGCGACGTCTAAATTCGAACGTCCGAATCAGCTTTAAAACGCTATAACTCAAAGCGTTTATTGTATTTTGCTAATTTGATTTGTTCTCGGGTTTCCGGACACGAAGCGCTAAAAAAACTTGTCGGCGATTTCCCATATTCAATGGCAGTGAAAAGTTACAGAATATTTTCGAAAAAGGGAGAAAAAAAGTTGGAGTGATCGCACGGAAATGGCTCTTGACGAAAAAGTTTTCGGAAATAAGAAATTCCCCGACATGTTTTTGTTGATTATATGTTAGCCTAGCTTGTGTCCATAATTGAGGAAAATCGAACAAATTCCCTTTGAGTTGTAGCTCTTTAAAGTGTCCTCTACAAGCGAAAAATTAACTTTGAGAAAACAGCGCTTAGAAAAAGATATCGCTTCATAAACAAACTCCGCCCACAAAAGTTATACCGTTATTTCTCCGTCAATTTTCACTATTTTTCTATAATTTGTTTTTGGATGAAAGTTCATTCTGTAAACTTTATTTTGACGCCAAAAAAAAAATTTCAATAAATTTTCGATCTGAAGGTACACTGTAACCTTAATTTCATCTGGGAAAACAAAATAGCCAAAATTAAGAAGACCACAATCATTGGCGAACGCGAAAATGGAGGCCTGAACATGATTGATTTTACCTTAATAAACAAAGCTTTAAAATGCATATGGATAAAGCGATTTAAACTGAATGAGAATTCAGCATGGACGGCTATTGCTGATGAAGCCACTTCACACTTGGTGGGGGTGGGGGGGGGGGTTATCTTTCTCTCTAACTGCAACTGTAACGGCAAAGACATTAACATTAAGGAGCTACCACTCTTTTACATAAGAACACTGCAGTACTAGTTTGAGTTAAAAGATGTGCAGAATAATATCAAGCCATGCAAAAAGAAAACGGTTATATGGAACAACAGGGATATTAAAATTGAAAATAAAATGATTTTCTATCGAACATGGTTTGATCAAGGAGTTTCCACTTTAGAAACCCTTCTAGACCATAATGTTGATTTCAATTCCGATACCAGTTAAAAACGAATATTCGGACTTATTACGGGGTACTAGTAATAAATGCTATTCCCAATGAATATAAAAAATCTATAAACCAAATGAACACACAGCAAGAGCAACTTACACAGCCATGTCCCAACTTGAAAGCACTAACAACCAAAGCTAATCATATCTGATTTGAAGAACCCACCGCCAAACAACACCTGATTGACAATGGCTTACCACCGGACCAAATAAACAATTACTTTAACTTAGCGTTTTCTATCACCAAAGAAACAAAGTTAACTGTGTTCTAGTACAAGATTTTACACGTCATAATTTTCACTAAAAGCAAACTGTTCAAAGCTAAACTCGCAAACAGTGATCTCTGTTATCTATGCTTAGAAACAAAACAAGATTTGAAGCACATGCTAATCTCATGTCAGGCCGTTTTGGAGTTCTGGGAAGCTTTTCTAGACTGGTATGAAACATACCTACCAATACAGTTAGAATTATCAACTGTTAAAATATTGTATGGTATTATTGGCAACAATTACCTCAATAAGTTAACTAATCATCTCTTGCTACTTGCGAAATACTATATGTACTCTAGTATTGTAATTAGATGTGAGTAATTTCCAATAAAAAAAAGAAAAAAAACCAATACACTTTACGCGTTAAAAAAAAACATTAAAAAGCATATTGCATAATTTTTCAAAACGTTTCACCTGCAGTGTTATTTGATCTTTATCCATAAAAAGTGATGCTTTATTGATCTGCTTAAAGCAGCAGTACAGGTGGTTTAATAATATTAAGTTTTCGTGATTTTACACGCTTTCAGAAAATGTATACAGTGAAGGTTGTCGGACTTTTCTTGTAAGGCGAGTGCGTAAAATCACGAAAACTAAATATCATTAAACCACCTATACTGATACATTTAGCATATACTGTAGCACTAATACTGTACGCGTCATTTTACAACAATACGATCACTTCTGGCTTACCGTCTTCATTTGTTCGCACTAATTTCCCTGAGCGTGGTCCATTTCCAACGGATGAGAATGCCAACACTTGAAATTCATAGTTCGTGTATTTTCCTAACCCAGTTACATTTCTGGCGAGAGTTGAGTTATTGCCAATAGTTATTACGGTGAGTGGGTCTCCAGAAGAACTGATGTTTTTGTACAATAGTTTAAATCCTATGATCATTCCATATATAGAGTCTGCTGGGGGTAATTGCCAGGAAGCGTGAACACTCGTTGACGTCAGCGGTGTCACGGTGAAGTTGGTAGGAGCTTGGCTTGGAGCTAAAAGGTAAGTATCGGAAACCTTAACTACACGTATAACAAGTAAAATGGAGAAGTACGAAAAGGAATGTTTCCTCCTCATCGGGGTGGTGCGTGTATCTCATTGTTGGAGCATAGAGCTTTACTATTATCCTAGTTTATGGCATGTTCGTCATCGAAGCCCTCTACTGGTGTTTTGACCATCAGGGTTCTCCAAATTGTTTAGTGCTATATCTCGTAAAATAGTCATTTTAATGCATAGACAAAAGTGCATTCCATTTTAAGAATTACTGGATGTAGGGGCCATAAGGAGTCGGGTTCTGCTTAATGTGGTTTGGATTGCATAGAGTAACCTTTGTAGCTGATAACAAAGCATGGAATTTCATATTTATTCTTGAAAATTTGTAATACTTAAAACAATATTAACCTCTTACTAACTGAACCTGAGGGCCGTACTGGGGAATATTGGCCCGAGGTCGTGGCAGTACGGACCGAGCGCAGCGAGGTCCGTACTGCCACGACCGAGGGCCAATATTCCCCAGTACGGTCCCGAGCAAGTGAGGTTAGTAAGTAGTTTATTATATGGCATCATTGAATTTTTATGCGAAACAATACTTCCGGCTGTTTATTCAATTCAATTTCCGGCACGATGTCAGGGAATTTCCCGCTTATGATGACGCAAGCAGCAAAACCCCAGTAGAACAACATGTAAAACGACAATAAATACGACCGGCGAATTTAGAAAACATTTAATGAGTTGGGAAAAAATCATTATGCAATTAAAAGAACATGCATCCGCTGAAAAATATTTTATTCGCACAACGGCGGAGTTTGAACTGAATCGAAGTTTTACAAAACGGTACTTCGCAAAGTCAAGTCAACACGTACAGCAGCGTACAGTCAATCAACGTTGTCACTTAAAGGCTGGTTTTCACTAGCGCATAAGCATAAGCACAAGCCAACATACGCAGACTCAGTAACGTGTTATTCATTAGTTCCAATTGTTTGAACAAAACAGAACAATAGGCACTAATGATCAACGTGTTACTGAGTCTGCGTATGTTGGCTTGTGCTTATGCTTATGCGCTAGTGAAAACCAACCTTTACTATTCACTTTCAATAATTACTCGACGCTTCTTTTCATTCTGGACGATTTGACATTTCCATGAAAAATATACGGTTCTCTGGAGTGAAACTGGGTTGGAGTCGCCGAATTCTCCGGTCTCAAAGAGAGCACCTTCTTCGTCATTTTCAAGTGCCCCTGCAGCTTGCGGTTTGTTGCCTTTGCAATGCTCATGAACAAGCGTCTTGCGTTTCGCAGCAAGAACTCTCGCTCCTCGATTTTTCAAAGTCCTTGTCCTTGAGGATGTTTACTGGAGACCTTTTGTCGGTTCAATACCTTTGAACGCTTCGCTGAAAACCAGATATGGTGCCTGGTTTGTACTCTTCTCCGTTCTTCTTGCAGATATTCATAAAAAAAACTTGGACAACAGGTGGTCAAGCTCGGCCGCAGGTAGGCTTTCGATATTTTCACTATTCAGCCCATTTTCTTTCATGTAACGGAAGAGAGTGTTCTTGTCAGTCGTGGTCTTCTTAGCAGTGTTGACCGACTTTTCTGGTTATTTATAAAACCTTCAATTTCTCCCTGGCTGTCGGTGATCCTTGTCTCAACAATCGTTTCATTAAAGTTGCAAAGTTCTTCTTCATTTGGATAATAAAACTAGCTCAGCCTCTTTGTCGTTCATGTTATCAATCATGCTAAATTGTTAGAAGGGTAATCTTATAATAAATTAAACAATATTTTGCTTTCCAGACGAGGTTTCTTGCATTTGATTTTATGCTTTTGTGTTTTCGCGATTTGAATTTCCCGGGAGCTGAGTGATCGAGAGGAAATATCCAAACGGACCGTTTCCATGGTAATGGTCCGTACTGTAAAATCCCGACCGAAGATTAGCCAATCAGAACACTCGATTTAGCCTTGAGTATTGCTTGCCATATAATAACTTATCTTATTTATTCAGCTGCTACTTTTTTTACTTACTGATCGTTTTGGAGTTCTGGGAAGCTTTTCTAGACTGGTATGAAACATACCTACCAATACAGTTAGAATTATCAACTGTTAAAATATTGTATGGTATTATTGGCAACAATTACCTCAATAAGTTAACTAATCATCTCTTGCTACTTGCGAAATACTATATGTACTCTAGTATTGTAATTAGGTGTGAGTAATTTCCAATAAAAAAAGAAAAAAAAAACAATACACTTTACGCGTTAAAAAAAAAACATTAAAAAGCATATTGCATAATTTTTCAAAACGTTTCACCTGCAGTGTTATTTGATCTTTATCCATGAAAAGTGATGCTTTATTGATCTGCTTAAAGCAGCAGTACAGGTGGTTTAATAATATTAAGTTTTCGTGATTTTACACGCTTTCAGAAAATGTATACAGTGAAGGTTGTTGGACTTTTCTTGTAACGCGAGTGTGTAAAATCACGAAAACTAAATATCATTAAACCACCTATACTGATACATTTAGCATATACTGTAGCTCTAATACTGTACGCGTCATTTTACAACAATACGATCACTTCTGGCTTACCGTCTTCATTTGTTCGCACTAATTTCCTTGAGCGTGGTCCATTTCCAACGGATGAGAATGCCAACACTTGAAATTCATATTTCGTGTATTTTCCTAACCCAGTTACATTTCTGGCGAGAGTTGAATTATTGCCAATAGTTATTACGGTGAGTGGGTCTCCAGAAGAACTGATGTTTTTGTACAATAGTTTAAATCCTATGATCATTCCATATATAGAGTCTGCTGGGGGTAATTGCCAGGAAGCGTGAACACTCGTTGACGTCAGCGGTGTCACGGTGAAGTTGGTAGGAGCTTGGCTTGGAGCTAAAAGGTAAGTATCGGAAACCTTAACTACACGTATAACAAGTAAAATGGAGAAGTACGAAAAGGAATGTTTCCTCCTCATCGGGGTGGTGCGTGTATCTCATTGTTGGAGCATAGAGCTTTACTATTATTCTCGTTTATGGCATGTTCGTCATCGAAGCCCTCTACTGGTGTTTTGACCATCAGGGTTCTCCAAATTGTTTAGTGCTATATCTCGTAAAATAGTCATTTCAATGCGTAGACAAAAGTGCATTCCATTTTAAGAATTACTGGATGTAGGGGCCATAAGGAGTCGGGTTCTGCTTAATGTGGTTTGGATTGCATAGAGTAACCTTTGTAGCTGATAACAAAGCATGGAATTTCATATTTATTCTTGAAAATTTGTAATACTTAAAACAATATTAACCTCTTACTAACTGAACCTGAGGGCCGTACTGGGGAATATTGGCCCGAGGTCGTGGCAGTACGGACCGAGCGCAGCGAGGTCCGTACTGCCACGACCGAGGGCCAATATTCCCCAGTACGGTCCCGAGCAAGTGAGGTTAGTAAGTAGTTTATTATATGGCATCATTGAATTTTTATGCGAAACAATACTTCCGGCTGTTTATTCAATTCAATTTCCGGCACGATGTCAGGGAATTTCCCGCTTATGATGACGCAAGCAGCAAAACCCCAGTAGAACAACATGTAAAACGACAATAAATACGACCGGCGAATTTAGAAAACATTTAATGAGTTGGGAAAAAATCATTATGCAATTAAAAGAACATGCATCCGCTGAAAAATATTTTATTCGCACAACGGCGGAGTTTGAACTGAATCGAAGTTTTACAAAACGGTACTTCGCAAAGTCAAGTCAACACGTACAGCAGCGTACAGTCAATCAACGTTGTCACTTAAAGGCTGGTTTTCACTAGCGCATAAGCATAAGCACAAGCCAACATACGCAGACTCAGTAACGTGTTATTCATTAGTTCCAATTGTTTGAACAAAACAGAACAATAGGCACTAATGATCAACGTGTTACTGAGTCTGCGTATGTTAGCTTGTGCTTATGCTTATGCGCTAGTGAAAACCAACCTTTACTATTCACTTTCAATAATTACTCGACGCTTCTTTTCATTCTGGACGATTTGACATTTCCATGAAAAATATACGGTTCTCTGGAGTGAAACTGGGTTGGAGTCGCCGAATTCTCCGGTCTCAAAGAGAGCACCTTCTTCGTCATTTTCAAGTGCCCCTGCAGCTTGCGGTTTGTTGCCTTTGCAATGCTCATGAACAAGCGTCTTGCGTTTCGCAGCAAGAACTCTCGCTCCTCGATTTTTCAAAGTCCTTGTCCTTGAGGATGTTTACTGGAGACCTTTTGTCGGTTCAATACCTTTGAACGCTTCGCTGAAAACCAGATATGGTGCCTGGTTTGTACTCTTCTCCGTTCTTCTTGCAGATATTCATAAAAAAAACTTGGACAACAGGTGGTCAAGCTCGGCCGCAGGTAGGCTTTCGATATTTTCACTATTCAGCCCATTTTCTTTCATGTAACGGAAGAGAGTGTTCTTGTCAGTCGTGGTCTTCTTAGCAGTGTTGACCGACTTTTCTGGTTATTTATAAAACCTTCAATTTCTCCCTGGCTGTCGGTGATCCTTGTCTCAACAATCGTTTCATTAAAGTTGCAAAGTTCTTCTTCATCTGGATAATAAAACTAGCTCAGCCTCTTTGTCGTTCATGTTATCAATCATGCTTAATTGTTAGAAGGGTAATCTTATAATAAATTAAACAATATTTTGCTTTCCAGACGAGGTTTCTTGCATTTGATTTTATGCTTTTGTGTTTTCGCGATTTGAATTTCCCGGGAGCTGAGTGATCGAGAGGAAATATCCAAACGGACCGTTTCCATGGTAATGGTCCGTACTGTAAAATCCCGACCGAAGATTAGCCAATCAGAGCACTCGATTTAGCCTTGAGTATTGCTTGCCATATAATAACTTATCTTATTTATTCAGCTGCTACTTTTTTTACTTACTGATCGTTTTGGAGTTCTGGGAAGCTTTTCTAGACTGGTATGAAACATACCTACCAATACAGTTAGAATTATCAACTGTTAAAATATTGTATGGTATTATTGGCAACAATTACCTCAATAAGTTAACTAATCATCTCTTGCTACTTGCGAAATACTATATGTACTCTAGTATTGTAATTAGGTGTGAGTAATTTCCAATAAAAAAAGAAAAAAAAAAAATACACTTTACGCGTTAAAAAAAAACATTAAAAAGCATATTGCATAATTTTTCAAAACGTTTCGCCTGCAGTGTTATTTGATCTTTATCCATGAAAAGTGATGCTTTATTGATCTGCTTAAAGCAGCAGTACAGGTGGTTTAATAATATTAAGTTTTCGTGATTTTACACGCTTTCAGAAAATGTATACAGTGAAGGTTGTTGGACTTTTCTTGTAACGCGAGTGTGTAAAATCACGAAAACTAAATATCATTAAACCACCTATACTGATACATTTAGCATATACTGTAGCACTAATACTGTACGCGTCATTTTACAACAATACGATCACTTCTGGCTTACCGTCTTCATTTGTTCGCACTAATTTCCTTGAGCGTGGTCCATTTCCAACGGATGAGAATGCCAACACTTGAAATTCATAGTTCGTGTATTTTCCTAACCCAGTTACATTTCTGGCGAGAGTTGAATTATTGCCAATAGTTATTACGGTGAGTGGGTCTCCAGAAGAACTGATGTTTTTGTACAATAGTTTAAATCCTATGATCATTCCATATATAGAGTCTGCTGGGGGTAATTGCCAGGAAGCGTGAACACTCGTTGACGTCAGCGGTGTCACGGTGAAGTTGGTAGGAGCTTGGCTTGGAGCTAAAAGGTAAGTATCGGAAACCTTAACTACACGTATAACAAGTAAAATGGAGAAGTACGAAAAGGAATGTTTCCTCCTCATCGGGGTGGTGCGTGTATCTCATTGTTGGAGCATAGAGCTTTACTATTATTCTCGTTTATGGCATGTTCGTCATCGAAGCCCTCTACTGGTGTTTTGACCATCAGGGTTCTCCAAATTGTTTAGTGCTATATCTTGTAAAATAGTCATTTCAATGCGTAGACAAAAGTGCATTCCATTTTAAGAATTACTGGATGTAGGGGCCATAAGGAGTCGGGTTCTGCTTAATGTGGTTTGGATTGCATAGAGTAACCTTTGTAGCTGATAACAAAGCATGGAATTTCATATTTATTCTTGAAAATTTGTAATACTTAAAACAATATCTTATCTTATTTATTCAGCTGTTGCTTTTTTTACTTACTGATCGTTTTACGTATCTCTAAAACGGCATATAATAAGGGTTCAAGATCAAGTAGTGTTTTTTTTTTTAAGTTAAGGTGACTAAACCGAGAGTGAGAGCATCTATTTAAGGGAACTTGGCGAAAACAAAATGGCCTTTTAAACTGATAAAGAAGTTCCATTAAAGGGCGGGATTCTGTTGTATGTCAGTTTGGGACAGTACGTTTGCTTTTGGTAATTTACCCCTCAAAATGTAGAGATACAGGACGAAGAAAAATTTCCGACCATTAACTCAACTTAGCCTGGGCGTTTTCGGAGTTCCTGAGCTGCCCTCCCACACACCCCTCCCCTCAAAGAGGATGAAAGCTATGACAATAAAAATTGGATGGTATGACATACGTCCAGAATGGTCTCTTTTGCGGTCTGATAAATTACACGATGACGTAATGCGACGTGAAAACTATGTCAATCGTTCTGCATAGCCGTCATCTTGGAGCCGCCATTTTGGATTTCTGGATTTATCCAAAAACCTCTAATAACATTCAGATTGACTTAAAAATGACCAAAACCAATAACGAAAAGCTAAAATGTAAAAACTACGGCAAAAAGGCTGAATTTGTTTACAATAATACAAAAAATAAATTATATTGCGCGTGTTACATATGAATATGTTCACACGAGAAGGTTAAAAAATGGTGAAAAAGAATTAAAATTTTGAAAAACATGACTGTCAATATATTGTTGCCACGGAAACATCAACAACGTTAACAATGAAATATCATATCAAATTATTGCCAGATATATTTTAAGACGTTTGGTAGCGTTTGCTTTGATATGAAGAAAGTTATGTTATGAAAGTTATGTGCCACCCCGGCTACGGATAAATATAAATTTAGAATTGATCTTGACAGTTCAAGTGACTTACCTGCAGGCTTTAGTAGTCCATACACCTCTACCCTGAGAGCTTTGTGAATATTATATTTAATTGGCTGAAACCGGATGTACCTTGCTCTTGTGATTTTCATAAGACTGTGTTTTACGATGTCATCTCTTCCGCCATTAGCGTCAAAGATCTGCAATTGAAAGGTATACCAATTTGAAAGATTTATCAGTTACTAAGAGAAAGCCTGAATCTTTGTTATAAAAATATTGCGTATCAAAACATTTAAATGCGCCATTTATTGTGCGTATTCCGAAAAATAATACAAATAAGTCAAACAGCCTCTGCGCATTTATTGCCAAGGTTCAACTGAGTAATGACAATTCATTTTGTATTTTTTTTTTGTAGAGATTGCTAAGAAATACCGAACGATAAATTCTTAGCCAAGATACTTAAATTTTAGCTGCATGTTTCAACTTAGCCTGCGAGCAGGCTCACTTGTTTGGGGTATCGCGCGAGTATCTTGACGGCGAAGCCGCCAAAGCGAGCCGGCGAAGCCGGCGAGAAGAATGGGGCGAGGAAAAATGAGCCTGCACGCGGGCTATTGATTTTTTAATTCACCGCGTTCGCCGACGAACGGGGCGATCCGATTGGTTAAAAATGACAGGCTACATAATTATGACAAAAACCAGGGCAATTTCACATCACACTTCCAAAATGGACCATGTTAAAGAAGCTTTTCTCAAGCTTTCGGTCAATCCTGACTTTAGTATTGATCTTAAACCAGAGCAGAAAGAAGCCGTGAATTGTTCACTAGAAGCGAGGGATGTTTTTGCTGTGATGCCGACTGGTTTTTGCTATCTGCCGCGAAAATCTTCACGTGCAACTTTCTGTCATGTTTGTTTACATTTTGCTTTGCTCCTATTGGATAGTTATCTGATACAGGTCAAATGCCGACTTGACACCTCGCAAGGGGCGGAATTAAAAAATCAATAGCCCGCGTGCAGGCTCACTTTTCCTCGCCCCATTCTTATCGCCGGCTTCGCCGGCTCGCTTTGGCGGCTTCGCCGCCAAGATACTCGCGCGATACCCCAAACAAGTGAGCCTGCTCGCAGGCTAGTTTCAACTAATAGCTTCAATTCTTATATAATGTAATGATACAATAATATTCCTAAAAAGTCTATAGGATGGTTTACATATAGTTTATTTCAACTAAAGTAATATATATCATCCTATGTTTTAATGGCGTTCTGTGCTTTTATACGGTTATGTATATGCACATTGAGAATTGGTCGGTTGCATACCTTGTTCTTTGTCTCTATGCTTGACTGATTTATTTAAACCGATATTATGTAAAACAAAACTGTCATAAATGTTTTTAAACCTCAAATCAGCAAAACAAACACAAAAAGCAACGAAAACAACGTGTACAGTTTTTAAGTCAATTTTATCATTGGTTTAAATTGTCATTTAGCATGGACGGGTTATAAGTTTGATAGCCGATGCAGCCAGTACAAACACACAACACAACAATCAAACGAAGTATGGTAAGCAGGCTACCTGTTTCTTTAATAACCTTTTTGTTTTGTCAAACGCTGAGAAAATAATAAAGAGACTTTGTTTTGTCCAGTGTACCATCTTGTGGGTCAAAAATCTAACATAATTAATGGCAGCAGGGAATGTAAAACGGGGATATAACAAGGAAGTTTTGAAGGGGTATTAACCCCATTTCTTTTTCCTCCTCTATATTTGGTAAGAGACAGAACAAACACGAAGGTCCTTGGTTTTGTTCTGTCAATGTAATAAAGGATAAACGTTTTATTAACGTTTGATTAGTGCATGTTTCTGTTTACAGTATATATACCTTATCAGTACCGTCCTCTTGGTAGGTAACCCAGTCCGTGTTGTTCAATGATAAAAGCAACTTGTATGTTTTGGTCCAGTGATTAAATATCGGATTTCCTTGAGTAGCTACAGCGCAGATAAAGAATTCGTATTGCAGGTTGATTTGTAGGTAGTCACTATTATTGTCAGTTTTGGGTGACCAGGTACCATTCTCATTTAGTCGGGCTTTAGAAGCTTCATTACCATGACGTAATGACGAGGCTGAGAATCTGCTGTCTGGAAAGGCGTAAGTGCTGGCCAGACCGAGTGCCTGGATTGGGCACGCTAAAATAATATAGATTGATCATTTAAATAAAAAGTCGATTAAAAAAATAATGGATTGGATTACGGGGTGAACAGTTAGCTGCCATGAATTATTAGAATGCATAATATAAGATACTTCTCTTTGCAGAAGACTATTTTTCAGCAACACGGTAATGCTCATGAGCAGACCACTACACTGCAAATCTTTGTGACATATAAACACGCTACTATTGTAAACATATACAGCAAAATTGCTTTATGTGGGGTTCGCCGGGCATAAAATGATAAACAACAAGAAGCTGTACACAGCTTGAACTCGTGGCGTTTTTAAATTATTGCAGCATTGTTTCCCGAGTGTTTTGAGTTCTTTTACGGAGAAACAGAAGCTTAAAATTATGTCTAATCAAAGGCTCCTAAGAGACAACCCGTGTAGAAGAAATGCAAACGCGTAACGCAATATTGCCGTAAGCTTACGTTTCCACACTGACACGGTTCGATATTTAAAAAAAAATTAAACGTAAGGATTTTTGACGAACGGGAAAAAAAAAACAGAACATCACTTTCATAATGTCCACTCCGAAAAAAAAAGCAGGACAAAAAAAAAAAAGAAGTCTCGAATGTGACTTGAATTCGGGCCGTCCGGGGCTAAGCCCAAACATCTATCCACTGCGCTATCGAAGAACACTTAGTCGATAAAGTCTAAATTTTATTATTTTAAGGTAGATACGCAT
The DNA here is from genome assembly GCA_024195265.1 of Dendrophyllia cribrosa. NCBI lineage: Eukaryota > Metazoa > Cnidaria > Anthozoa > Scleractinia > Dendrophylliidae > Dendrophyllia > Dendrophyllia cribrosa. Next base: position 12,350,883 of record JAJLRJ010000013.1, on the reverse strand, counting down.
CAAAACGCGTGTCTCGGTTGAAAAATCCTTTTAAAACCAGACATTATGGCTAGACATAATGTAATTTATATCAAGGCATGGTGCTCACATGATAATCTGTTGGGTAAGGCTGTACCAGGTACGCCAAATCTAGCCAATGAGATTTGGGGGGCGTGGTTTCGAGGGTATATTAGGTCTAGTTCAATGATATTCTTCCTTCTCTCCTGTGTCATCGATAAGGAAAGATCACCTTGGAGTAAAATCTTACCCGCCTCCTTCCCCTTCTCCTACCAACGGATTATCATTGCTTTCGTGTTATATAAATTATTTTAGTTTAGTGTGTGGCGGGTTTTTGTCGCCCCACTTTGTATCAGTTACTTATTGATGGCTTTTACATACGTCGCTGTGTTGTGATTCTGTTACATTTGATCTTATTAAACCTGCCACAATTGTGGCCAGATTTATCCAACACAGGTGTTTGTTTTAATAGTCTCGTTCTAAAGCAAGTAATCGGGAATTCAAGCGAAGCTCGCGCTTAAAAGTTGGCCTTGTTTATCACCGGCCTTGATATAAATAGATTTTAACGTTGCACTAAAAACTCCAAATGCGAAACATCTTTAAGCTTATTGTTGTTTATATTCGTATAAATCAAATTAATTATTGTTATCGCTGGATTCACGTTGTTCTTGTTACGAAACGTATTCGTAACAAAGCATTTAATACTCACGAAGTTTACAGCTGATGGAATTGAGGAGCGAGTGAGTGAGTGACAGAATTTTATTTAGTCACCGTTGCCGATAACCCGTGCATTATGGTTGCGTGTATTCACGGGTTTAAAAGTAAGACTACACTACATTCACTAGTCGACACTTCAAAGCTCGATCGCTAAGCAAATTGCAAGTTATATAAAACACACTTGCCGGAACAAAAATCCCACAGGAATAATATCAAACGGTCCTATCCATCCATGAACGCCTTGCATTGTCGGCTTGAAAACGTGCAATTGTACGCTGTAGTTCTTTACTTTGCTTGTCACTGTCAACACACGGAGAAATTCTGCGGTATGTATTTCATGGCTGAAAGCCATATAGTCGTCGACATAAACTAAAATATGCATGCATAAATTTGCATGCGCTAATGTGACACGAAAAAAAAAACAAGAAAAGTCAAAGCCGGATTTACAACTCGTGTGCTTCGCCACGAGTAATTAAGTGAAGAAAAAACAATTACTGTGCTGAACTAGAACAGACAGTCGCTGTGTAGCTCTACAGTTGTTGTCAAAGCAATGGCAATTATGCAATGCGGATTGATTTCGGACATAAAATGCGTAGCATAAACATGCCATTTCCTTATTTTTTAGGATGGTCAATGTCAATGTCAAAAACAAAAGCAATTCAACTACTTTAAGGTAATTCCTTAGTACTGCATTGCGTATCACGTTCTGCGCATAATTTCTTGCGTCATCAGCGCGCGCACGAGCGCGCGCACAGTCCGAACCAAGAAGGTTTCCTTTGAGGATAAGTTGGCCAAATGAATAAGAGACTGTTTTCTCCTAAACGAGCACGGTGACCCCTATTTTTTACTGATGTCATTTACTCGAAATTGGACTATATATAACATATTTTAAGCAGAAAAAAAGTTCAGTGGTAGAACTTGTATTAATTCTGTGTAAATCATGTGAAAACCTGTATTTGGAGCCCACGAGGAGTATGTGCTGATGACAAAGCGGTCCGATTTCTTTGCAAAATTTGCAAGACCGGTCAATTTGAAATGACTTCCCTGAAAAAATGTTGCAAAATCAAATAAATAGTGTTAAAATTTAAATAATAATCATAGTTTTCTGCAGGCAATAAGGATCCATTTCTCGATGATCGAGTTTCGAACATTCCTCGCGTAATTATAAAAAGTCGCTATAAATAACGGGAGTACAGTGTAAAAACAAGCACGGTGACATCCTCTTTTTATTGCATTTTGCGAATGCCCTAAGCATGGTTATCAATCGTACCAAGTTTGAACAAAAGTTAAGTATAAGATCCTTTTCAAGGGAATTACCTTAAACCTTTAAACGCTCTTTTTGGAAACTTTGTGCTAAAGGAAGATACTTTGAAAGCCCTGATATCCAGTGCAGGCGCAGCGTAGGTTTTTAACGTTCATGTGTCCAAATGTATTAAGACTTATGTTTTGTAAGATTGAGTGCCTTGATTATGAATTCGTTACAGACTTCTTTCAGAGAGCATTTTGCTCTGTTCAGCCACCTGCTTGTTAGATTTTTTTTACAATTCGAATGTGAATTTTTTACGAACACAATTCTTTGCCATTTTTATCACTGTTTTATAAGGGGCCGATTACATGGCGAATTTCAGCCCAGCTTCCGAAATAAATCCTCTTAAAATGAAGTTGCGATTACATGAACAAAGTTTCAGCTCGGGATGAGTTCCAGCGCGGGCTGAAAATTCCAGCTCGGTTTCAGAAATCGGGTTGGAATTTTCAGCCCGGCCAAACAGGCTGTAATTCGTCATGTAAGCGCATCAGAATTTCAGCCCGGGCTGAAAAGTGAATTTGGGCATGCGCAGTGATTATTGTGTTCAAAGAAACAAAATGGTGGCCACGAAGGAGAAAAGGTTTCAGTGGAATAAAGGTGATAAAGTTCACAATCTTATCAAATGTTTGGCCAATTACAAAGTTAAATTGGAATACAATAACACCGACTTCAATGCGGACAAGGCTGTATAAAGCTGTTCGAGGAACAATGGCTCGGATGTATGAACAGGAATCAACTCACTGTGTAGGTAACTTTTTCTGGCGGAGATATATCCCGCCAAAGACAAATTTCTTTTCTGCTCCATCATCTTATAGCTGCCTACCATTCCAATAAGTTGCAAATTTAGCGCTATAGAAAGGTTAAATTGCGAGAGAAGCATTGCGCCTAATTTTACAAGTCGAATCTTCGACGCCATTTTGATTCTCGTTATCAATCTTCGCGCGCAATTTGTTATGTAATGACAACGAAATTTCAGCCCGGTTGACCGGGCTGAAATTCGCCATGTAATCGACCCCTAACACGACTGTTATTACAGTATTTAAGCTATTTTACAATCAGCGTCTAATGCTTAGTACTAAAATGGTATTTATATGTGAATATTAACGCTGTTGATAATTAAATTATCGACATTTTGGCAATGCTGCCTTCTTCAGGATAACATACTGTTAAAAAGCTCGTTAAAAAGTATTTTAACAAATTTTTTAACGTTATTCAGTTCTCTCTCATCCAAACGGCTGGTTGCCTTGAAAACAATGAAATGATAACAGAAGCAGGACCTAATCCGTTTAGTAATAAAATGTTAAGTGTTAAAGATCTTTTGTCTTAACGCACTATTTTGGAATGACACAAGTTGTTCACGCGCAATAAGGATTTGTTTATTTGTTAGATTCCCATCCACATCTAACATAGATTTATTAAAAACACTCTATAGTTTCCATCAGCATATCCGAAATGTTGCATTTTATCTGTTATGAGTAACCTTTCCACCAGTTAACTTGTAGACAGTTTGAATATTTTATTTCTATTCACTGTAAGAAAGTTATATTTTATAGTAACAAATGAAGATACTAAACCTCTTCGGGCGGAATAAACTTCGACTTCACACAGCGTGAGTGCAACTTGATTGGTTTTAGTAATTTGTATTGTCACATGTCTTCCATACAAACTTGGGCGACAGAAGAAGGATGCACCTTTTCCTCCAGGAACACTGTAGCCACCGTCACCACACTTAGGATTTGTTATGCCTCCATTGTTTGAATTTGTGCCTTAAAGGAAACAAATACCCAGACCAAAGGCTACTTTTTCGAGTTTTAGAGTTTTTTCATCTCAAACATATTTTCTTGGCTTTCAAGTCTCTCTCCGTTAGTTAGGGAGAATAAGGATTTAACTAAAGTCGTCTATAGTCCCCAAAATTGTCAAACAAGCAGCAAAATAACTTAAACAATTTATTTACAGTTTATTTTCACACTAACACATGTACATTTACACATCTGCTGTGATGGGTTATGCCTTTTGCAGATCATTACAATTAGAATTAGAATTAGAAACCAGATGGCAGGTATAGCGTCGACAATGTAGGACAAACGCTGTGAGCTATCGATCTCTGTTAATCATCCCTCCTTCCTTGAAGTTTGAGAGATTCTGCTGGCTCCCTTTTTCTTCCTAACTTCGTGTAACCTTGCCGAATAAATGTCATTAGAAATCTTAACTTACCCACTCTGATCTCAAATGGATTCAATCTTTCCCAGCAGCATTCTCCTTCTCTGTTGACTATGTAAACTTCAGTCACAGGCTCCACTTGACCCAGGTCCACTCTCCACCAAGGGTTAGTTTCATCAAGTGTGTGTGTACATGAGCTACCCGCCATAAATTTCGTGTTGCTGTTTCCATCCACTGCTAAGTCACCATTATACGAAACATAAGTGCTTACCTGCGCCGTGCTCTTGTTGTATGCCAGATTATCTTTGAGGAAATGGCGAAAATCATACACAAATAATAATTTCCCAGAATATATTTGCGCAAATAAAATTGTTTTGTAACCAATGTCCGTCTTTCCTTACTCACTTTGTATTAGATGTTTATGGGAATGTCTACTAGAAAAGTGCGTGTCGCTGTTTTCATCAATTAGCTTGTTCTTAAATGTAGTTAATGATACACAGGATTCAAGATCCCCAGGAAGCTCACTAAAACTGGCTCACAGCCATTGTACTTTCTTATATTGTCACCGTTTTAACAAAAAGTTTCCGGAAAGGTAACGCGAAAACGTTTTATAAATATAACTTAACTTGTCAATAACTAAATGTTATCATGACTATTTTGTATAGGTAAACATATGTTCTGTACATTTGTATCTAAATATATCGTAACAAAAGGAAACATTTCAGGTTTATTATAGCAACCTTAGAAGTGGCTAGCTTAAAACTATGTTAAGTTACTTTACCCCGAGAGTAAACTTCCACTTCGCATAACTGAAGAAACTGTTTCTTAGTGGTCATAATACCAAGATATCTGCCGGTCTTCAGTGGATTGGTATAATACACAGCTGATGCTACAAACTGAATAAAACTGTATCGTCCGACAAACGCAGGAGATCTCATCACATATCGGTTCGCACCTGCCATAACAAAACAGACGAAAAGTACTTCGTTTGAGACACTCAGTATTACTTGTTACAGTGCCGTTACCTACCATGATCATTTTTCCACTGTTGTTTCACTTTACTGCATAAAAAGGCCACGCAAAATATGCGAGCGTATGTAAAATCCGCGCCATACACAGACTGAGAATAGGCTAGTACAAGAAATCAATACTAGTACAACAGGTAAATATTTAGTGGGATAATCAAATTATCTTTCACATATTATATTATCGACCATGGTTTTAAGACTCATTTGGAATGCGTTACATTTTTGTAACACTTTCCAAGCCAGCTGGCACTTTGTTACCACCTCTGAATACAATGAACAAAAGCTGGAACCCAGTACAATAATTTATCATGCTACTTGAAATGTAAACAAGCGGTCGACAAGTTCGCGTTTTTAACGGCAAATTTAGCTACCGTTGGCTATGCGACGATTTGTGGAAGACTTTTTAAAATGCTCGATTCTTGGCCCAAAAAGATGAAGACAGGTAAAACCTAATCATGGATCAGGTTTACGAAGGTAACCAACGTTTCTTTCAAGTTTTTGGAATGATAAAAATGAGGTTGGCAGGCAAGTAAATAGCGAATAAGTTCGCACGGATATTTCTAAAATTCTAATTTTATAAATATTTTGTATAGCGTTGCCTCCGACTTAAGATAGAAATGACGGATATTTTTTGCACTTTTTCTTATACATGTAGTTCAACTCACTTTGCAGGCTCGGCAAAATTAAAGGCCCATCGTCACTTACCGTGATGCACCGCGCATTGTTTATTTTGATTTGGACCCAGATAAATGCGATCTCTCGCGAAGTGAAAATTTTGCCACTCATCTCCAGGAAGAAATGAACACTGAGTTTAAAATTTCGTTCGACATTAATTTTAAAATTTATTAGTCCCAAGAAGCGGTCCTGTTAGATATCAAAAGCCCGTATAACATGTCTCGCATTTTGTCTGGGGCCGCTCAACCCGCCGCCTTAGTGTAGCTCCAGGCAACTCCAGTCGCCGAGGCAGTTTCCTCCGCTTTGAAAGTTCGCATAGAAAACATTTTCACGCTGTGGGAGGCGGTAAACCTCTTGCTATTTTTACCGAAAGTTTTTAAAAGGTCGATGCCGCTTAAAACGAAACCTCCAGCGAGCCGAGAAGTGTTTGTATTTTGTGAGCTGTTGTGTTGGCGTATCTGATTTGCATCTGGCATAATTAGTGAGCTCCGCAGGCGGAGGACGTTTTATCGGCTTCAGAAGTTTACATCTACGTCTAGGGACGGGGGAAACCTCTCTCAACTTCCATGGAATATTTCACATAGTTGCTGGCTAAAACGACTCCGCTGGCGAGTCGAGAAGTTTGAGCTTTTTCTGTTGTTTACATCTCCAGGGATCATTATTCATTCCGGTCAAACGGCCACGGTTAGCGATGGTGAGATTCAAATGTCAACTCACAGTATCTGGAAAACGAATGTACTAAAATTTACAATGAAAAGATTCGAATATAAATCTTAACTAGTTATAGCAATCTAATATACCTATTTCCTTTCCACGGACAACCGAATTTCTGAGCCAAACCTTCTGAAGGTTCTCGTTTCTTGACAGCCGGCCTCGAGCCTTCGGCGGCGTTGCTTAGAAAACGTATCAGCAACGATGGAAATAAAAGAAAACAGACAAAAACAAGATGCAATGGCTTGAATACGAATTAAATATTTGAAAGAAATGATCTTGAAGTTAATAGATTATTTACATTCCCCGATGTAAACGGATTTTTTTAGGAATCAAACTTTCACGACACATAAGTGAAAAATTCTAGAACGCCCGCAATGAATCACGGTAAGTGACGATGGGTCTTTAAGGACGCACGACTGGTAGATACCCAAACTGACCGTTACATTAGGAAAGTGATTGGGCTGTGCAATTTCTCGCGCCTTGTAGTGCTACGGTTATGTTTGGACAGACAGATAGCTGCCATCATTGGGGAATAAACAAGCACGGGCGGGTGCGGGATCGATACAGTCAGCAATTACATTTAATGACACAACAGCTTTGCACTTTAAGGGGATATAGAGACACATACAAATGCGTCAATCATTTATGTGTGACCAGTAATGTGTCAAAAAGTAATATTACTTATCATTCATTTCTTTGTCTGAATGAATTAACAGTTTACTGTAAAACTACTTACCTAATGTTATTTTATAGTCTTCATTTCTTTGCTGTATATTTTTTCCTTCGGAGAACCTGTTGACTATGCGAACTTCAGAGACTGGCACGTGATCTGAACCCAGGTATACGTACCACCAGCTGAGATTGTCTTCCAAAGTATGCGAACAGTGACCATTATCAAAGTTTGTATCAGCGTTTCCATCCACTGCTTTTGATGCGTCAGCATTACCATATGTAGAAGATTGACCTGTGGCCTTACCAGCAGCAATATTTTCTATGTGAAAAAAAAATGAAATAAACTATTAAATTGTTTCCAGGACTAAACGAACCGCAAATTAAAAGGGGCAACAAGTCTTGGCGGATCCTGTATCAGACGCTTTTCGTGTTACTGTTTCCGCTAGATGGAAGAAGCAAACTTGGTAAATGGTGATAGTTTTAAATTTAGCACTCTGTCGCTTTGAGTGCAATAAACCGATTATTTTTGAAAGGTTTATATCGCAAATATGAGAGAAACGTTATTTTGCCTTTCCCAAGATGGCCAATGAATACCATATGAACTTTAAAAAATTTTTATTTTTTTAACATTTCAAAGAAAAATGAAACCTTTTAATTATGAAAAGTAGATATTGACTATTATAATTCAACACATTGATACACTGCCCAAATATGGTCAAAACGTTATCGATATATGTTATGTCCACATGACGTATAACCAGCGATGGCGGTAAATTTGGTATTTTGAAGGAAAGTGAAAATGACTGCTGCCAGCAATTTCGTGTTTTTGGGCGAAAAAGTGCGTGAACTATTAGTTAAAAAAGAGAAAAGAAAGAAAAAAAGAGAAGAAAAGAAAAGAAAAGAGAAAAAATATTGTTCACATGATTGGTCAGGACAAAAAAGGCGCGAAAGTTTCGCGTTGTCGCGGTCGCAGTGTTTCTTGGCGTAGCTGAATGAAAACTGGTTCAAAGTTTAACCGCTCGACAAGGAGTGAATGAAGGAGCTCAATTTTCGTAAAATTCCTTTGGTAATCACCTCTGGAATATGATATAGACTTGATGCTTTCTCAGAAAAGTTTCTGATCTCGTCATTACGGCTGTAGGAGCTAAAAAACGAGCAAGTTTGTAAACAACATTGATCGACTCAGCTTGTACTTCGATGTTTGAAAATTTGGTGCTGATGGAAGGGAATAAAAAGCCAAATCAACTACAGGTACGATGTTTTAACCGTTTCTTGTATCCTTTAGCTGTGAATTTTTGTACGCTGCAGTTCTTTCCGACCTTTCGCCGCTATGTTTAGGTTCGTAGCCGTGTGTTTGTTCAATTTGTTTTGATTCTGAATTGAACTTTTTAAGATACGAAACACTTGTAACTAAGACATTCTATGCCATTTACTGTGTTTTAATTCTTGTAGTCACTACTCTGTCCCGTTCTTTGAGTAGACGAAAGCTCTTCGTAGAAACTCTCAACTGATTGTGTACGCTAAATTAATTTTAGCTTGGCAAAAGTTTCGGCATTCGCTGTTTGTTGTTTAGAAATAGTCCGAGGTAAAATATCGTTGTAAGCCTTTTTACTTAATGAAAGGTTGTATATCTCAATGATTTTTTTCTCGAAACTGTGATTTGTTATCAATGTGTTGAATTATAAAACAGTTATAGTGTTCAAGTTTGCGCAATATTGACAAAGGCGCCACTTTCATTCCTGAACTGTGTGATGTTGCAAGTTTCGCGCGTTAAAACATATGTAAGCTTTTTT